>JAOANR010000015.1:22998063-23381684 GCA_030278955.1 Hygrophila difformis | reverse complement strand
ATCGGCATTCTCTGTAAATAATTCTAAATACCCATGACTTAAGTCAGGATTAATGAAATTCAGTAGTTGCTTAGCCTCCTACTCATAGCATATGATTAGAACATCATAAAGCTATGAACCCTGGAAGCTAACTCTTCCAAATTCTCATTAATTTCTAGGACAAAAGATGGCTTTTGAAACATCTTTCCCTTTTAAACGACAGGTACTAAACGTCCAACTTAAGAACAAGTTTGTTCTTAATCACCCTGAGTAGAAGATGCTCTGAGAAAACTTATATCATCTTCTTCCTCAATGTATTAGTGAAAGTAATTCTATGAGTTTCAAATATGAAATGTAAATTTGTGTTAAGAAGTAGGATTACTCTACATAGTCTGGGAAATATCCCAAAATATCAAAGGTATAAGTAGTAATATATGTATAAAGAAACGATGAGGGTTCTGAATCCTCTTAATCAAAATGCTAGAGTGCTCCAAAAATATAGAATAGGAGCTAGACAGAATTAGGAAATTACTTCCTATGAAAAAAAGATTTAAGAAATAATCCTGCAAAATAAGTGTCCAAGATAGCTCGCAGTAACTATTTTGGGTTTCAAACTATGAACATTCCAATTTTTCGCGCGCTATATCAGTACAGCGTGGAGGGAGTTTGTAACACCCCGGATTTGATAACCCAAGCCGGGATGTCACCGCCACATCTCCCTAGCAAGACACGGCTTCCCGAGCTCACTAAGGAAATGCAAGGCTTGTGGGTATGCAAAAGATTTAAACCATTTCAAGATTTAGTCCGGAAATTTATAATACTTAATTCAAAATACGATAGTAGTAATGCGCGAAAATAAATAGAGTAAATGCAGCGGAAAGTAAATCACGGCCAACATGGCCAAATCCTCGGGTTTAACAGACCCGGTAAAAATAGTACGATGCAAAATTTAAAATGTCCATTTCGGTTTCCCCCAAGTGCATATGCAATGCGTCACTCGACATACTCTGTAAAAGAAAAATGACAACGGTTTATCAGTATAAAAATATACCGAGTAAGTTAATCCCTAACTAACAATTTAAGGGGTTACATGTGTTTAAAATTCAAAGATTCACTTGTCATGCATTACCTTAAAAATCCATATTTTATTCGCAGCGGAAAAACATGATTAATTTATCCAAGACGATAATGCATAAATTTAAAGACTTAATTTAAAAGCGGAATTTAAAAGCATAATTTAATGACGTAATTTAAATGCAAAATTTAAAAACATGGTAAATAAGATTTAAGCGTTATTAGCACTCACACAAGTCTTTTATAATTTATCCCGCGAACTAAGAAGAGGACACCATACCGGGAGATCACTAACGAGGCAATCTCAACATAGGACCACTAACGAGGCAGTCCACAACAATGGGAGACCACTAACGAGGCAGTCTCAAAAAAGATAGTAGGACCACTAACAAGGCGATCCAAAACACAGCGCGCTAGATCACTAACGAGGCAATCTCAGATAGTAAGGAGACCACTAACGAGGCAGTCTCAAAGATAATGATTAGCATGAAGATCGGCTCAGCCTAGTGCACGGGATTTTTCGAAAGTTCGTATTTCAAGTGATCAAAAGATTCGGTATCGCGTTTCATAGTTCGAGTTTTCTCAAGTTCGAAAAATCCGATTTGACGCAGTTTGCGCCTTTCTTAATTAAAAATTCGTTTTTACACCAAAAATTCTGAAATTTACACAGTAGCTCAAAAACACACACACGAACAACTTTCATGTTTTACGTTTTTGGAAATAAGGTTTCGAAGTGAGTCAAAATTTGAGTTCTTTACAGAAGATAATTTCCGTCTCAAAAACTGATTTCATCACAGGTTTGTGCGACGCCGATTAAAAATTCATTTCAAAGCTAATTGATCCGAAATTTTTACAGGAGATACAAAACATATTAATGAACAACTTTTATGTTTTAAGAAATTAGGAATAATGAATTTTAGGTGTTCAAAAATCGACCACAACACGCTGTACACGCGCGGACTCAAGAGGTTGCTTAAAATAGGTTCTGAAATTCGGCCGTTTGACATATCAAATAAACTCCAAAATCCATAAAATTTTATATGCATAATCTAGACACATTTATCTACAACTTTTGTTTAGAAATGCAAAGTTAAATCATTCTAAAAACGGGTGAAAAACATGCATCAAGTCGAGTAATGAAATCTGTCAACTGTTTCAAATGTTCGGTTTGTCACTGAAAGTTTACGGCAAGATTTGGGATAGCAAACCTTAATTTCAATGGCTGAAATTTGGACACAAGATAGATTAAAGTCTTAGGAACAAAATCTATGTTGAAAAGTTTTCGATTTGAATTCCCGAAGGTCGAGTTTTAGGTGAGTTTTTGAAATTGGACGAAAATAGGGTTTTTGAAAATCGGTTTTTGTTACGGGTATAGATCTCGAGGTTTAAACAACAATAAACCACAAAAACTTGTGAGTACGGTCTTAACTTACTTAGTTAGAGAATAGGGTCGCTGGATTGGGTTTCCGGACGTCCTAGGGTCACGACGAACGGCCAACTTCTCCGATCGCTTTTTGTTCATTTTCCGACGTGAAATCGTAGTAAGGAAAAAGGGTTAGAATCCGAGTTTTGGAGACTTATGGACGGATGGAACACTATATTAAAACTTACCAAGGTTCTATGAGGTAGTGGCTCCGTCCCGTTCGCCTCGTCGTCGCCGGAATGTTCGCCGGAAAGTTTCATCGGGAGAGTTTGGCTTGGAGAGGAAGTTTGAGAGTATTGTGGGGATTGGTTTCTGTGGGATTAGGGTTTTTGAGGCTCCCCAGCTGCCCTTAAGCCTTCCTTAAGGCTGGAATTCGGTTTCCCTCGAAGGGAATCGTAATTTAGGCAAGAAAATCACCCCCGAATGGAAAGATTACACCTTCAGCTCCTCTGGCGCGGAGGTGGTGCGCACCCACGCCTATGGCCGCGCGGAGCACGCGTGCCAGGCCTGGCGTCGCGACGCCTTCGTCCGCGCGGTGGCCGCGCGGCGGCGCGCGGCGGGCGCGGGCCGGCCGGACCAGCCGGTTCGGCGGTTCGCGTGTTCCGTCGGGTCTTTCCTTGCTTTCCTCTATCGGTTTTCTACCCCCTACGTGTTAGCTCGTTTCCTCAGGTCGTCTCCGGTTTGGCATCTTCACCTTAAACTTGTTACGAGTTCGGCTTATCGCTCGTAACATCTCCGTGGCCTAAGTAGTCTAGTTTAAATTAGTTCCAACTCCTCTTATCGTCCTTGCGATCGATCTTGTGATTTATCTCGTGATTTATTTTATGACTTAATTTGTGATTTATTTTGTGATTTTATTTCGTGATTTATTTCGTGACTGAACTTAGAAATTAGTTCCAAGCTGCCTACGTACCCTGTGAAGGGATCAAGTCATGACGTAGTTCAAAACAATTTGAATTTGTTTTTCTCGGGTGTTACATCCTCCCCCCCCCCCCCTTAAGAATACAGTTATGTCCCCATAACTGTGGCCGGTTCATCTTGGAAGAGGGTAGGGTAACGTTGTTTCATGTCGGCCTCCAACTCCCACGTTGCCGTCTCCGTCTCGTGGTTGGACCAAAGGACCTTGACCATTCTCACGGTCTTATTCCTCGTTACTCTCTCCTTTGTGTCAAGTATCCGCACCGGAACTCCCTCATAACTTAGGTCATCCTCAAATTCAACTTCTCCTGGTTGGAGTACATGGGTCGGATCGTGCACATACTTCTTCAATTGGGAGTCGCGGAATACATCGTGAATACAAGCAGATTGGGGTGGTGACGCTAGTCAATAAGCAGTTTCCCACTCTTCACAGGATTTCTTACGGTTCCTATGTTTCTCCGTCCCGAGGGTTTTCTATTGCCTTACAAAAAGAGAATGCGAGGCAATTCTACTGTCTTTGTCAGGGATGATGTTGGTGATACCCCATGTCGTTATATCTCACCGCCAACATATGCTCGGGTTGAGTGAGGGGTGTATAGCAAAAGAGATTAAGCAAAACAGGAAAAAAAATAAAACTCCCTCCGGGTCCCGCGCGGTGGCCGCGCGGTATGGGGCCTCAGCGCGCGGCGAGCGCGCGGCTGCCCCTGTTCGAGAAAATAGGGCTCGCGCTCCGCGCGAGCCACTTCCCCCATTTCCCATTCGAGACCACACCCCCAATTCTCTCTAAATCCGGCGAGTTACCTTCCCGTTTGCTTGATTTCGACTTCAATTTCACTCACCAAGGTATGAATCTACTAAACCCACTTACTAATTTCAATTTTTATGCATTGAATGACTTGATTTGTGAAGTGATTTAGGAATTAGGGTTTATGTACAAAAATTGGGGGTTTGTTATTTTTAGGCTTGATTAGTGCAAATTAGCAACCATATGTGATAATTGATGTTACTCTTGTTGCCCCGCTTGTATTTATGTCCCAATGTGTTTACGTTTTTAGCAAATTCTTGTTGGATTTAAATCTTTAGAAAGACTATGAGGTTTTTTACGTTTGGTTGTTATTGGTTGTGATTATTAGCTCATTTCTTTGTTGTTTGGTGCTGTACGGAAATGATGTTTTGTTATTTGAGTGTTTGTTTCGTTTTGTGGGCAACGTCCGTGTGTTGTTAGTAACTTAGGTTTTGGTTTATTGCGCGCATAACGTGTTCGACGAAATGCCACAAAGGTTTTGGGAACTAGTTTGAGCATATCCTTTGTCTAGATTACCTCCTGGTTGGTCATAGCAAACGGTAGGATTTGATGTTCTTATGGTATATTCACGTTGGAAGTGTATATTGATGCCCCTTACGTATTTCTGCTTGACTTTTGTGTGGAATTTAGTCTTATAATTGGTATTGGGTAATTTGCAGGATGTTGCGCTTTTTGTGGGTCGTTTTGGCGTCTCTCATGTGTCCTCCGATGACTAGGAGACGAGTTACTGATGAGGCTGGCCCCAGCCATGCCGCTCTGGCGATGCCTAATTTCGACGAGAGCGAGCCAGAGGAGGACGAGGAGCAGCGGGGCCCGAGACTCAGGGGTCTCCCTGACGAGGTGCGTCCTCACCGGCACGACAGGTTCCGGTTTAGGACGAGGGCTGCCCAGGACTTTTATTTCGACGAGCTTCGTCGAAACAGGGCTTACGTCCCCGAGAGAGGCATATACCCTGATCATTTGGGCGATGACAGGGTCAGTGCAGTCTTGGAGTACTTGCAGTGGACTGGGCTTGCACGTCATCCCGAGGGCGTTGCCTCCGGTTATTTGGCTATGGAGGTTATCGCCAACATTGGCGGTCTTGGGGAGGGTGACGACCTATCTCGGGTATGGGTTCGTGGTCGCTATCTCGACTTCAGTGCTCGGGCGATCAATGTCTATTTTGGCTTGCCTGACGATGGCGCATTCCGCCCACAGCCTGAGGGACGCGTTCTTGCTCCTGCGTGGGATGTCTTATGCACCGTGGTGCCTCCTCAGCTCGAGCACGATCATGAGCTGCGTTTGACGACGATGGACTCCCCTTGGCGAGAGCTTGCCCAGATATGGTTAGGGCGCGTCCGGCCGATTACCCGGAGCCACATTGTCCTGGATCACGTCTACGAGACCATTTGCTTTATCGCGCGAGACGGTAGGGTGAATGTAGGAGCTTGTATCGAGGACAACTTGCGGGGTATGCGGAGAGGACGAGGGAGTAGGGTGATTACCCATGTTCACCTCATCTGTGGATTGTGCGCGGCGCAGGGGATCCGCACGACACCGGAGACAGATCCGTACGATCTAGTGGCGGGCAGCTGCTACCGTATCCCGACTTATGCTGCCCGGCGTAGCGCCTTACGTCGTGGGGCTCCCCGTGCTGTACTTCACCCGCAGCCTGATGATGGCGGCTTGATCCTTGTCGTACCACCGGAGCAGCCACCCCCTCCTCCAGTAGTTCCACCTCCTGCAGTGGCACCTCAGGGACAGGAGATGGCTCAGATGCTGCAGATGATGCAGGAGATGCGGGTCGGTATGGATGTCGGGTTTGCAGCTGGGCAGGCTCGTTACGATGCCATAGACGCTAGATTGGACTTTTACCAGACCCGTATGGACTCGTTTGCTACGAGGCAGGCTCAGCAGCAGGCCACCATGTCCGACATGTATGCCTATGTGCAGCAGATGGATGACTACATGCGTCGGCAGTTCCCGCCTCCTGATCAGTGATGTTTTCCCTTCCTTGCTTGCGTTTCCGTTTAGGTTCTGCATTAGACGTACTTTGTTTAGTTTCCTCCTTATGAGAACGTTTCTGTTGTCTGGGATTTGTGGTTTATGTTTTCGTTGTGTTATTGCTTAGTTATGTGTTTGACATGTGTTAGTAGTCTATTGCTGTTTAGAAACATGGTTCAATTGTTCCGCCTATTTTATGGTTTGAGATGTTCTGGATTTACTGTTACCTTCCTATCGTATCTACATGTGTGTGGGTTGCCCAACAATACTTGCGCCGTTGCTTGACTAAACCGCTTCAAGGAACCTAGATAAACTAGAGTGATAAGATATACGGGGTAGAGTTTATATGTTAAATAAATAGCTGCTTGCAAGGGGAAAATTTTATTGAATGAAGATTAATCCTTTAATAGGTATCAATTTATTGGGGTTTGTTTGTAGAGGTTGTTGGAACTTAGGTAAAATTTATTTATTTCTATTTTTATTTTTGTTTTTATTTACTTATTTATTTACTTATTTATTTACTTATTTATTTATTTATCTATTTTTTTTAGTTCAGTAATCTGTTCGGTTTTTTTTTTTTGGGTCTAGGGTTGTATGTTCCCCTCTTTGATCATGGTAGTTAAAGAATTAGATAAAATGTATGGAATAATAAAAAAAAATAGGCTTGTATTTTTTTTATTACTCAAGAAATAAATTTCGTTTGGGGTTACAAGCGTTTGAAATAGAAATAGGAGTGCTGCTAATAGTACGGGAAGGAAAATATACTACTAATAATGCGTAGCTGGATCACTAGATCTAAAACGAGTGGGTAGGCTCGGCCTTGATGGGATCATCCTCATCGCTCGACACGTAGATGGGCATGGCGGCATTGGGAGCAGGCCCCGGGTTCTAAAGTTCTAAAGGACCGCCCCACCCACGTCCTGGGCTAGGTTAGTCAGTTCCCAGCCCAGGGTCTCTATCTGCTCCTCCAAGTCATCTCCTTTGTCTTGGAGCTGGGCCACTTGGGCTTGGAGGTGTGTGACTTGCTCCTGCAGCTGGGTTATGTGGTGATGGTCTGTTTCCCTAAGGTGACCCACATGGGCCAGGTTACCCTCCAACTGTCCTACCCGCGTCTTGAAATAGTTGATATGCTGTTGGGACTCGAGGTACGCATTCATCAGTTTTACCATCAGGTTGATCATGTTTGCATTTGGTTCGGCCATCTAATGTCAACAAGGTAAGTTAGAGTTAGAACATGTGTTAGGCAAGATTAGTTAGGCACGAATTTAAATCTATATGCAACATGCAAGTGCAAGTCCCCCTTTTCCCCATTTAAAAATGCAATCTATCCATGTAATTTAAAATAAATCTACTTCAAGGGTAAGAATAAAAGTTGGGCCCCTATAGTGGGCCAAAATTTAATAGAGTATTTCTTTTGGCTAAGATTTGGGCCATGTAAAAATAAGCTTTTGGGCTAAAATAATACTAGTAGTCAAAATAAATAATTTAAAATAATACTTGGGTTTTAAAAATAATGGTTTAAAATAATAGTAGTAGCTAAAAAAAAATTTTCGGGCTCTGATACCGACTTGTAACACCCCGGATTTGATAACCCAGGCCGGGATGTCACCGCCAGATCTCCCTAGCAAGACACGGCTTCCCGAGCTCACTAAGGAAATGCAAGGCTTGTGGGTATGCAAAAGATTTAAGGCATTTCAAGATTTAGTCCGGAAATTTATAATACTTAATTCAAAATACGATAGTAGTAATGCGCGAAAATAAATACAGTAAATGCAGCGGAAAGTAAATCACGGCCAACATGGCCAAATCCTCGGGTTTAACAGACCCGGTAAAAACAGTACGATGCAGAGTTTAAAATGTCCATTTTGGTTTCCCCCAAGTGCATATGCAATGCATCACTCGACATACTCTATAAAAGAAAAATGACAACGGTTTATCAGTATAAAAATATACCGAGTAAGTTAATCCCTAACTAACAATTTAAGGGGTTACATGTGTTTAAAATTCAAAGATTCACTTGTCATGCATTACCTTAAAAAATCCATATTTTATTCGCAGCGGAAAAACATGATTAATTTATCCAAGACGATAATGCATAAATTTAAAGACTTAATTTAAAAGTGGAATTTAAAAGCATAATTTAATGACGTAATTTAAATGCGAAATTTAAAAACATGGTAAATAAGATTTAAGCGTAATTAGCACTCACACAAGTCTTTTATAATTTATCCCGCAAACTAAGAAGAGGATACCATACCGGGAGATCACTAACGAGGCAATCTCAACATAGGACAACTAACGAGGCAGTTCACAACAATGGGAGACCACTAACGAGGCAGTCTCAAAAGATGGTAGGACCACTAACGAGGCGATCCAAAACACAGCGCGCGAGATCACTAACGAGGCAATCTCAGATAGTAAGGAGACCACTAACGAGGCAGTCTCAAAGATAATGATTAGCATGAAGATCGGCTCAGCCTAGTGCACGGGATTTTTCGAAAGTTCGTATTTCAAGTGATCAAAAGATTCGGTATCGTGTTTCATAATTCGAGTTTTCTCAAGTTCGAAAAATCCGATTTGATGCAGTTTGCGCCTTTCTTAATTAAAAATTCATTTTTACACCAAAAATTCTGAAATTTACACAGTAGCTCAAAAACACACACACGAACAACTTTCATGTTTTAAGTTTTTGGAAATAAGGTTTCGAAGTGAGTCAAAATTTGAGTTCTTTACAAAAGATAATTTCCGTCTCAAAAACTGATTTCGTCACAGGTTCGTGCGACGCCGATTAAAAATTCATTTCAAAGCCAATTGATCGGAAATTTTTACAGGAGATACACAACACATTAATGAACAACTTTTATTTTTTAAGACATTAGGAATAATGAATTTTAGGTGTTCAAAAATCGACCACAACACGCTGTACACGCGCGGACTCAAGAGGTTGCTTAAAACAGGTTCTGAAATTCGGCCGTTTGACATACCAAATAAACTCCAAAATCCATGAAATTGTATATGCATAATCTAGACACATTTATCTACAACTTTTGTTTAGAAATGCAAAGTTAAATCATTCTAAAACGGGTGAAAAACATGCATCAAGTCGAGTAATGAAATCTGTCAACGGTTTCAAATGTTCGGTTTGTCACAGAACGTTTACGACGAGATTTGGGATAGCAAACCTTAATGTCAATGGCTGAAATTTGGACACAAGATAGATTAAAGTCTTAGGAACAAAATCTATGTTGAAAAGTTTTCGGTTTGAATTCCCGAAGGTCGAGTTTTAGGCGAGTTTTTGAAATTGGACAAAAATAGGGTTTTTGAAAATCGGTTTTTGTTACGGGTATAGATCTCGAGTTTTAAACAACAATAAACCAAAAAAACTTGTGAGTAAGGTCTTAACTTACTTAGTTAGAGAATAGGGTCGCTGGATTGGGTTTCCGGACGTCCTAGGGTCACGACGAACGGCCAACTTCTCCGATCGCTTTTTGTTCGTTTTCCGACGTGAAATCGTAGTAAGGAAAAAGGGTTAGAATCCGAGTTTTGGAGACTTATGGACGGATGGAACACTATATTAAGACTTACCAAGGTTCTATGAGGTAGTGGCTCCGTCCCGTTCGCCTCGTCGTCGCCGGAATGTTCGCCGGAAAGTTTCGTCGGGAGAGTTTGGCTTGGAGAAGAAGTTTGAGAGTATTGTGGGGATTGGTTTCTGTGGGATTAGGGTTTTTGAGGCTCCCCAGCCGCCCTTAAGCCTTCCTTAAGGCTGGAATTCGGTTTCCCTCGAAGGGAATCGTAATTTAGGCAAGAAAATCAACCCCGAATGGAAAGATTACACCTTCAGCTCCTCTGGCGCGGAGGTGGCGCGCACCCACGCCTATGGCCGTGTGGAGAACGCGTGCCAGGTCTGGCGTCGCGACGCCTTCGTCCGCGCGGCGGGCGCGGGCCGGCCGGACCGGCCGGTTCGGCGGTTCGCGTGTTCCGTCGGGTCTTTCCTTGCTTTCCTCTATCGGTTTTCTACCCCCTACGCGTTAGCTCGTCTCCTCGGGTCGTCTCCGGTTCGGCATCTTCACCTTAAACTTGTTACGAGTTCAGCTTATCCCTCGTAACATCTCCGTGGCCTAAGTAGTCTAGTTTAAATTAGTTCCAACTCCTCCTATCGTCCTTGCGATCGATCTTGTGATTTATCTCGTGATTTATTTTATGACTTAATTTGTGATTTATTTTGTGATTTTATTTCGTGATTTATTTCGTGACTGAACTTAGAAATTAGTTCCAAGCTGCCTACGTACCCTGTGAAGGGATCAAGTCATGACGTAGTTCAAAACAATTTGAATTTGTTTTTCTCGGGTGTTACAGAGTTATTGTTCAAAGAATATTACTCAGATTTGGTTAATACAAAGAATCAAATTCCTCGCAGTGATATTTATCAGGAATACGGCGAGGATGTTTAATTCCTATTTATAGCATAGAGGATATATATGTATACAGAAAATAGCTTGGATTCCTTGAAATAAAGAACCAATTTTGATGTTACATCAGGATTATTCCCACGCTTTGTCCAATTGAACATCGCGAGGGTTCCGATATAACTTGTTTATCAGTGAAATAATTAGGATTATTTCCCGCACCAATCCTTGTGATGATTGAAGCAAGAATTAGTCCTTTTATGAAGGAAAATGTCAAATCCTGGGATCGATCATAACACCTCCCCGCAACATTCATTCAGAATACCGCGAAGACTGAATTTGAAATCTCCGAAATTAAGAATTTAGAGTTGTTTAGTTCTTAAATATTATCATGCAATAATTAACACTGCATGGGTCTTTAGGAACTTCAATTAATTCTGAGCACTAATCTTAGCAGATTGCATAAAGAATTAAAATCAAAGTATACAAACAACAGAAGATTTATTGAATCAATAATTCTGCCAGTTTAATACCTAACTCGGTAGCAGTATTCCAACTTCCTGAGTAATATTGCCGATCAGATTACAAATTGGAAAATATGATACCAGCATGAATATGAAAATCGGACTATCAATATTTATGCAGATTTCAAGGAGCGAATATTGCATTTGAGGTTTATAATTCTCTTAACAGAATTAAAGAACATTGAATTCTGCTGTAACCATTCAAAATTGCAATCAGAAAGATAAAAACACAAGATTTAACATCTAATCTTCCTTCATAGCAGAATTGTGAAAGAAAATTGTAAACGAGTACACCATGAAATCTGATTTAAAACCACAATATCGCGAATTCGATCGAAGAAGTCGGAAAACTAGATGGCGATCGTCATAATGAACAAAAGCATTCCGATAGAAAATACCTCTTCCAGAATACTCTCAAAACTATTCTACATAATTCGAAGAAATCTAACTGCGAAATCGAATTACAAATCTGAAGAACATGAATTAAATTGCAGAAAAGAAAAACCTAGCTAACCTACCTACTGAATTCTAAAATGAACGGGAGAGTAAAAACGAGCTATTCTCTTCAGTTTCCAGTTGTGTGAGCTGATCTCCCAAGTGTCTTATTTATAGATGCACATAGTAACTGCTTTCCGCCTTGGAAAATAACCGCTCGCGTCAGAATAGCTCTCCTCTCGCCTTGTCCCAGTTCCTTCAAGGCGAGAGTCAAAGTGAAGTTATCTTTCTTATCAGGGCGAGACTTCACAATCTTCTTCAAACAAACTTCTTCTCGCCATGACTCTTACAGCTTCTTATCTCGTACAGACTTTCTTCTCACGCGATGTCAGATGATCATCGCATAGACTTCAGATTCTGAACATTTTTCCTCAGATCTTTTCTAATTCCACCTTTAAGTCCTCGCACCATTTCTTCTCTTTCCTCGCTACGTCTTTTTCCATCTCTCGTAGCCTTTCAGCTTAGCTTCCCTGCTAAATGACAAAGCGAGAATCAGATCAGATAAAACATAGCGTGCGAGACTTATAATAAAATCTAAGAATTTCAAGCCATTTTTATGAAATTTCCAATTTCTTCACATTCTTAGTTTTTCCACAATCTTTACATATCTTCTATGATTATTCATTGAAAACTTATGAAACTATGAATAAAAGATCATCTTTAAGACACTAAATTGGACGCAAATGACAGTTATGAATGACTGTCATCACATAGGTGCATTGGCTGAAAGAAATTTTTCATCATCTCCAGATCATTCCAAATCTAAGAGTCGAGTAACATGATCCTTGATCTTTGTGTAATGCGATCGCAGATTCTCGCAATGTTTACGAACATATCATCTTGTCCATCACATATGTGCTTCAAGACATCTCTACTGCTCCAGGACATAGCCTCATCTCGTGCTGTCTTCATTTTGATGGGAAGAGAATCAAAGAGTTTGGATACTTTCCCTGGCTCCAATACTCTCTCCTCACGATGCTGGAATAATTGGGTCTCCTTACGTTGGGATACTTGGTCTTCTGCCCATTTTTTCACTGCTATTAGCTGGCTGAGCAGGAGTCTTGATGAAGAAAGAAAAGCACCCTCCAAAAGATAAGCATGCTGGGATATAAGACTAGAGTTTTTGCTCTTTAGAAAATGACTTTTGCTGAAGCTCTGGAGAATTATGCCATGCCATGAGAGGGGTTCGGTCACCAGTGTCTTAAGAAAAAAATGAAACATCTTAGACAACTGGATGGATTCTTTGCATTTTCTATCCATTCGCAGATAAACGTGCGGAGTAGATGATCCGCATGCCAAAAGGAGAATTCGGTGGCGTCTCTGGATGGAAGCTCTATCTTGTGAGAACTCATATCTCAAGCATTCAGGAATACGACAAAAGTTAACCACTGCAACGCATTAGGCCCAAGTTCCTGCAGAATACATACTTATAAATTAAAGGAATGCAACAGCAAAAGTAGAAAAGATCATAAAAGTATTCCTGACCATACCTCACATAACTTCTCTTTGGAGCACAATTTAATCACATGCTCAACGGCTTCATCAAAGGAAAATCCCAAGGTCCTAGCATAGCGGTTCAGTAAGGTTTTGAATTCTTTGAGGTTACATCTAATATCAGGTATTTCATCTTCCTCCTCTGATGCTTTGTCAATGGGTTCTTCCGCCGATGTTGATGTTGTTTCATTGGCACAAATAAGTTGTTCTTCCATTGACGTAGCAGCAGCAGCTGAATGTGTTGACAAATAAAGCAACTGTGGAAGAAGAGATCGTTGCTTCAAGGCTTTAAGCATATCCACTTTGACGATTCAGGGGAGGTATCCTGAAAACAGAGTTCGTACATTAACAAACAAACTTTCCGTACTAAAAAGTTACACGCAGGGTGGAAAACTATGAATAAAATATTTAGTCACCGCGTTTTCCTGTTGCCAATATGAAGCTCCTTGAAAGCCCTCTGAGAAAAAGGAATATAGGTAAGGATGAAACGGTACGGATACGGTCGGATTCGGATATTATCCCTATTTTTTTCCCCGAATTCTGAATCGAATACGGATGGGCCGGTTACGAATACGGTTTCGAATATTTCGGATTATGGATACAGTACGGATGCAGGATGGATATATGACGGATACAGATCCAATCGGATACAGATTATTGGATAATTTTTTATAATATTATTTTTAAAATTTAATAATTTTTATAAAAATTATTGGATAATTTGATATTTTTTATAATTATTGATAATTTTTAATTAATAAATATATATAATAATATATTTATATATTCGGATATCCATATTTAAAATCCGGATAATATCCTATCAATTTTCGGATACGGTCGGATATTTTCGGATACGGTCAAATATTTTCGGATACGAATATGAATGCGGATATTAAAATACGGATTTGGGATTTAATATTACGAATGCGGTATTCGGCCGGATAGTCGGATACGGATTCAGATTCGAATATAATCGAATACGGCATATGATCGGTTGGATATTTACCGTACTGCTTTCACCCCTAAATATAGGTCAAAGGATCTAATTATCAACTTTCCATAAGACCATCTCCATCATGATTCATGGGGAGCTAAAAAATTTAGCTCCCCGTAGCTCCCTGCCACGTCAGCAAATTGCTGATGTGGCTTTTGCTTCTCCAAATTGGAGGAGCTTTGTGTAACACCCCGGATTTGATAACCCAGGCCGGGATGTCACCGCCACATCTCCCTAGCAAGACACGGATTCTCCGAGCTTGCCAAAGAGATGCAAGGCTATAGGTATTGCAAAAAGATTTAAAAACAAGTCCGGAATCTATGTAAAAATAATAAGTGTCATCCACACATATAGTAGTAACAATATATTGCAGCGGAAAAAGGTAAATGGGCCGACATGGCCAAAACTCGGGATTTACATGCCCGTTATGCAAGTATCGTAAAAAGCAAATAAACAGTGTTTAATAATCCATCCCCAATGCACATGCTATGCATTATCTCCGTACTCTGAAATAAAAAGAGTACAACAATTTTATCAGTATATAAAATACTGAGTAAGTCGATCCTAACATAGCAATAAAGGGATTTAATTAGATAATTTAAAATTTTACTCCTAACATGCATTTACCAAATTTAAAGGAAATAATAAATTTAGTTGTGTACTTAACATGCGACTAATCCACAATATTAATTTAGTCATGCGATGAAATTTAAAGACATAATTTAAATGCATAATTTAAAGACATGTAAGAATAAATAAACACTTAAAAATATTAAATCTTTTATTTCCCCCGTTACGAAACCATTTCTCAGTGTTTTGTATAACCGGTGATCCGGCGGCCGCAGCCGTGTCGTAAGTATCTTGTATAGCCGGTGATCCGGCGGCCGCAGCCGTATCTGCCATACCCAGTAACACTCCGGAGCCTCGAGAAATCCATACGGACAACCCGAGAGAGTAGGCCATGTATCTCCCGCCAACTGGCGTAATATTTCATCAAATTCTCTCGTCCATTATAGGCCCGAAGAGAAAAGGCTAGAGGGGCACCCTGCAGAGCACTCACCCTCCACCAAGTATCTCATGTATCGTTTAGATTTAATGTATCGGGGTTTTTCAAAAGTGTAGATGTATCGTGTTTCAAATCTTTGACCGTTTGTTTCGAAATTTCAAAACTCTTCGATTTAAAAGTATCTTGGCGTCACAGTTTGCGCCTTTCTCATTTAAAAATCCGTTTCAAGCCCGAAAATTCTGAAATCTTCACACTTCATGCAAAACACCCTAACGAACAACTTTCCTGTTTTAACTTTTTCGAAATAAGTTGAGGAAACATGTCAAAAATCGATTTTACTATGCAATCAGAAATCTGTCCGAACTCAGGTTTGACACAGTTCAAAATCTCGACTTTTTAACATATCAAATGGACTCCAAAAATTCTGAAATTTAATATGCACATACTAGACATGATTATCTACAACTTTCATTTAGATTGTAAAGATCAAATCGGACTAGAAATTATAGAAATAAATTCACTAAGTTCGAACATGTTCATAGACAGATTTCCACACGTTTTGTCAAAACAGTTTCTTTTCGATGCAATTTAACATAGCAAACGTTAACGAAAATGGCTGAAATTTTTACACAACCTAGATTTATGTGTTAGGATTAAAAGTCTAGTTTTGAGTTTTTCGGATTGAATCCTCGAAATATGGGTTTTAGGCCGATTACAGAAACTGCTCAAGATGGGGTTTTTAAGTTCGATTTTTACGTTTCGTTACATTACACCTATACCGGACGCCCCGAAATCACTCGTATTGATATGGAAGGTTCAACTTACAGTGATAGAGAGGTTTGGGTCGTCCTAAGGTCGCTGGCTCGTCCAAAATCCTACGAACGGATCTCCTCAACGTCAAGCTTCCGACTTTGGCCACGATTTCGAATCGGACGAAGAAATCCAATGTTAGATCAAGTTTTCGGGTTCAAAATCTTAAATAGAACTCTAAGAACGACTTACCACAGATTAGAATACAAGGAATCTTGTATTCAACGCCTCCTTCGTCGGTTTTCGTCGCCGGGAAGTGATCGGAAAGTCGTCGGGAAGTCGCCGGAAAGTGTTTTGGCTTTGGAGAGAGTTGAGAGGGTTTGAGAGTGAATGGTGACTGATGAGAATGGGGGAGAGGCTGCCCTAGGTCGCCTAAAAGCTTCCCCCTTCGGCCAAAATCCGCTTTCCAAAGTCGGGAGGTCGAATTATGGTAAGAAATCGCCGAAAACGCGCAAGTTGCCAAAACCTGTAGGGCCACGCGGGGTTGGCGCGCCTTTTAGCCAAACCCCGCCCGGCCAGCGCGCGAGACTCGCCTGGACTGCGGTCCGGGCGGGTCCGTGCGATCCGATCCGTCGGGTCTTTTCTCCTCTCTTTCGGACTTCTATCCTTCCCCGTTTTCGTGCTCGATTTTTCTGGGTCATTTCCGGATTATGCTTCTCATCATAAATTTATTTCGTATCAATTCGATTTCATGCTTGAAATCCTAAGACCGTCGGTTTTGGTCCGTCGGGTTCTAATTCATCGTCCTTTGACTTCCGTGCATTCCCGCGTCTATGGGTTTTCGGAAACGAAACCTTCTCTCCTATTGGATTAATTCCTATTTTTATATTCTAAAATTTACGGGTATTACAGTCTACCCCCCTTAAGAACCAACTTCGTCCTCGAAGTTGTACTTCATCCTCTCGCGAGTTCGGGAATTGTTTGATTAAGCGATTGTATTATTGTGTGTCGTTGTTTGTTATTATTTGACTGAACCCAGAATTGAAATTTCCGAGTTGCCTACGTACCCCGTGAAGGGATCAAGTCATTACGTAGTTCAAAACAATTTGAATTTGTTTATTTGGGGTACAAAGTATTCGTACAAAATTTTCAGAAATACTCGGGTTGTCACATCCTCCCCCTCTTAAGATTACAGTTATGTCCCCATAACTGTTGTCGCACTGTCTTGGAATAGGGTTGGGTATCGATCCTTCATGTCTGCTTCTAGCTCCCACGTTGCCGTCTCGGCTTCGTGGTTAGACCAAAGAACCTTAACCATCCTCACGGTCTTATTCCTTGTTACCCTCTCCTTCTTGTCGAGTATCCGCACCGGAATTTCTTCATAGCTTAAGTCATCGTCCAGCTCAATTTCCTCCGGTTGGAGTACGTGGGTCGGATCATGGACGTATTTCTTCAGTTGCGAGACGTGGAACACATCGTGGACACGAGCGAATTGTGGCGGTAGTGCCAATCGGTATGCAAGATTCCCCACTCTTTCTAGGATCTCGTAGGGTCCTATGTAGCGTGGGCTTAATTTTCCCCGCTTGCCAAAGCGCATCACACCCTTCATCGGTGATACCTTTAACATGACCTTATCGCCTATTTGGAATTCCAAATCTTGCCGTCTCACGTCGGCATAGCTCTTTTGCCGGTCTTGCGCGGCTTTCATCTTTCCTTGGATTATTTTGACTTGTCGAGCCATGTCCTCAACAAGTTGCGGTCCAATTACCATAGTCCTCTCGCCCTCTTCCCCGCTCAATGGGCTTCGGCATTTGCGTCCACTCGTATTTTGTAGAGCAGATGAGGGGTAAATGCGTAGGAAAGGAGGAACAATTATATATATATATATATTTTTTTTTCTCTCTTTTTTTTTTTTTTTTTTTTTTTTTGTCCCGCGCGGGGTCCGGGCGGGTTTTGGGGGTTTACCGCGCGGCGTCTCCAGGGTGGAGAAATAGGGCTCGCGCCCCGCGCGAGCCAGTTCTGCCTCTCCCATTCCGAAATTCCTCTCATCCTACTCTCAAATTCGTCCTATCGTGCTCAGATTCTCCCAGTTCCGACTTCGATTTCTCTTTGTGAGGTATGTATCTTCTAATTTCGCTTGCCAATTTCAAGTTTTATGCCTTGATCCGTTAGAATTTGGTTGAATTGTGAAATTAGGGTTTTTGTGTACAATTTGGGGATTTGTTGTTTTTAAGCTTGTTTTGCGCGAATTAGCAAGCATAGGTGCCTATTGATGTTGGTTTTATTGATTTTGTTGAGTTTATGCCACAATGTGTATTTGTTCTTGGCCATTTCTCGGTGATGTGGGTATTTAGGAGTAATATGGAATTCTTCATTTTAGGTGGTATTGTGACATGAAAGATGGACTCATTGTTTTGGTGTCATATTATGATGATGAGTTGTTGCTTGGGTAAATGTTAATTTATGGGCAAATTTCGTGTATATTATAAGTATAATCGAAGCTTGTTGTCTTTCGCATTTAACGTGTTCGATGAAATGCCGCAATGGGCTTCCGAATTTATTTAGGTACAATCAGTGGTTTGGTTATCTTCTGGCATGTATTAGTAACTATGAAGTTCGAAGCTTTCTTAGATTTCTCCCGTTGGAACTATGTATATATATATTTGATGTTATTCCGTGTGTGGGTCATTAGTCTAACAATTGGTATTGGGTGTTCGCAGGATGTTGCTCTTCCTGTGGTTTATCTTGGCGTTCCTTATGGTCCTTCCGGGGGCCAAGAGACGGGCTACTCGACGTGACGCAGCCGGCCCTAGCACTGCCGCTCCGGAGATGCCGGACATTGATGACAGTGACGACAGTGAGTCCGAGGAGGACGAGGAGCGGGTGCCGAGGCTCAGAGATCTCCCTGACGAGGTGCGTCCTCGCCGGCATGATAGGTTCCGTTTCTCGTCGATGGCCGCCCAGGACTTCTACTTCGACGAGCTTCGTCAGAAGAGGGCTTACGTTCCCGAGCGAGGCTTGTTCCCCGATCATATGGGTGACGATCGGATCAGTGCACTTTTGGGGCATCTCCAGTGGACCGGTCTTGCACGTCATCCCGACGGCATTGCCTCCGGCTATCTAGCTATGGAGGTTATTGCCAACATCAGCGGTCTTGGGGTAGACGACGACCTTTCTCGAGTCTGGGTTCGTGGTCGCTACTTAGACTTCAGTGCTCGGGCGATCAACATCTATTTCGGCCTTCCCGATGATGGTGCGTTCCGACCACAGCCGGAGGGACGAGTTTATGCTCCTGCCTGGGGTGTCTTGTGTACCGAGGTACCCCCGCGGACTGGATACCCTCACGAGCTACGACTGACGTCCTTGGATGCTCCTTGGCGTGTACTTGCTCAGCTTTGGGACGCATTCGGCCGATCACCCGGAGTCATATCGTCATAGATCATGTCTTTGAGACTGTCTGCTTTATCGCACGAGGCGGTCGGGTAAATGTGGGCGTGTGCATTGCGGATAACCTGAGGGGTTTACGACGGGGGCGAGGGAGTAGGGTGATCACTCACGCACACCTCATTTGTGGGCTGTGCGCTGCCCAGGGGATCCGCACGTCTCCCGAGACGGACCCCTATCCTTTAGCTCCAGGTGAGCACTATCGTATTCCGTCTTATGCCGCTCGGCGCAGCACTTTGCGTCGTGGAGCGCCTCGGGCTATACTGCGCCCGCAGCCTGAGGATGGTGGGTTGATCTTAGTTGTTCCTCCAGAGCGGCCACCTCCTCCTCCTGTGGTTCCACAGCAGGGTGGGGTTCCACCGCAGGGTCAGGACATGACGCGGATGCTCCAGATGATGCAGGAGATGCGCGTCAGCATAGATGCCGGGTTTGCAGCTGGGCAGGCTCGTTACGATGCCTTGGATGCTAGGATGGACCTCTATCAGGATCGTATGGACACGCTCACTATGAGACAGGCGGAGCAGCAGGCCACCATGGCTGACATGTATGGCTACATGCGTCAGATGGACGACTACATGCGTCGCCAGTTCCCGCCTCCTGATCAGTGACCCCTCGTTTTTACGGTACTCTTGGGGTGCGTAGTAGGAGTAGTTTCCTTGTGAGACTGTAAGACGATGGTTTCCATCTCTGTGTTTTGTAGTTTGTGCTTTTATGGTGTTACTCCATGATTATCTATTTCGGTTGTAAATTCTGGAGTTTCGGCTAAGTGATGACTTGGGGTTTCAGGGTTTAGGGTTCAGGGTACTCTCGTTTGATGGACACTCCTATGTGTTGTTTGCTTATTAATACCTTGTTCCTTTGTTCTGTTGAGTCCCTCACCATACGTTTGGACTAGGAAGGCGGTTTTTTTTTTTTTTTTTGCATGTATATATGTATGTGGGCACTATGGATGATGGAAGAGAGAATATAACATAAATGCTTGTATTTTTATTGCTCAATAGAAAATGTTAGTTGATACAAGCTGCAGGGATCACAAGGATAGGAATAGCTCGAAAAATAGGAACGGTAATAGTAGAAGGAATGCGGTAAAGGTCCCTATGCCGAGGGAGTGTAGGTGGTTGGGTCCTCCATGGGATCATCCTCATCACTCGACTCCTCAACGGTACCCCAGCCAAGGGGTCCATGGAATACTGGGCTCGCTGGCCAATTGGGCCCAGCGGCCGGGGCAGGATCAATGACGACAACTGAAGGTTGGGCGGCTGTAGGGACAGCGTCAGGATCAACTACGGGGCTAGCTGCGGGAGGAGTCCCCAGGTCGAGAGGGGCAGGTGGAAGTAGATCGTCCTTCAGATGATGCAGTTGATGTCCCACGACCCCTACTTCGGTCTCTACGTCGTCAATCTGGGTCCGAAGTTCAGTCTCGTGGGCCTGGAGTTCATTGAGTTGGATTTGGTGTTGGGTTATATCTTGATGTCCTGCTTGGCCCAGATTAGTTAGGTGACCCGGGTTAGCTCCCATTTGTTCTACCCTTAGTCTGAAGTTGTTCACGTTTTGAGGGGATTCGAGGTACGCCTCAATCAACCTCATTAGTAGGTTGATCATGTTCGCGTTTGGGGCGGCCATCTAATGTCACAAGGAGGTTAGAGTTAGAGTATGTTTCGAATATAAGTCATGATATGCAGGAATTTAAATCTATATGAATATGCACATGCAATCCCCCCAAAAATTAATCTTAGTGTATTTAATCACGGGTGAAAAAAAAGTTGGGCCTATATTGGGCCAAAATAATAGTTTGGACTTTAAAAAGTAAAAACATGGGTATTGGGTCGAAATGGTTGGGCTTAAAATAAATGATTATAAATATTGGGTCATAATAATTAACCCCCTTTGGGCTCAAAATATTATACTACTTGGGTAAGAAAATTTTTGGGCTCAAATTTTGGGCTAAAATAATAATACTAGTAGTCTTAAAAATAATAATGATAATAATAAATTTAAAAATAATACTTAGTTCAAAATATTTTAAAGTAAAAATAGTAGTAGCTTCAAAATATTCCGGGCTCTGATACCAACTTGTAACACCCCGGATTTGATAACTCAGGCCGGGATGTCACCGCCACATCTCCCTAGCAAGACACGGATTCTCCGAGCTTGCCAAAGAGATGCAAGGCTATAGGTATTGCAAAAAGATTTAAAAACAAGTCCGGAATCTATGTAAAAATAATAAGTGTCATCCACACATATAGTAGTAACAATATATTGCAGCGGAAAAAGGTAAATGGGCCGACATGGTCAAAACTCGGGATTTACATGCTCGTTATGCAAGTATCGTAAAAAGCAAATAAATAGTGTTTAATAATCCATCCCCAATGCACATGCTATGCATTATCTCCGTACTCTGAAATAAAAAGAGAATACAACAATTTTATCAGTATATAAAATACTGAGTAAGTCGATCCTAACATAGCAATAAAGGGATTTAATTAGATAATTTAAAATTTTACTCCTAACATGCATTTACCAAATTTAAAGGAAATAATAAATTTAGTTGTGTACTTAACATGCGACTAATCCACAATACTAATTTAGTCATGCCATGAAATTTAAAGACATAATTTAAATGCATAATTTAAAGACATGTAAGAATAAATAAACACTTAAAAATATTAAATCTTTTATTTCCCCCGTTACGAAACCATTTCTCAGTGTTTTGTATAGCCGGTGATCCGGCGGCCGCAGCCGTGTCGTAAGTATCTTGTATAGCCGGTGATCCGGCGGCCGCAGCCGTATCTGCCATACCCAGTAACACTCCGGAGCCTCGAGAAATCCATACGGACAACCCGAGAGAGTAGGCCATGTATCTCCCGCCAACTGGCGTAATATTTCATCAAATTCTCTCGTCCATTATAGGCCCGAAGAGAAAAGGCTAGAGGGGCACCCTGCAGAGCACTCACCCTCCACCAAGTATCTCATGTATCGTTTAGATTTAATGTATCGGGGTTTTTCAAAAGTGTAGATGTATCATGTTTCAAATCTTTGACCGTTTGTTTCGAAATTTCAAAACTCTTCGATTTAAAAGTATCTTGGCGTCACAGTTTGCGCCTTTCTCATTTAAAAATCCGTTTCAAGCCTGAAAATTCTGAAATCTTCACACTTCATGCAAAACACCCTAACGAACAACTTTCGTGTTTTAACTTTTTCGAAATAAGTTGAGGAAACATGTCAAAAATCGATTTTACTATGCAATCAGAAATCTGTCCGAACTCAGGTTTGACACAGTTCAAAATCTCGACTTTTTAACATATCAAATGGACTCCAAAAATTCTGAAATTTAATATGCACATAATAGACATGATTATCTACAACTTTCATTTAGATTGTAAAGATCAAATCGGACTAGAAATTATAGAAATAAATTCACTAAGTTCGAACATGTTCATAGACAGATTTCCACACGTTTTGTCAAAACAGTTTCTTTTCGATGCGATTTAACATAGCAAACATTAACGAAAATGGCTGAAATTTTTACACAACCTAGATTTATGTGTTAGGATTAAAAGTCTAGTTTTGAGTTTTCGGTTTGAATCCTCGAAATATGGGTTTTAGGCCGATTACAGAAACTGCTCAAGATGGGGTTTTTAAGTTCGATTTTTACGTTTCGTTACATTACACCTATACCGGACGCCCCGAAATCACCCGTATTGATATGGAAGGCTCAACTTACAGTGATAGAGAGGTTTGGGTCGTCCTAAGGTCGCTGGCTCGTCCAAAATCCTACGAACGGATCTCCTCAACGTCAAGCTTCCGACTTTGGCCACGATTTCGAATCGGACGAAGAAATCCAATGTTAGATCAAGTTTTCGGGTTCAAAAACTTAAATAGAACTCTAAGAACGACTTACCACAGATTAGAATACAAGGAATCTTGTAATCAACGCCTCCTTCGTCGGTTTTCGTCGCCGGGAAGTGATCGGAAAGTCGTCGGGAAGTCGCCGGAAAGTGTTTTGGCTTTGGAGAGAGTTGAGAGGGTTTGAGAGTGAAAGGTGACTGATGAGAATGGGGGAGAGGCTGCCCTAGGTCGCCTAAAAGCTTCCCCCTTCGGCCAAAATCCGCTTTCCAAAGTCGGGAGGTCGAATTATGGTAAGAAATCGCCGAAAACGCGCAAGTTGCCAAAACCTGTAGGGCCACGCGGGGTTGGCGCGCCTTTTAGCCAAACCCCGCCCGGCCAGCGCGCGAGACTCGCCTGGACTGCGGTCCGGGCGGGTCCGTGCGATCCGATCCGTCGGGTCTTTTCTCCTCTCTTTCGGACTTCTATCCTTTCCCGTTTTCGTGCTCGATTTGTCCGGGTCATTTCCGGATTATGCTTCTCATCATAAATTTATTTCGTATCAATTCGATTTCATGCTTGAAATCCTAAGACCGTCGGTTTTGGTCCGTCGGGTTCTAATTCATCGTCCTTTGACTTCCGTGCATTCCCGCGTCTATGGGTTTTCGGAAACGAAACCTTCTCTCCTATTGGATTAATTCCTATTTTTATATTCTAAAATTTACGGGTATTACACTTTGCCTAGTGCCCGGCAGCTTTTATGGTATTTTATTATTTTTTTCATTTTTCCTTTTTTTAAATTTTCTGTTTTTGATTTAATTTTTCTTTTTCTTTTTTCTTTTACTTTTCTTTTTAATTAATTCATTTAATAATTTAAATTTGGTCTCTTTTGTTTTTTTTTCTTTTTTTATTATATGTCTTTTTTTTCTTTTTCTTTTACTTTTCTTTTTTAATTTATTCTTTTTTTTTGCAAAATTTAATTTATTCATTTGACTTGTACTTTTAATTTTAATATTTAAATTATATTTATAAATATTATCTTATAAATAAATATTTCAATTTTAAATATATGTATATTAATAAATAAAATATATTACTTATTCAAATGGTCGAAATTTTTAACGGCTATTTTTGTAACACTATTTTTTCCAACGGTTATTTTTGTAACAACTATTTTTTCCAACGGCTATTTTTATAACAGCTATTTTTTCCAATGAATATTTTTGTAACATCTATTTTTTCTACCGGCTATATTTCTAATGGCTATTTTTTAAGTCTATATATGGTGGTAACTACATATACAAACTCACAAACCATATATACAATACACACATCATTCTGTTTACTTAATTGAAGTTCACATCACTTTCTTTCTTTTTGTAAATGTCTTCCCCACAAGGTTCTCCTTCTCATACTTCATCAAATTCATCGGAAGAGTATGAGGAAGCTCTTTCCCGTTGGAAGATTGCCTTTGATCAATGGGTAGATGCTGCAGAAGCATATTTCACCAATACAGGAGGAAGTTCACGTCAAAGTCGAAGGTCTTACAAAGAACAAAATCGTGAAGATGGCCATAATCGTTTATTTAATGATTATTTTTCCGCTAACTCTGTGTATACAGATGCTTTGTTTTGGCGTAGGTTTCGGATGAGAAGACATGTGTTTCTTCGCATTGTAGATCGTCTTACAAATGAAATGGAGTATTTTCAACAGCGTGCAGATGCAATAGGAAAACTTGGCTTATCACCGTTACAAAAATGTATAACATCAATACATATGATGGCTTATGAAGTAGCTAGAGATATGATTTATGATTATGTCCGTGTTGGAGAAAGTACAACAAGATTGTGCCTCATCAACTTCGTGGAAGGGATTATTTCGTATTATGGCGAAGAATACTTAAGAAGACCAAATCCGACCGACTTGCAATGACTATTGTTTGTTGCAAATGCACGTGGTTTTCCGGGAATGTTGGGCAGCATTGATTGCATGCATTGGGAGTGGAAAAATTGTCCAGCTGCTTGGAAATGTCAATTTGAACGTGGGGATTATGGTGTTCCGACAATTATATTAGAGGTTGTGGCATCATATGACCTATGGATCTGGCATTCATTTTTTGGGACACCGGGTAAATGCAATGACATTAATGTACTTGATCGATCCCCAATATTCAATGATGTTTTGAATGGCAGAGCTCCAAAAGTAAATTTTGTGGTAAATGGTCGTCAGTACAATACCGGTTATTACCAGGTGGAATTTATCCTCCATGGGCGACCTTTGTCCAATCAATTTTCTACCGCAAGGCCAAAAAGCACAATTGTTTGCACAACATCAATAAGCGGTTCGAAAGGATGTAGAACGCGCTTTTGGAGTGTTACAAGCTCGGTTTCGTATTATTCGTGACCCATGTCAAATTTGGGATATTGGGTTAATTGGCAAGATAATGAAAGCATGCATTATATTACATAATATGAATGTCGAAGATGAAAGAGATACATACATGCACTATAGTGATGTATCTCAATTCGATCAAGTCGAAACAGATGCCGGTGATAACTCAAATTGGTCGTACTCGACTGATAGACATGCTGGTATGACAGAGTGTTTATGGAATAGAGTTCGACTTCGGTCAAGCGAAACGCATCATCGGCTCAAAGAAGATTTAGTTGAAAATATATGGCAAAAGTTTGGTGTATTGATGTAGTATTGATGTAGTATATATGGCAAAATACATCGGCTCAAACGCATACATACATGCACTATAAATGTTATTTCTGAATATTGTAGTATTGATGCGTGAATTTTATGTACGAGTGGGTGTTAATTATTATTTTTCAATGAAAATTTTCTTTTATATGTAAGTTTGAGTTATGCTTGAAGAACATTACTATTAATAAAGATTATAAAATATTAATAATTTTTTAAAATTATTAATAAATTATTATGACAAAATATTGAATAAAAATAATTATTTAATTACAATTAATAATTCTTTTTTGTTGGTAACACAGCCTAAGAAGGCGAGTGAAAGAAATAAAAAAAAAACAAAATCAAATAAGCAACTAAAGCATGCGAACATGAGTAACGCCACTAGCATCCTTCCCAACTAAGTGAGTGATGTCATCGGGAGGAAATGCCCAAGTAGTGTAAAAACCTTCCGACCTCGCAGCTTTTTGAGCTAAACCATTTGCAACTTGATTTCCTTCACAGAACACATGACGAAGAGAGCATCTATCTATAGTATGAAGCATATCACGAACATCCGTTATCATCGGCGAAAGCGAGTGGCGAAGCCAAACAACACCTAGCACAAGATTAACCACTTCAAGAGAATCCACGTAACACACCTTCAATCCGCTCCTAATCTGCTTAGCCATCATTAAGCCAAATCGGAGTGCCAACAACTCAACTTCCACAATAGATCGAACTCCAAGGGCACCACTACAGCCCCTCACCCACTGCCCGAGCTCATACGAATGACAACGCCAAATCCCGAGCGAGCAGGCTCCTTCAAGACACACCCATTCGTATGAAGCACCATCCCCATCACACCTTCATCCACCCAACAAATCTATCGAGGCACCCTGATCTTCACAGTAGCAGGTAGCCGTGTATCAAGGTGGCGGTGCAGCTGCATCGCCTTAGCAACAATTTATCTCTTTCAATCTGCTCACCCTTATATATTTGCACATTCCTTTGACACCAAATCGTCCATAGGATAGCAAGAAATTGACTATCCCATGTCCTCCAAGCCCATTCACTCCAGTGCCTACAATCATTGGTATCAACCATCTCAATAATATCCCAAAGGAAGAAGCCAAAACGCATCCAAACATGTTCCGCCCACGTACAAAGAAATAATGCATGACGCCAATCATCAACAAACATACCACAAATAGAGCATAATGGCAAAGCAGCCAGCCCTCTACGATGTCTCAAGATATTGCACGGCAGAGAACCATGGCCAAGAATCCAAAGAAGAACCCCAATCTTTTCTGGAATTGGATGGCTCCAAAACTAATTCCAACTAGTAGCTAAATCTCTCTCTCGGCACAACCAATTATTCCCGAACGAACACTATAAACACCCTTAGACTCTCCAAGCCAATGCAAATTGTTCGGAGTGCTCTCCTGCAAGAAAGGAGCCGGGGCCGCCTCTATTTGCTGTTTGAGGTCCTCGGCCAACCATGAATAAACCATACTCATCTTCCGATGACCATTATCAATGACATCACGAATACATAAATTCAAATCATGAATGTCAATGAAAGGTACCTGTGCAACCATGCATGTACCTTGTAACACCCGAGAAATTTAATTCATGTTCAAAGGAATGGAATTAATTTCTCAAAATTAAGGAAGACGTTTATCCTTGAGGAGGGTAAACGGAAATACCCCAATAATAAAGTTGAATCAAAAAGTTAAAGTACGGGTACAACTTCGGGGACGAAGTTGATTCTTAAGGGGGTAGACTGTAATACCCGGAATTTTTATAGCGCTCAACAAATAAAATAAATGTATTTCCGAGAAGGAAATATTTTATCACAATAAATTATTGCTCGGCAATGAAACGCCGATAAATTCAAAAATTCAAAATGGAATAAAAGAGGGAAAGGAAGCCAGAAGACATTCCAGGAATCGAATCAAAAGAATTGAAATTAAATTCAAGATAGAAAAGAATTTAATTCCAAGAATCCGCGAAGTCGGAAACGATTTAAATAAATAAATTATTACACGGGAGTTAAAAGACGATGAATTAGAAGACAAAGAATCCAAATGCGACAGACTCAAGATTTTGAATACGGGATTAATTCGAGATGAGATAAATTTAAGATAAGAATTTATAATCCGAGAATGACCCGAAAAATCGAGCCCGAAAATGTAGAAGGATAGAAGTCCGAAAGAGAGGAGGAAAGGACCCGACGAATCGCACGACCCGGTCCGGACCGCGGTCCAGACCGGAGCCGCGCGGTCTCCACGCAGTGTATAGCTAAACACCGCGCCATCACCACGCCATTTGAACAGGCTGCGGATTTTGTGCGATCATGCGCGATTTCTTACCTTTTTGGGAAGCACCGGCTATGGCAACGCGTCTAGGGTTTTGTGGAGCCTTTTATAAGGCGTGTTTGCAGCTCCTAGCCACCTCTTGGCCGCCATCTTCCACCTTTCTTCATCCCCCATCACCCTCTCTACACACACACTCGAAAAACCTAATTTTTTAGACTTCCGGAGGCCACCCAACGGAGGAGACGAAGTTTTGGACGAGGCCAAGCCATAATGGACGCCATGTAGTGGTAAGGAATGAGTTTTAATCTGGAATCTTGGTTTTTAGTTGAAGTTAGAGTCTAATCCGTAGTCTTTTTACATTGTACTCACAAATCGGAGCCGAAGAGAAGGAGACGAGTAGATTGGACGTGTTCGCGGACTCCGGAGGCCATCCCGACCAATATTAGGACTCTAAACCTCACCCACTGTAAGTTTATTCCTTGCGTATCAATTTTGGGTGACTAAAATCGAACGAATCAATGGATCTAAACAAAAACGTAAAAATCGGACTTAGAAATCCCAATCCGCGCATTTTCTGAAATCTAGTAAAAACTCCTATTTCGAGAATCCGAAATGAGAAACTCTGAACTAAAGATTTGTTTCTAACATCTTAATCTAGGTTGTGTCAAATTTTCAAGCATTTTCATCAAGTTTTAATACTCGAAAATTCGTCGAGAAGATTCTGAGTTTTAATAATTTTCGAAAATCCTGACAGCATTCATATGTGAATTTGATGTGGATTTTACAGTCCAAACCAATCTTGGATGTAAACATAAAATTCGTAGATAATTGTCTCAAGATTGTGTCCGTAAAATTTCATGTATTTCCGTTAACGTTTGTATACTCAAAAACCCTTTTGAACAGACTGTGATTTAAAGGAAAAGTTGACAGGTTATGTAGTCGAACTTGTTGTGCATTTTTTGATCCCTTGTGGTCAAAACTAATCTTGGGTGGAAACATAAAAGTTGTAGATAAATGCCTTAACAATATGCCTGTAAAATTTCGTGAACTTTCGTTAACGTTTGAATCTTCAAATTGATCCGAACAGCCTGTGTTTTTGAAAAGAAAACCTTGACAGATTTTTATCCGAACTTGATGCAAGAAACTGATTTGATCCGGAATGAATTTTAATAATTTGCCTCTAATAAAACTTGTTTATTTTTGTGTCGAGTAAGTGCCTGTAAAATTTCATCAATTTTGGAGTTCGTTTGATAAGTCGAAAAACCCGTTTTTGGAAACTGTGACATGCTCGAAATTGACAGATTGTGGTCTGTGCGAAAAACAATAAATTCGACTTGTTTCCTTACCTAATTTCGGGAAACTTAAAGCATGAAAGTTGTTCGTATGGGTGTCACTGAGCTACTGTGTAAATTTCAGAATTTTTGGTTAAAAGATGAATTTTTAAATTAAAAAGGCGTAACCTGTGACGATTTGGATTTTTCGAACTTGAGAAAACTCGAACTATGAAATGCGATGTTGAATCTTTTTATACGACAAAACATAAACTTTCGAAAAATCCCGTTCACTAGGCTGAGCCGATCTTCATACAACTATCTTTGAGACTGCCTCGTTAGTGGTCTCCCTACTATCTGAGATTGTCTCGTTAGTGATCTCCTTACTATGCCAAAACGGCAGTTGTGCACATGGCCTGCCAAATCGGCAGTGAGAAATACACGGCCTGCCCGAGTGGCAGTGAAACCGCTTGAAAAGTCTGTCAAACGACAGTTGATATACACGCCTGTCAAATTGACAGTAGATACACACGGCTTGGCGGAATGGCAATCAAGATACATGGCTAGCCAAAACGGCAGTCAAAACTGATATGGCTGCGGCCACCGGTTCACCGGCTAACTGATTATGATTATTGAGATTGCCTCGTTAGTGATCTCCCCTGTGTGGTGTCCTCTTCTTAGTTATCGGGATAATATTAAAAGACTCGTGTGCCTTATTTATTTAAAGCTTTATTTACTTACCACGCTTTTAAATTACGCTTTTTAATTATGCCTTTAAAATTTTGTATTCTAATCTCGAAATATTTAATTATGTTTTTCCGTTGTAAGTTAAATTATGAATTTTTAATACTTCAATTAAGCCTGAGTAAAAGTATAATTTTTAAATTAATTAAATAATTTTTAAAACCCCTTTATTATTACGTTAGGGATTAACTTAATCAGTATTTTATATACTGATAAAACCCGTTGTTTATTTTTCTATTACAGAGTACGGAGCATGATCATGCATCGGGAGATCACTTTGGACATTTAGTTATTTATTTTACATAACTTGCATACGGGCTTGTTAACCCGACTTTGGCCATGTCGGCCCTATCTTTAAATTTCCGCTGCAAATTTATTATTATTATTACATGTGTGGATGATGTTATATTATTATTTAAAGCAATTCCGGACTTGTTTTTAAAACTTTTTCCACAACCCATAGCCTTGCATCTCTTTAACAAGCTCGGAGAATCCGTGTCTTGCTAGGGAGGTGTGGCGGTGGCATCCCGGCCTGGGTTATCAAATCCGGGGTGTTACATACCTTCCCACCAAGGCGAGAACCAGAATGAACTCGCACCATTACCAATACGAACCCCATAGCCATTTCTAAAAATTTCTCCAACCTTAATCAAAGCTTTCCACACTTTCGAGCTTTGATAGTGATCCCTGGGCATCATGCCCGGATCCAGCCCATACTTATCTCGTAAAACACGCACCCAAAGGTTATCCGGCTCAGTTACAAATTGCCAGAGTTGCTTCCCCAATAGAGCTAAGTTCATTTGATGACATTGCTTAACACCCAGGTCACCGTTCTTCCTAGTAAGAGTAACAACATTCCAATTAATAAGATGCCAGCCACGCCCCTCAACACCCTTCCAAATCCACCGGCGTATAATCTTGTCGATCTTATTACACACGGAAATGGGCAACATATGAACTTGCATAGTGTAAACAAGCAGAGCGTTCAATACTGCGCGAGCAGGAGTAATCCGTCCAGCTTTATTTAGGAGGAAGGACGACCAATCACTCAACTTGCCCTCAATTCTTTGAACAAGACTATCAAAGTGAGCAATTTTAAGCCGACCATGTATGATTGGATAGCCAAGATAAGTTCCCAATTCAGCCGCAACCGTCACCCCTAGCAAATCCCTCAAGAGAGCCCTCAAGAGTTCCAATTAAGAAATTCTTTAAGTAAATATAAATAAATAGTAAGATTAATGAAAATATTACTTATTATAGTTTTTTAAAAAAATTCTTTATAAAATAAAAATATTAGTGATGTGGAAAAGAATGGTTTGCTTTGTTGGAGATAAAAAATGGGATGAAGTTATTGGATGATGTGGCAGAGAGAGAAACTGATGTGGAAGGAAAAAATGGAGTAGCTAGGGGAGTTTGGATGGAGATGACCTAAGGTTTTCCAGGATAAGAGCAATAACAACATAAACAAAGAAAGTTCTAACAGTAGGATAATGTAGTTGTTAAACTTGATTTCTGACAGTTTCTGAAGAGATCTAATGTAACTAGGAAGAGCGCCTACAGAGTACAGACCCAAGAAATAAGTTTCATCAATAGTTGGCCCGGATCTGGTTTCTTCAAGTCCTCACTATAGACGGGAGTTTTTTCTTCCATCTCATTTGCTAGCTCAAGACAAGGATTGCCGCATCCTCTGCTCTAGGGTAGCCTCAGAGTAAAATTTTATAACAAAATATCTAATCCATGGAGACCATGCTATGGTAGTAAAAAGTAGAGACATTAAAACAAACAAATATAGGAAGGAATAGTCCACCTTGAATTTATCAATATCATATGAATCCTGCTTTAGCTTTGAAATAGTCGTTTCAATCCTCAGCATTGCATACGTGACGGAGCGCTGCAGTCCATCCTTAAATTGTATATGTGACAATGCCCTTAACATAATCAGAAAAGCTGTAACACCCCGGATTTCAAAACAAATAAGACCAGGATGCTACCGCCACATCTTCCCAATCAAGTTCACCATTGGCTAACTTAATTGGAAAAATGCTAAGGCTAGTCGTACCATTACAAATAATTTTAAAATTAAACATAGGACTTTATTCAAAAGAAATTAAATGCACGGAAACGTTCAAAACATATAGTAATGCATAGCGTCAAAAGTATAGACATGCAACGGTGAAAACGATAGAAAATTTCAAAATGTCTTTTCAAAATGACCCATCCCTCATGAAGTGAAGTGCTCATGCTCATGCCTTTAATCCTGGAAGTCTGAAAAGAAAAATTTTAAAAAAATAGGTTGTCAGTATGAATTACTGAGTAGGCTAATCATGTTCCCAGATACAACCTTAAATTAAATTATTATTTTTTTCCTTTGCAATATATTCTTGTAAGAGTGAAAAGAATTATATAAAAAAATAATTAAGTTATAATTGCCGCCGTACTAATAAGAATTCACGAGGACACCCAAACATAATATCATCCACAATATCAATATCAAATGTGAGAAACATTTGTCTCACGGGACCACAATCGGATCCACGGTTATGTAGCGGACACTATACAGACTCACACCGGTGCCCACGTATAATCCTAAAAATAGAAATTACACTGGAGTATAGACTCTTGCATACCGTCTAGGCCTTTTTCAATAACATGAGCCGTTTTCGGCAACATATACAATTATGGGCATTCAACACTCGGACTCCTAAGTACTTTGGCGAATGTAGATATCTTATAAAAGAGTTCCTTATATTTTTTATACATATTTAAAATATATCAATTAACCATATCACCAGGAAAAAAAAAAAAAACAAAAAAAAAACATACGTTCACAAATTCTGGAAACGATGGGTTTAATATATGCTACATTGGCATAAAAATTCCATAAATTTTATTATAAACCAGAAAATTACAAAATTTTTAGGTTAGACTCCTCACTGAACGATCTACAATATTCATGTTTTACACTTTCACCGATTTCGACTTTAAGTTGCTGTAAAAATTAAATTTTACACAGAAGTACAATTACGTCGATAGAAATACGCTGTCTTCGAAAATAAATTCTAGAAAAATAAATACTTATCCAAAAATTCTGAAATTTTCAGGTTAGTCTCCTAACATGATTATCTAAAAATTTTATGTTTTATGTTTTTCCTAATTCCTATTCGAAAATAACCCAAACTACAGATTTCTACAGGGTTTCAATTCTGTCCCGAAAAATCCACAGGAGCAGATCTAGTAGAAAATTCATCTAGCAGTGATAAATACCTTCAAAAATTCTGAAATTTTTACCATGCATTCTACATAGCTCTACAATTTCTCAGTTCATCAGATTTCAAAATTCAAAACATAGCATAATCGAAAAATTCATTCTTTCCAATACTTAAAATCTGTCACAGAACTCTATACTAATGAGAGTTTCCCTAACATTGATTTTTCGAAATTTAACATCAAAAATATAATATAGGGATGTAGATTAACCTACCTTAATGTGATTCGAGATATCCTACAGAATCTTCTCGCCTTAAGTCCTACACTTGTTCGATCTCCTTCGTTCCTATACCGAACAAACGAAAAATTGTAAGAATTTGAAACTTGAAAGGAAGAGGAATCCTTACTAATCTTTGGATGGATTTTCTACCTCCTTGGCCGCTAGTTGCTTGGTAGAAAGTGTAAGTTTTTTTTTTTCCTTCTCTTTGTTCGTTCCTTTTCTTTTCTTTTCTTTTTTTGTACGTAGGATTCTTTTTAGCAACAAAATATGAAGATGGTGGAAATAGGATTTTAAAGGGGTGTATGGTCGGCAATATTGGGAGTTAAATCTTCCCAAGATTTACTCTAACTATCTTCATATAATCTTCTTGTTATCTTTTAAATATGCAACATATATCTAATTACATATTGTACTCCTACCTATTAGTTATTTAAGGGAGAGGGAAAGGAGAGATTTTGACTCCTTGCCGAATCAATCAAGATGCCAAAAATAAGCTTATTGTTATTATTGTTATTATTATATATTAAATATATATTTATTGTTATTGTTTTATTTTTATTTTTGACAAACAAGTTTTAATTAACTATTATGTATAAAATAGTGCACAAGTAACAAATTTAGTGGGGATGAGGACTTAGCTCAAGTGGTTAAGTCCCTAAACTTCCAACGGAAGGTTGGAGGTTCGATCCCCACCGCCTCCTATCCCTCCCTTTTATTCCCCTTTGTAATTTGTGTGGCATGGGCTCCCACCACCCCTTTCCCAGGCCTTCAATGGCTCTCCCCCAAAAAAAAAAAAAGTAACAAATTTAGTTACATATGTATATATAACTTTCGTCCAGATAAATATATATATAACTACTATGTATTAGTCCCACAATTATCTAAATATACTATGTTTCTTTTTTTTTAATACGTCAATAGTTTAATAATTATCTAAAGTATTATAGTCTACCCTCCTTAAGAATAAACTTCGTCCTCGAAGTTTTCTATCATACAATGGTAAAAATGACATAGGGGAAAATAATGTAGCAAGGATTGTAACTCACCTCTACTCTTATTATTCTTCGGTTGTTACATCCTCCCCGCTTAAGATAACAGTTATGTCCGCATAACTGCCTCGGTGTCATTTTGGAAAAGGTTTGGATAGTGCTGACGTATGTCCGATTCCAGCTCCCAGGTTGCTTCCTGAACTCCATGATTTGACCATAAAACCTTAACCATTTTTATAGTCTTGGTTCTTGTGGTTCGTTCTTTGGAATCAAGGATTTGAATTAGAACCTCTTCATACTTTAAGTCCTCATGCAACTCTATGACATCCGGCTGGAGTACATGACTGGAATCATGGATGTATTTTCTCAGTTGGGATACATGGAATACATTGTGGACACGCGATAGTTGCACAGGTAGTGCTAGCCGATAGGCTAAGGTGCCAATGCGTTCAAGGATCTCATATGGTCCAATGTACCGGGGACTTAACTGCCCCGCTTTCCAAAACGCATAACTCCCTTCATTGGTGAGACTTGCAACAGGACCTTGTCCCCCACATTAAACTCCAATTCTTCTCGTCTAACATCGGCGTAACTCTTTTGTCTATCTTGGGCCGCTTTCATCTTTTGTTGTATCACCCTCACTTGTTCCGCCATGTCCGTAATTAGTTGCGGTCTAACTATCACTGGATTCTCGGTTTCATTCCAACAAAGTGGACTTCGGCACTTCCGACCATATAACGCCTCAAATGGTGTCATACCTATGCTAGCATGGTGACTGTTGTTGTAGGAGAATTCAATTAGTGGTATGTGGCTCTCCCAACTCCCTTTGAACTCCAAAACACACGCCCGCAACATATCCTCCAACGTTTGAATTGTCCTTTCGGCTTGGCCATCAGTCATGGGGTGAAATGTTGTACTCATCTTGATTTGAGTCCCTAATGCTTCTTGCATTTTTGTCCAAAAATGGAAGACAAATCTAATGTCTCGATCGGATATGATGTCGTGGGGGACTCCATGTCTGCGAACTACATTATCAACATAAGCGTGTGCAAGTTGATCCATGGACCATGTGTCCTTCATGGGAATGAATATTGCCGCTTTTGTCAGTCGATCGACAATCACCCAAATCTTGTTATTTCCTTTAGGTGACCGTGGTAGTCCAGATACGAAATCCATAGAAATGCTTTCCCACTTCCAACTCGGGATTTCCAGTGGCTTCATTAGTCCAAGTGGTTTTTGACGGATGGCTTTGACCTTCTGACAGGTCAAGCACTTGGATACAAAGTCAGCTACCTCATTTTTCATCCTTGGCCACCAATAGACCTTTTTCAAGTCCTTATAGAGTTTATCACCCCCCGGATGGACCGAATACGGGGTGTTGTGACCTTCCTCCATCAATTTTCGTTTCAACTCACTGCACCTTTGGGGTACACACCACCTTCCTTTGAAGCGAATGCTTCCATCTGTGTGTATAGCAAAGCCTGCTGCTTTACCTTCGGCAATCTTCTCTTTTATTCTATCCAGTTTAATATCTCCGGGTTGATTCGCACGTATTTCCTCAAACACGGGTGACGTGGTTGTCATGGAATTGATGGTACTCACCACCGTGCCGTGTTGAACTAGTTCTACATCCAACCTCACTAACTCCATATACAACTGAGGTGGTAAGATCAATGTGCTCAGTGTATGTTGAGCTTTCCGGCTCATGCATCTACCACGACGTTAGCCTTTCCTTCATGGTATGCAATCTCCAAGTCGTAATCTTTTATAAGTTCCAACCATCGTCTTTGCCTCATATTTAACTCTTTCTGCGTAAATATGTATTTGAGGCTTTTGTGGTCGGTGAAAACTCGACATGTTCTTCCATACAAGTAATGTCGCCAAAATCTTGAGGGCAAACACCACTGCTGCTAATTCCAAGTCATGCGTCGGATAATTCTCTTCATGAAGTTTTAATTGTCGAGATGCGTATGCGATAACTCGTTGTTCCTGCATCAAGACACATCCTAATCCATCCTTCGAAGCGTCACTGTACACTTCGAAATCCTCATTATCCGATGGAAGAACGAGTACTGGAGCGGTTGTAAGCCTCCTCTTCAACTCTTGAAAGGCTATTTCACACTCCTTAGTCCATTCATACTTCAATCCTTTCTTCAGTCCTGAGTTAGGGGTCGTGCGATTCTTGAGAAGTCTCGGACAAACCTCCTATAGTATCCAGCTAATCCAAGGAAGCTTCTTACCTCCGTCTGGCTCGTGGGTGTAGGCCAATCGGTTACCGCCGATATCTTGGCCGGATCAACAGAAACTCCATCTGCTGAAATGATGTGGCCCAGAAATGCCACTTTTGTCATCCAAAAATCACATTTGGACAACTTGGCATATAACTGGTTGTCTCTTAGTGTCCTCAACACCTTATGGAGGTGGTTCGCATGCTCGTCTTTGTCCCGCGAGTATATCAGAATGTCATCGATAAACACGACAATGCACTCATCTAACATTTCATGGAATACGTAATTCATCAGGTTCATGAACACAGCAGGGGCGTTGGTTAGTCCAAATGGCATCACTACAAATTCGCAGTGGCCATATCTTGTACGAAAGGCTGTTTTCTGAATGTCCTTCTCAGCAATTCGTTCTTTTTCTTTTCTTTTTTTTTTTTTTGTACGTAGGATTCTTTTTAGCAACAAAATATGAAGATGGTGGAAATAGGATTTTAAAGGGGTGTATGGTCGGCAATATTGGGAGTTAAATCTTCCCAAGATTTACTCTAACTATCTTCATATAATCTTCTTGTTATCTTTTAAATATGCAACATATATCTAATTATATATTATACTCCTACCTATTAGTTATTTAAGGGAGAGGGAAAGGAGAGATTTTGACTCCTTGCCGAATCAATCAAGATGCCAAAAATAAGCTTATTGTTATTATTGTTATTATTGTATATTAAATATATATTTATTGGTATTGTTTTATTTTTATTTTTGACAAACAAATTTTAATTAACTATTATGTATAAAATAGTGCACAAGTAAAAAATTTAGTTACATATGTATATATAACCTTCGTCCAGATAAATATATATATATAACTACTATGTATTAGTCCCACAATTATCTAAATATATATCTATATATTAACTACTATGTTTCTTTTTTTTTTTAATACGTAAATAGTCTAACAATTAAATAGTCTAATAATTATCTAAAGTATTATAAAAGCATAGTCAAACTCTCAGGCCACACCACACCCCGATTGATAATGGAAAGAAAGGGCAACCAAGGTATAGAATCGTAGCCTGGCTTGTGCTTGAGAAGCAACTTACTGTTAAATAGGCCATAGAGTGAAATGCACGATGTGCAGCGTCCCCACATATGACAACCTGCTTATCCATGAAGTTCATGCAGTTCAGTATGGAAATTTCTAAGTCACGCCACGGAAGAGATGCTAATATTTGTGGTATAATTTTTTAAGATATTGGTTCCAGAAGAATCTTCTCCATTTCCAACGATTTATAACTGCACAGGAGACAGAGATTCAAACTATACACTGCGGAAAGAATTACACTCAAAGAACTGAACAATAAACTTAAGGTAGAAAATAATACTAGGAGTTTTCCAAATTATCACTTTTGACCCTGTATGGTTCACCACATATACCATGTGGTATTTACCACGTTCTTGGTATGTGCTTTACCACAAATACCTTATGATGTTTACCGGGTTATTCCACATATACCATATGGTATTTTCCAAGTTCTTGGTATGTGCTTTACCATAAATACCTTATGGTGTTTACCAGGTTATTGATATGTGTTTTACCACTGTATTGGTATATGCTTTACCAAGTGCTTGGTATGTGGTTTACCAGACTATTGGTATGTGTTTTGTTTACCTTTCCTATATACATGGGGCCTAAAAGATAATGTTTGAAATGGATCGGAGTAATTTTGACTCTTATAAAGTTTTGGTAGTGAGTACCGGGCCCTAGTTTATCCAAAAAAAAAAGTAATATAGGAAGTGAGAAGGAAAAAAATATATTGTATTATACTCCCTCCGTCCCACTTAAAGTGTCCCAAAACTTTTGGACACGGTATTTTATGTGGGATTGTTAGTATTTGATGTAGGAGTAGATTAGTGTTTAAAGTAGGGGTAAATTAGGAATTTGTGTGATGTGATGGTAATGAGTTTGAATTTTTAATTGATTTATTTATGTGTTATGTGATAGTTGTGAGTTGAATTTATTAATGATATTTATTTATTTATGTGATGTGATGGAGTAAGTTTAGTAATTAATATTTTAATTATTTCCTAAAATGGAATGTGACAAAAGTATTGGGACAACCAAAAAAGGAAAGTGAGACATAAATAATGGGACGGATGGAGTATATAAATATAATACTCCATATATACGATTTTATTAAATACAATAAATATTTAATCGAATACCAACGAATATCGAATCGAATATTGTGATTTTGTATTCGTGTTTTTTGCTTATCGAATCGAATCGAATATGTTTATTCGAATTTGAATCATAAAATTCCGAATACGAATAGCAAAATTTCGAATCGAATCACGAATTGAATCAAAATTATTCTATTCGTTTGCAACCCTAATTATAGTGAGACGGAGGAAGTATATAAAAATATTCATTGAAACTTAATTATTAAAATAACAAATCGTCGAACAATAACATCAGTTATCTAGGGTGGGTGTAGTAGTTCAACAACACAATACAATATATTTCAGTGTTCCAAACATCATATTTCATTAAATAATTTATTTTGGTAAACATTTACATTTATGTGTCGACGAAGGTGTGTGGGAGCCCAAACTACAAAAATTACAAAGATGATAAATGGGAGGAATAGAGGGCCGGGTGGGAATCGAATCCTCAACCTATGGTTGGAGGGCAGGGGAGATGATCACTGGGGTCAAGTCTCATTCCCTTCATTAAATAATTAAGTCAAATACACTTTTTTTTGGGTAAATAACAGGATATCCCCAGACCTCGTTAAACCAAAACTAATCTCTTAATTATCTGATGGACATTGAAGTGTTGTCTTTCTCAAAAGCAGAATTCTGGATAAACTAAGGGTCGAACCAAAATTTTCATTTAAACTGACAGAGTCCACTATTACACAAGCCAACTGACCCCTATCAATCCCCTTTATCCATTTGTAATTTTGATGTGATGGGTTCCAATTGTTAATTAAGAAGGGACAAAAACTATTTTAAGAAAAATCGTTAGTTACCATTTCATAATAATAATTACCAATTTTAAATTATTATTTTTCGGCCTTGCTCTTTAATGCTTCTAAACTTAGCATTGCAAGCCTAACCATTTCCAAATTCGCACAATTTATTACAAGCGCATAATGCTAAAACTGCAGCAGAATGAATTTAAAGCAGGCTTACTTAAATTTGGGCCCAATGCCCAATGGTTTAGCTTAGGCCCAATCCAATTTTGGTTCCCCTAATTTACGGACGGTAAAACCTAGAACCATTTTCGCTCCAAAAAAAACATTCCGCCGAAACCAAAATTTACTCTGCACAATTAAAATCCGCCAAATTCACCTTTCCCCAAAAATCTTTGCCGCCAATTTTCTTCCATTAAAATACACGCCACTGAACCCTTCCTTTTTCCCAAGTTTTTCGGCATTCAATCCCACAACATTTCCACTCTGCTCTCCATTTTTTCCTCTCCGAGCCAAATCTTGGGTAGCTATGGAAAATGTATGCGTAGTTGATGCCGAAGCCGAGCCCTTATCCAAGGAGAGCAAAATCATGGCGGTGGGATCGATCGTTGGCGCTGGGTTTTCTGTAATCGACATTCTCGGTGCTCTATCCCGCTCAGGCAACACCGTCCGTGGTGCTGTAAATATTTTGTTGAATTCCCCACCACCGTCGGATATCCCGACCACCCATTTAACCGCGCACAAGACCATCACTTCCACTGGCGGGGCTAGGATCTCCGGTATTCCGATGGATTTACCAAAGAATGGTGGAGAAGGGGACGAGTTTTGTGTAAAGAAAGAGCCGGTGAGCGATATGGATGTTGATTTGAAGGACGGTGTGAAAATGGAAGTGAAGGAAGAACACGATGTTGATTTTGGAAAATGTGATGGTTCGGGCAATCATTTGGCATTGGTGAAGGCTGAAAGCAGAGTGAAAGAGGAGCCTACTGTTGACAACACAAGTGTGATTCCAGTTACCGAGGAAGTTAAGGGATTGGTTAGTGTGCAACCAGTGAGTGCAAGAAAGCTGACCGAGGACGAGTACAGAAGGATTCAATCGAGTTTTACTAACAATGGTAAAGCTCAGAGGGAGAGGGATGATCGAATGGCGTTGAGTGCCGTGGTGATCGAGAATGGGGATTTTCCAGAAGAGCCCGATTGGCTTCTGGTTGGGAGGACAGTGGTTACAGGGCTATCGACTACAAAAGGGCGAAAATTGGAGGACAATGAGATTGTGCATTTCGCTTTTCCCAATTTTGATACAAAAACTCAGAGCAGCTCTCGTTTCGCGAGTTCTAAGGGGGCAAAGGCTGCTGCCGCGATCGTTCGTTTCTCAACCAAAAGATATGGAGAGGTATATTTCTTACAACATAACTAGTCTTGTCGATTTGATATAATGTTGTGGGATTGTTAATCTGTTGTATCCTCTGCATAGTGAACCATCACCTGTTAATCAAACAAGGTTAATAAGTTAAAGAGTGTTTCTTAATATGGTTGAATGAAATTCTGTCAGATTGGACGTTTGCCAATGGAATGGTCAAAATGCCTTATTCCGCTTGTAAATTCGAAAAAGGTGAAAGTTCTTGGTCGTTGTGTGGCTGCTTCACTTAATCTAAGTTTGATGCAAGAGATTCTGCTATATGTGAGGTATAACTTTCAGAACCTACATTATCCTGAGCTTTTTAAATTATGCTTTCTTTCGACTATCCCAATTCTTATTGGCTCATGAGAACTGTGTTTGCAGCTTCTATATTCATAAATCTGTCTTTGTGGATGAGGGCGACAGATCGACTTGGAAGCTTGAACCTACTAACATTGATGAAACCACATATCCTCTTCTCACATTGTTTAAACTGCTAAAAGTCAAGCCATTTCAGAAGGTACTAGTTGCCTTCTATAATCAATATGTCTAAATGTATCTTTATTAAGCGGTCCTCAGATTTTGTTTTACATTTGCCTTTTGTTGTACGCATTTTCAATAGGCAGAATTCACACCGGAAGAACTTGCTTCTCGGAAGCGCTCACTGAAGTTAGATGTATGCTGATCAATACCCTCCTCCCCTTACTTTTGCTATAACATTTGCATTGTGTGTAGTTTGCTTGCCTTGTATAATCCTCTCATTGCTGCATTTTTCAGGATGATTTGGGCGATACTCCCATGGTCCTGCCTTCAATAAAGAGAATAAAGGGTGCCCCACAACTTCAGTGCAGTGCAAAAGATGAGCAGGCTATTTCAGAATCAACATTAAACAAGCTTGTTGGTGCTGTCGATATGTATGATTTAGAGGTAAATCTTGAAAACACAGGGATTTTAGATTATTTGTGGTTAAGCTTGTTTGCTTTATGTGACCTGTCTTCCATGAGCTTTATAGGAAATGGAACCTCCGGAGACTCTTACTTGTGATTTAAGACCATACCAGAAGCAGGCTCTTCACTGGATGACTGAATTGGAAAAAGGTGCATCTGCAGAAGAAACAGAGAAGACTCTTCATCCCTGTTGGGCAGCTCACCGTATATGTGATGGGTGCGAGCTTTACTGAGTTATAGAGCATGGATATATTATATAGTTTTACTAAACCATAGCAACACTTCTAGGATTGAATATGTTTTATTATGGTTTATTGTTGCAGTGTTTGAATCATTCAGTCTTTTTTCTTGGCAGGAGAGCTTCGGCTATTTATGTCAATGTGTTTTCTGGGGAAGCTACAACACATTTTCCAGCTGCCACACAAATGGCCAGAGGAGGGGTGAGTGCAGCTTCTTGAACTGGCAAACCAGTTTTTGATACTAAGTTTGCTGACTTGGTTAAACTGTAAATGCAGATATTGGCGGATGCAATGGGACTTGGGAAAACTGTGATGACAATTGCTTTGATTTTGGCTAGAAAGGGCAAAGGCATTCATGAGGACGATGCTGCGATGGTGGATACTCCAGTAACTAGGAAACCTAAAGGTGGCACTCTCATTGTTTGCCCCATGGCTTTACTTGGCCAATGGAAGGTGAGCCGTTAAATAAAATTGACCATAGGAAATAGGTACAGTTTTGTACTCCTTACTCCTTGTGCTATGGATGTCTGACTCTGTTTCTGCTTGATAGGATGAGATTGAAGCCCATTCGACAATGGATAGCATCTCTGTTTTTGTCCATTATGGTGGCGACAGATCCCACGATCCCAAGGCCATAGCAGCACATGATGTGGTATTGACAACCTATGGTGTACTGGCTTCTGCATATAAAAGTGTAAGAACACTTTTTTTTTTTGTTAAAGCATCCAGAAGAAACGACTCGATGATGTGATGATGCAGTAAATGGGGAGTAATCTTTGTCCGGTGTTACAGGAATCTGTCAACAGCATTTTTCACCAAGTTGATTGGTACCGTGTCGTGTTGGATGAAGCTCACACGATCAAATCATCAAAGACACAAAGCGCACAGGCTGCTTTTGCATTATCCTCGTATTGTCGCTGGTGTCTGACTGGCACTCCTCTTCAGGTATACAACTGCAAATTACTAAACATCTGTGTTTTGGATTTATATTCCCTGAAGGACAATGTAGCACATACATTATGTGGTTTTTATGGTATTCCTTCTGATGCAGAACAACCTGGAAGATCTCTACAGCCTTCTGTGCTTCCTGCACGTGGAGCCCTGGTGTAACTGGGCATGGTATGGAGTTTTACTCCTTTCACTGCAAATTATTTTGGACCACAAAATCAGCTGTGTTAACAGACTCTTCCCTGCTATATTTTTACTTGTTTAGGTGGAACAAATTGATACAGAAGCCTTATGACAACGGTGATTTGCGCGGTCTAAAATTGGTCAAGGCGATCCTGAGGCCGCTGATGCTGAGGAGAACAAAGGAAACGAAAGACAAAGACGGGAGGCCAATTCTTGTTCTCCCGCCAACTGATATTCAAGTCATTGAGTGTGAACAATCTGAAGCCGAGCGAGATTTCTATGATGCCCTTTTCAAGAGATCAAAAGTTCAATTTGATCAATTTGTGGCACAGGGCAAAGTACTGCATAACTATGCGAACATCCTCGAGCTGCTGCTTCGTCTGAGGCAGTGCTGCAACCACCCATTCCTTGTTATGAGTCGAGGCGACACACAAACATATTCAGACTTAAACAAACTTGCAAAGAAGTTCCTCCAATCTAACCCCGATCAACCCTCTCAGATAGCCCCTTCCAAGGCTTATGTAGAAGAAGTTGTGGAAGGTTTGAGAAATGGGGACAACCAGGAATGCCCCATCTGCCTCGAGTCAGCAGACGATGCTATCTTGACACCGTGTGCGCACAGGATGTGCCGGGAGTGTCTCCTCTCCAGCTGGCGCACCCCAACTGCAGGATTATGCCCCATCTGCAGGCAAATCCTCAAGAAATCTGAACTCATCACATGCCCTTCCGCAAGCCCCTTCAGAATTGACGTAGAGAAGAATTGGATTGAATCATCCAAGATCACCAAGCTCCTGGATTGCTTAGAACAAATACGTTGCTCGGGCTCAGGTGAAAAGAGCATTGTGTTTAGCCAATGGACTTCATTCCTCGATCTTTTGGAAATCCCACTCAAGAAAAGGAAAATTGGGTTCTTGAGGTTTGACGGGAAGTTAGCACAGAAGAATCGGGAGAAGGTCTTGCACGAGTTCTCTGAGTCCGGCAATAAGACGGTAACCATTGCTAGCTCGACTACTATTCCTTAATACAGTTTAACCCTTTAGGCAAGATCATCATCTGATTTCATACACTACAAATTCATCATTGTTAGGTACTTTTGATGTCCCTCAAGGCAGGTGGTGTGGGTTTGAATCTTACTGCAGCTTCGAATGTGTTTCTAATGGTAACAACATTTCGTAAAAATCCATCATTTATTCATTACATACCATTTCTTTACTTCAACTTATGGTGTATATTCTCTTGCATTGAAGGATCCGTGGTGGAATCCTGCGGTGGAGGAGCAAGCAATCATGAGGATCCATCGGATTGGCCAGAAACGAACAGTACGTGTAAGAAGGTTCATTGTGAAGGATACAGTGGAGGAGCGTATGCAGCAAGTACAAGCTAGGAAGCAACGGATGATAGCCGGAGCGCTGACCGATGAGGAAGTCCGATCGGCCAGGATTGAAGAGCTTAAGATGCTTTTCCGGTGACTGCAAATATGTTCATCAATGTCACATATTTTGTTGGTTGAGCCAATCCTAAAATGTTAGAATTCAGGCTCATGGATGGTCAAGGTTTTATGCTTAAGGGCAATGTTTGGTGTGGGTGTGGCTTTTGTATTTTGTTAACCCATTCAGTTGGTGAATTTGCCCTTGCTTTTTGTAAATCAAAACTCAGCCCAACAAGCGTTGAATCATGAATGTAAGTTAAAAATTGGCTAGTTTTCTTACATTTGTTATTCCTTTATTTGGGATATTTTTCTTTTTATCATTTTTTAGCTTCCCTGCACTAATTTTGGCTTGTGCCTTTTCCCTTTTCCTATTCATGATTATATTTATGAAGAAAGGGTTTAGAACCTCAAAGAATGCTATTAACCTTTTGCTTTTACAATTTGGATAATCACATCTATTTTTTGCTTTTGGATAATCACTAATCCTTTATATATGCCCCCTTTACTTTATTGACTAAAAGTTTAATGTTTTCCAATTTACGTCATATGGAAAGATGTTTAATTTAGAGCTAATTATTTGGTCCAAAAAGATTTCGCAGAAAGAACTAATAATTGCAATATTACCAACTTTAGTCTCGAATCAATAAATAGTAGTGGTAATAGTATTTAATTACATTCTACTTTCTGATATTAAAATGAGATAAGGTGTAATTGTCGTCATCCCTCTTGTTACGGTGCGGACATCAATACCGTGAGTACGTGCGGACTCATTCTTCAGCCGGTGATCAATTTTCATCATCCAACGGTTGAGATTATTTGTAAGGTTAGTTTTGTAATTTTATTTTTTAGGTATGTTATATGTTGTATTCGCAACATAGGATATACAATTCAGTGACATGACTGTTAACCCAACAAAATTTATATCCAAGTTTTACATGGCCCAGTCCGTGAAAATTTATCCGGAGGCCCAATCCGTGAAAATATATCCGGATAATAACCAAGGAACTGTCAATCAAGTCATCATCTCGCGTGCCGCGTCACAGAAGTCGCCTGCGCCGTATGCCGCCAATCACAGAAGCCTCGCGTGCGCCGTATGCCGCCAGTCACAGAAGCCTCGCGTGCACCGCCTCCGTCGCAGAAGTCAAGAGGCCTGTCAATCAGCCGCCCGCGTGCCTCATGCGTCAAGTCGCCTGCATGCGTCTGAGGGTCAGTCCTCCTATAAAAGGAGAGAAGCATTCCAGAGAACAAGGCATCCAACACAACCATCCTCAGAGGATTTCCTTTCATTTTTCTACATTTGTTTTTTTTTTCCTGCAGTTCAATTCCTGCTTTTACTTTCCTGCAAAATTTTCCATTCCTTTACAGCTTTGTTTAAATTCTTGTAATTCCCTTAGTAATCCTTGTAATCCTCTTCAAATATTGTCCAATCAAAATTCTCGGTTAACAAATTGGCACGCCCAGTGGGACACGAAGTGGAAACCATATCCGCTTGAAAGTGTATGCAACTCCGATCTGGACGAGTAGTAAGGGACTTAACACAAAGATTTGGAGAAATGTCGCTGCATGAAGAAACTCCAGTAAGAACACCATCTGAGAACGTCGATAATACGGCGACTACCTCCCAACCACCGCAAGGGATAATGCAAGTCCCAACATTTTCGGAACAAATACGGCTATCGATGAATGAATCGATGGCTGAATTTATGCCTTTACTGACCAGGCACCTTATGGATGTATTGCGGCCTGCCATGGCCGATCAAACTGACAGGATATGTGGATCCATGCGTACTCCACAAGAGGGATACACCCCTGGCATGAATATGTCACCAAGCGTTATAGGACCGTATGGCGGTCTACAAAGGACTTGGGGGACTGGCCAGCCCTCACTATCTGAGTTTGGAGCACCACCTCCCATGATGTATGCTCCATCATACTTGATGGCATCTAGCGCTGTTCCGATACAGCCATTTGGAGTGGCGGCTCCCATCCCAGCCGCCATGCATAACCTAGGTACTGGAGGAGGACACATGCAACCTCAAGCCACCAACATACCTTTGGTTGCCAACATGCCTCAGGACCATCATCAGGCCGCCTCCCCATTACATCAGGCCACCCAGTATCAGGCCTCTAGTCCACAACAGGCCGCCATGCAACATCAAGCCGCCAACATGAGCCGTCCACCATAAGTCATCCGGCCGCCAGCATACCTCATCCGGCCGCCAACTTAGCTTCGGCCGCCAACATGGCCCAGGCCGCCATGGCTAATCCGGCCGCCAACATAAGTCATCCGGCCGCCAGCATACCTCATCCGGCCGCCAACATGACCCAGGCCGCCATGCCTCATCCGGCCGCCAACATAAGTCATCCGGCCGCCAGCATACCTCATCCGGCCGCCAACATGACCCAGGCCGCCATGGCTCATCCGGCCGCCAACATAAGTCATCCGGCCGCCAGCATACCTCATCCGGCCGCCAACATGGCCCAGGCCGCCATGGCTCATCCGGCCGCCATGTATCAACAAGCTGCCATACCTCCTGCACAGGCGCCTCTAGTGTCGCCCGAGTTGTTAGCAGATATGATGCAACAACATTTTGGCATTCAATTAAGGCCGATGGAACGGCCCACTTATAGGAAACCATACCCGGATTGGGTAGACATCATGCAGCCTTACCCTAAAGGCTTCAAAATGCCCGAGTTCACCACGTTCTCGGGAGACGACGGCAAATCAACCGTAGAACACGTGGGTAGGTTTACTGCTCAGTGTGGGGAAGCAGCGGCCAACGACTGGCTGAAGTTAAGATTATTCAGTTCCTCTTTGACTGGACCCGCATTTGTCTGGTTTGCATCCATGCGGCCAAATTCAATACAAAATTGGGCCGATCTCGAGCGGGCATTTCACGACAGATTCTATACACCTCTGTCGCAGGTTAGTCTTGCAGATCTCACTAACACCAAACAATTTGCCGATGAGACGGCAAGTTCTTTTATTAATAGATTACAACGCATTAAAGGCCGATGTACTATAGCAATACCCGATAAAGAAATAGCCAATATAGCAGTGGCTAATATGCTACCGAAATTGAGAGAACATTTAATTGTGCAGGATGCAACTGATCTTGCCCAGCTGGCCGAGAGAGCGGCCCGTGTGGAAAAATTCCTGAGGGAGCAGGAAGAGAGACGTCCTATGCGTCGAGTCCATTTCGAAGAAATAAAACTCAGTGATGATGAGGACGAACCTGTAGAGGTGGCTGTTGCTGAGATAGTACAGACAGCCAAACCACATACATGTGCGGCTCTCAAGCCGCCAAAACAAAGAGAGGCTAAGTATAAGCCTGAAGAAGACCTTTTTGACATGGGCAAAGCAGACCAAGTGTTCGATGCCCTACTCAAAGACGGTGTGATCAAGTTGCCTGAAGGGCAAAAATTACCAGCGGCCGAGGAAATTCGAGGCCGAGCATTTTGTAAGTGGCATAATTCGTATACTCATAGCATTACCAAATGCAGGAGTTTTAGAACGGCCATACAGAACAAGATAAAAGAGGGTCGTTTGAAAATTGCAGGTATGAAGGTGGATTTAGATCCATTCCCTCAATTGCCAATTGGTGTTTCTGGACTCATCCCAAATCCAGAAGATGGTGGCTCCAGTAGCCAGAATGATAAAGGAAAGGAACACATTGAAATAGAAGAAGAGGATGTGGACTTATTATCTGATGAGTCCGATCATGAAAGAAAAGAGTTGTGCGGTAAACAACCGAAGTTTAAGAACATGTCGAAGGAGGACTTCAAGAAGGTCCTGGAAGCTGAGGAAAGGGAGCACCACAAGAAGAAGAACCCTCCTTTGAGGATTGAGATCTCTAAGCAGGCGGTAGAGATCCATGAAAATGGGAAGCACCAACCTATTGCTCGTGATTACAGGCATGGTGTACAGGTGGTTCCAACCTTGATGAGGCGACCAAAACATCCAGTTGAGACTGAAAGGTGGATGAAGAATAGGGCTCAGAACAAAGCCACTCAGAAGGAGCCACCACCCATGACTAGGAGTCAGTTTAGGCGGGCACAAAGACGATATGCCGAGGAAATGCGGCAGTGGGAGGCACAAATCCATAAGTTGGAATCTTCCAGGCCTCGGAAGCCGGTGCAACCAACTTATTTCAAAGGAGAGACATCCCAGCAGCGGAGACCCCTTCACGAGAAGGCACACAGTAGGACAGTGGCAAGGGAACCTGATTCACCCATGCCACCTCGTGAAGAAAGATTTTATGAGGCCTCAAGAAGACCACCTCAGGCGCCATCACCTTCCGCTAGGGAACCAATACGGGAGAGGATGCAGCCATCGCTTTCCTCCGCCAGGAGGCCAGTGAGGGAAAGGTTACAACCACCATCACCTTCTACCCCTAGGAGGCCAGTACGAGAAAGGCTGCAGTGGGTAGAACGAAAGCCTCAGCCGTCATCATCAACAAGGCCTAAAGTAACCAAAGCTGGACTTCCTCAGACTAACACTTCATCATCAGCTTCTAATGACAAAGGAAAAGCGGTCGCCATAACCGAATCTGATGAAGGAGGAAACAAGGTCAAGTCTGCGGGACAGAAGTTCATTGAGAAGCTGGACAAAATGGACATGACTCCTTCAAACATGGCTATGGCTAGTGTACTGATGAAATACATGGCGTATTTGGCGGCTCATGAAGCCGGTGAATTTGGAAGTGAACCACACAGTTTTGAAGGATTCACGGCCTATTGCAAAACTGTAGAAACCCAGAAGAAGTCACAGACACAAGTTGAAACGAAATCAACTAGTGAAGCACTTCAAGCGACCAATGAGGCATCACAAGTGAATTTTGGCGCTATTACACCTACAGAGGTGGAGGCCGCTGTGGAGGCCAATCTCGACAAGCCAAAAGTCGGGATTAGCGTCCTTGGCATCATGACCGATGAACGTGGCACGATGGATGACATGAATATTGACGAAGGATATGAAGATGATATGTGGGGAAATGTGAACCTCAATATTGATGAGGAGCCTCATGTTGAATTAGACGGCATGGATCTTGAAGATGAGGTTTTTTGGAAAAATTTGGACAAAGAACTTAAAGAAGCTGACGATAGGAAAGAAGGGCCGAATGATCCCTCCATGCCTATACGGGTCTTTGGATTGGCGGCCGATGAAGAGATAAGCGATACCGAATCCGAGATATGGGATGAGGAAGAGCCATCATTCGCGAGGCTTATCGAAAGAATGGATGAAATGATAGCCGAATTATCCCATCCAACCAGGGATGCATCTCCCACGCAAGAACTTGGCGGCCGACATGATGCTTCAAAGTTGGTTGTGGCACAGTTTGCCAAACCCGAAGTTGCCCAGACAAGGCAATTGAAGCCCTTGTATGTTAAGGCTCACATCGACGGGCGTCCTGTAAACAGAGTATTTGTTGATAATGGAGCAGCAGCCAATGTGATGCCGATGTCAACTTTGAGGAAGATAGGAAAGAATGAAAAGGATCTGATCCCTACCAGGGTCAGAATGTGCAGCTTTGTAGGGGAAGCAACACAACCTGCCGGATTCATAACGGCGGACGTCACTATTGGATCCAAGACCATCAAGGTGGCCTTCTTTGTCGTGAAATCAAAGACGTGTTACTCAGCATTGCTTGGGCGCGACTGGATTCACATGGCGCAGTGTGTGCCATCTACCCTCCACCAACAGTTGTTGATTTGGGATGGTGACCAGATAGAATTGGTGGAGGCAGATCCTCAACCCTTTGCAGGACCGGACGCCAACAATGATGAGGCGATCTTCTACTTAGAAGACATCCAACCTGCATCAGCCTTAATTGGTATGAACATAGATCTGGAATCCATTGATTTCACAACAAGCGGCTTCAAGTTACGTTCTGCAGATAGCCGACATGAAGCATCACGCTCTGCATGACGAACAGCTACAACATTTATAAAGACTTGTTGCAGCGGCTCGCCAACACTGAAATAATGATGGGTGCCGAAATCAAGTCCAAAAACCTAATTGACATTCGGCCATCTGAGTGGCCATCTCCCGTAAAGCGGACGTTGCCTAGTCCGGAAGCCAATGAACCACTTGTAGACATCAACCTCGGGACAGAGGCGGAACCAAAGGTGACCAAGATCAGTGCGTCATTATCGGATGAAAAGCGACGCCAGCTAGTGGAGTTGATTCATAAGTATAAGGATTGTTTCGCGTGGCAATACACAGATATGCCAGGACTATCAAGGGAGCTAGTGGAACATAAGCTGCCAACACACCCAGAATTCAGACCTCATAAGCAGCCGCCAAGACGGTTCGACCCAGACACCATCCCAAAAATAAAGGCCGAAATCGAGAAACTTCTTAAAGCAGGTTACATTAGAACTTGTCGTTATGTGGAATGGCTTGCAAATATTGTACCTGTTATAAAAAAGAACGGTCAATTAAGAGTCTGTATAGACTTTAGAAATTTAAACTTGGCAACACCCAAGGATGAATATGTGATGCCCATGGCCGATATGCTTGTTGATGCGGCCGCTGGCCACAAGTTTTTATCGCTAATGGATGGTTATTCTGGATACAATCAAATCTTCATTTCTGAAAATGATGTACACAAAACAGCTTTTCGTTGCCCAGGACCAGTTGGCATCTTTGAATGGGTAGTCATGCCCTTTGGATTAAAAAATGCGGGGGCAACATACCAAAGGGCCATGAACATGATTTTTCATGATTTAATCGGTCACACACTTGAAGTGTACATTGATGATATAGTGGTGAAATCATGTGAATTTGGCCAACACTTGGCTCACCTGGAAGATGCCTTTATCCGAATGAGACAACATGGATTGAAAATTAATCCAGCTAAGTGTGCATTTGGAGTGGCCGCAGGGAACTTCCTAGGTTTCTTGGTACATGAGAGGGGCATTGAGGTAGACCAGAACAAAGCTAAGGCCATTATGGAGGCTCGTGCACCAACCAATCTCAAAGAACTGCAGTCATTGATGGGCAAAATCAATTTCCTAAGGAGATTTATTGCCAATGCTGCCGGCAAAATGAAAGCGTTCACTACCTTGCTTAAAGGAAAAAAGAACGAGAAGTTTCTCTGGACGACTGAGCATCAGGCAGCCTTCGAAGAAATAAAAAGAGCATTGGTCAATCCTCCAGTATTAGTGCCGCCAAAACCTGGAATACCTTTGAAACTATATGTATCGGCCGCCGAAGAATCTATCGGGTGCTTGCTTGCACAGGACGATGAAGGCGGCAAGGAGAGGGCTATCTATTACCTTAGCAAGACTCTACAAGGGCCAGAGGTAAGATATACTGCATTAGAAAAGTTGTGCTACGCCCTAGTATACTCCTGCAACAAGTTAGAACACTACATGCTACCAAGAACAATCCATGTAGTGGCTCCCTTTGACTTGGTGAAAACCCTTTTGCACAAACCAGCATTGAAGGGTAGACAAGCTAAGTGGGCTATGAAGATCAGTCCTTTTACCCTTGTACACGTTCCTCAAAAGGCAGTCAAGGGACAAGCTTTAGCTGATTTCTTAGCTCAACACCCTTCGTTGGTTCTGTCGGAAGATACCAGAGAAGCTTCCTTTATAGGATTCGAACCTTGGGAGTTAACCTTTGATGGATCTTGTGCAAGCAGCGGCTCGGGGGCCGGTATTACAATCACTAGTCCTCTTGGGGAACATTGGAAGCTTGCTCGGGAGTTAGAGCCTGGCACCACCAACAATCAAGCAGAATACGAAGCTTTGATATTTGGCCTCGAAACTGCATTGCTTAAAGGTGCGAAATCAATTACAATTTTTGGAGACTCCCAAGTCATCCTGAAGCAGTTAACCGGAGAATATGAATGCAAGAGTCCCAGATTGATTAAGTGCTATGAGACAGCACTAGAATTATTGAGCAAGTTTTCAGACGCTACCATCACACATGTGCCCAGAAGCCAAAATCAAGAAGCCAACGAGGCTGCGCAACTTGCTTCAGGCTGGCAGTCTTGTCGCCCTAGGGGGGCACCACACATTGCCGCCATCACAAGTAAACCTGAGGACCAACAAGAGAATGGTGATTGGAGGACCGAGATCATACAGTACCTCGAGAACCCGTCATCTGGAGGAGATAACTCGCTAAAAGTAAAAGTTCTGCGGTACGTACTGGTCAATGGCGAACTATTCCGAAGGGCGGTTGATGGATTATTGCTCAAGTGTATAGGCCCCAAGGATGCTAAGTTGGTAATGGGAGAAGTCCATGAGGGGATATGCGGCTCTCATCGGGCAGGGCCGAGCATGAGATGGAGCATCCACCGTCATGGATACTTCTGGCCAACCATCATGGAGGACTGTATCACGTATGCTCGCGGGTGTGAGGCTTGCCAAAAGCACGGCCCAATTCAAAGGGTACCGGCAGAAGAATTACACACGGTCATTAAGCCTTGGCCATTCCGTGGCTGGGGGATGGACATCATTGGAAAAATTCATCCACCGTCATCCAAAAACCATGCATTCATACTAGTGGCCACTGATTACTTCACCAAATGGGTAGAAGCATGGCCAATGAAGAAGATCGACCAAAGCGATGTAATTAGGTTCGTGACTGAGCTCATACATCGATTTGGGATTCCCCAAACAATTACTGCCGATCAAGGTACAGTATTCACTGGTGAAAAGTTTATAGCTTTTACCAAGCAGTTTGGGATCCGCATCTATCATTCTACTCCATACTATCCCCAAGCAAATGGTCAAGCTGAAGCCACCAATAAGATCTTAATAAGTATGATCAAAAAGGCGGTAGGCGAAAAACCTAGGAAATGGCATGAGACCTTATTAGAGGTTCTTTGGGCTTACAGAAACTCTAAATCTACAGCTACAGGGTTTACGCCATACTACTTGACATATGGTCATGACGCTGTTTTGCCTTTGGAAATAACAGTTCCTTCTCTAAGGGTGGCTCAGCAGCATCACTTAGACTTATCTAAGTATGATGAAGCCATGTTACAAGAGTTAGAAGCAGCTGATGGTGATAAGCTCATGGCCTTGGAAAACATCCGTCGTCAAAAAACTAGAATGGCAAAGCATTATGATAAGAAGGTTCGAAGCAAGACCTTCAGCGAAGGGGATTTAGTGTGGAAGGTAATCCTACCGTTAGGAGTACATGCTAATGAAACGGGGAAGTGGTCCCCAAATTGGGAAGGACCATTCATTGTAACTCAAAGATTACTCAATAGTGCATACAAGTTAATGGACATCGATGGTCAAGAACACAAACAGAGTATAAATGCAAAATATCTCAAAATGTTCTATCCATCAGTCTGGGAGTCAGAATAAGCAGCATAAGTGCATCATGAGTGGCCAGTCACGTAATTGGCCAGAGAAATAGAAAAAAAAGCAAACATGAGTAATGAAGTGCTCATCACAAAGTCGATGAGCTGACACTAAATAGAGTACTGAATAAAAATCACCAAAGCAAAAGCAGTGCTAACTACTCGGGGAAGGAGGCGTCTCATCACCTAGAAGGCGACGACGCATGACGGCCCACTGATCACGGGCACGCTCAAAGGAATCTGTAAGGCGACGAAGTGCTGCGGCAGAAGCTCGGGCACGAGCTGATAGAAGAGGTCGACGGACTCTCGATAACTCAACTGATAAGTCACGATCATCTGCAGCTAAGCGATCACGATCAGCGCGCAAAGCGGTAACTCGATCAGACAACTTGAGCAGCTCAGCCTCAAGTATAACAAGCTCAACGGTAGCTCCATCTGCGATGCAGCTCTGCTCTCTGATAATACGCTCCGCCTCCGCAATAACTTCTCTCTGTTTCTCTATCTCGCGCTTGGCCTGGGCAACAGTACTCTTTAACTGTGACTGTCTACTCTCCTCACTCCTAAGGACCATAGAAGCCTGATCATGCTGGGGAAGTACAACCTCTAGCTGGGAACGAATCTCGCGGTGCCGCGCCTCGAGATCATCAATAAATGTCAAGTCCTGAGCAGACTGATCTGCTGTACTGCTATAGAGAGGATAAGCGAGGGACAAATCAGAAATGAGCTCCGAAAAGTCCAAAAAGCCGGCGTCCTCAATAAAGGCAGGGACTGAGCTAACATCACCAAGGATGTCATAGAGTCCTGAGACCACCTCGGCTGATAGTGGACCGGTCTGGGTGGAAAAGAGACGGTCAAACGCCTCACATGATGGGGCTATGGCAGCACGAGTGCCCGAGTCTGGAAGAGAGGCCACAAGGCCTGGAGGAAGGTCCTTAGGTACCTGGAGGCAAGCTATGTCAAGAATACTACCAAAATTTTATTATGACAGGAGATGAAAAGAAATATACCTGAGGAGGTGGTGCAGTCAAATCAGCTGAGAGAGCTGAAATGTCAGTCACAGAGTGGTCTGTCTGAGTAGGCGGTGTAGTCAAGTCGACTGAAGCATCAACACCCGTCTGATCCATAGGAGTCTAGAGGAAATCAACGCTTAGAACGTATCCTGAGGGATAAGAACAAGAGAAAACAACTAAAGGGTACCTGAGATGTCGCCAAAGGATCAGCAGTGCTAATCATGGAGGCGCAATCTGCCGCCTGAGTGGTAAGAGAAGAACCTATCCGGTCTCCAGGGGTCTAGAGGGTAGATGTCCTCAGAATCATTTTGCATAATAGTAAGAGGCAAAATAAAATGAGGACGTAATTAAAAGTGTACCTGGGAAGTCAACTCGGGAGTAACGGAGCCAACCGTAGAAACATGGTCACCAGCATGAGAAGAGGATGGATCCTAAGCAGGAAGGAAAGATGTTGAGGTTTAGCTAAAACAAGAATTGAACAAAAGAGTCCAAAGTGGCGAAAGTTACCTGATCAATGAAAGCATGATGAGTAGCATCCGTCACCACGGCTTTAGTCTGGTGAACATCCCCATGGAGGATGATATAGTCAGCACGGGCCAACTCTTCATCATATGGATCCCTCCTAGCAATGACACTGCTCATATGCTGATCAACAATAGTCGTCGCCTCGTGAAGGTCCGCCATATGGCTGTCATCCCCGGCGACACTATCCTCAGCATGATCCGCCACCATAGGATCACCATCATCATCTACAGGATCCTCATCGCCATCACCTGAACTCGACTCCTCCTCACTAGAACCGGAAGTCTCATCCTCATCAGAATGAGCAGTATAATCCTCATCAGTAGACTCCCCAGAGCTCGCAGGCTCCTCCTCAGGTTGGTCATCTGAGGCATCGCCCTCATCATCCTCACTGTCATAGTCAGCAGCTGAAGAAAAGAGAAATATTAAAAGACCAAGAGACAGTGTATGAGAAACATGTTAACAAATGAGACATACCTCTTCGGCGTTTGCGAGATGAGGAAACCGCAACAGCTTTTGACTTCGGGGTGCGACTAGAAACAAGAGTAGCTGCCGACTGAACAGCGGCACTATGAACGCCAGGCTGCTTAACTCGCCGCACGTCCCCAAAACGAGCCGTAATCTGCGCATAGGATGGCAAGATGGAGGTGATGTAGGGCGTCCACCATGCCATAAAGCCAGCAGCAAGCGTCCTGTTCGGAGTGAATGGAAGATAGCTAGATAACGTCAGACGGGACGAGAAATCAACTACTGCCCGGATGTCAGCGACCGTCATCCTCTTACTCCTAAAAGATACCGGCCACTTCACACTGCGAGGAAGTCCGAGGTGGCAACCGAACTGACGAGCGAGCAAATGAGGGCAGTACGGCTCAGCCACGATCGGATTATACTGATCCCTCCTCTTTAGCCCACTCAGAAGCATATGAGGCTTCATACTCACATTCCAGGTGGACTCTCCATGTAGACCTCGTGGCTGATCAGGCTTGCACACAAGCTGGGACAGCAACCATCCTATAGAGGCATACACGTATAAGTCCTGATAGGAAGGCCTGTGGTGCAGAAAAAATCGAATAATATCCAGACTGTCCCGCTGCAAAAGACCATCCCTGCCAATCCTAACCGAAGCAGCAGCTAGTATCAAGCCTAACGGGTCACCATCTGCGACATCCTGCGGACCAGGACGAGGCACGCCAGTAAAAAGCCGAGGAAAGTACAGCTGGATCCAGAGCTGCAGAAACCATAACGGCCCACATGCCGAATTAGTGGGATCTCGCCCACTAGCCAGCATACCAGAGATCTTGGCCATACCACTGAATAGGGTGCCAAGAAAATAAGAACCAGTGGCCGGAGAAGGATCACTCATAATAGCCCGTACCAGAGGAAGAGCGGAACGCAAGACGGTCCGAGCCCTCGAACAGATAATAAACCGGCTAAACCACAGCAACAGAAAGGCCACATGCTCATCCAAGGTGCAAGGAGAACTCTCGGACGTCATATTATTATCAATGAATGCCGAATACTGTTTAGTCTCTTTGCCCGAAGGACAAATAGAGTCACCAAGAGCTCGATCATCAGAGGCCGACTGCGTCAACTCTGAACCATCCACTCGGAGTCCGGTGATCATGATCACATCAAGAAGCGTGGGACCCACGAAACCACAAGGAAACTGAAAGGCGTTAACACTGGAGTTCCAGAAGCCCAAGATATAATAGATGAGACGGTGATCTATCACTACTGGCCTAGTAGAAAGAATAATGGCATCCTCAATACCCCAGTTACGCCAATCAGCTGTGCGTCCTCCCCTCTGCATCCGGCGAACCCATGAAGCATACTTTTCCAAAATACTCTGATCCTCATTCTCTTCGGTTCGGGAAGCCTTAGCCTTCTTAGATCTAGGAGCAGTGGTACCAGACTGATGAGACCGGATTGACCTCGTCTGCGAAACAAAGGCTCCAGTAAATGCAGCCTGAGTAATCGGACATATACAAGATAGAAACTCCCGGGTCTCATCTCCATCTGCATGGGCAGTCGTGCGATGAAATGGACGTAAAAAAGGCTCGGACTCCCGGCGGTCAAAATCATAAGCCTCATCATCAGACTCCGGAATGAGTAGTCCCTCAGCAATCTGCATTATTATGATACACATATCAAGCAAATATCAAGCAAATTCGAGGAAGGACGAATTAACATATCACCAAGTAAGTTGGGCAAACCTGAGTAGAAGACCCGGCAGCCCGAGCTGATGAGGATGGCGGCTGAGACACGGCATGAGTGGCGGCCTGCATAGGAGTGGCGGCCTGGGTACCCAGAATGGTGGCCTGAGGAGTCCTCGCCACAATGTCCTATTACAAATTTGAACAAATCGAGTGAACACACAAGCAGGCAAAGAGATGGACATACAAGCGGGCATAGAGATTAGAACAAACCTGAAAGGCCGTACTACCAGATGACAAGGCAGTAAAGCCTGGCAAGGGGATGGCGGCCTGTCCCTGTGAAGGTGGTGGCTGGCGGCCCGTGGCATCCCCAGCAGATGAAGGTGGCGGCCCAACACTGGCGGCCGGAGAGGAGGCTGGCGGCCCGGAGCTGGCGGCCTGAGTCGGAGCTGGCGGCCGGGAAGCAGAGTTGGCGGCCGGAGAAAACTTAGACCTGCGGACGGTCCGAGCTGATGTTGGCGGCCCGGTGCGAGTGGTGGCCGGCGTGTCCTCTTTTGCTAAATCCTATATTTTCAGATTCAGAACAGATATGGGATACTGTGTGATAGGATAAAGGTTTCTAAAACCTATAACATAAATTCGAGAAAGAGTGTTCTCGTCAAAACAAAAAAAAGATCACTTGGATCAAAGTGCACAAGGAGACACAGATCAAGATGCTTATCTAGTTACAGACGAGAGCAAATTGGATGCAATCCAAGTTATAAGCAAGCAGCTAGCATGGTAGTCTAAAATCCTATGTCAGAGGCAATTCAAAGATGCTCATCAAACAAAAAGACTTCAAGCAGACAATCTGGCTAGCCCCAATGTGTCATCTAACAAAATTGGTGTTGGATGCATGTAATTAAGAGATTCGCCTAACATCTACAGTTAAGTGATGCATACAATTAATGTGTGCAACGAGCTGCCCGAACAATTCAAAGTGTTGAATACAGTGCAAAAAGAGGAACAATCTCAGCATGTGATTCCAAAATTCAACTAATATCCAAGTCTAGCCTCTTATACAGCATACAAAGTCCCAACAATTTAGCAGCATATCGAGGTATCAAAGATCATAAACAAGCCGATTCAAATGAGGCACAGACTTTAAAGTCTACAATCATAGTCTCGTAACATGCCATTCGAGTTTACAAGTCTTAGCCAACACAAAGAACAAGAGTAGAATAAAAAGCTAACCTGATCCATGGACACGAGTGGCGACACCCGACAAGCAGGCAGCTGGCGGCGGATGAAGGAGCTGGCGGCTGAAGGCTGGCGGCTCGGACCAGGCTGGCGGCGGATCAGGCTGGCGGCCGGCGAGCGTTGGCGGCAGTGCGACGAAGGGCTGGCGGCGCAAGGATCCTGGCGGCGGGCGTTGGAGCTTGGCGGCCCGCGGAGCTGGTGGCGGCGCTCGACAGCCCTGAGCTGGCGGCGGATCTGGCGGCAGAAGGGCTGGGAGCTGGCGGCGCGACAATCCTGGGCTGGCGGCAAGATGGCTGCTGGCGGCCGGAGTGCTCGAGCTGGCGGCGATCCCTGGCGGCTCAGGCTGGCGGCGCACGACTTCGGGCGAGATGGCGAAGCTGGCGGCGCTCGATGGAGTTGGCTGGCGGCGGGTTGCGACTGGAGGGCGCTCGGGCTGTGGCTTGAGTTGGCGGCCGGAGACTTAGCAAGGGCTGGCGGCTAGATTGGAGTTGGCGGCTGAATTGGAGTTGGCAGCCGGAGACTTCGCAGGCGGCAGACGGGCGCGGCAGGCTGGCGGCAGGCGAGCGCGATGCGTGGAAGACCCGGTGGCGCTGGCTGGCGACGTGCGTTCTCAGGGCTCGCGGACTGATGACACGACGATAAGGAAGAAGAAGAAGGGTGGACGGCGGTTTTAAAGAGAAGAGAAGGAGAAAAGGTAGAAGAAAATTTGAAAAATGACCAAAAGTTTCAACTTAATGAGAGATGGTGGCTTTTTATAGAGGCCATGGAATTAGGGTTTTTAAACGGGCCTATTGGGCCAAGGTTTTTAAACGGACCAGTTGGGCTGAAAATTCCAAAATTAAGCGCGCAAATTTGTCTTAAAATACTAATCAGACAAAATGCGCGAGGGGGGCATCTGTTAACCCAACAAAATTTATATCCAAGTTTTACATGGCCCAGTCCGTGAAAATTTATCCGGAGGCCCAATCCGTGAAAATATATCCGGATAATAACCAAGGAACTGTCAATCAAGTCATCATCTCGCGTGCCGCGTCACAGAAGTCGCCTGCGCCGTATGCCGCCAATCACAGAAGCCTCGCGTGCGCCGTATGCCGCCAGTCACAGAAGCCTCGCGTGCACCGCCTCCGTCGCAGAAGTCATGAGGCCTGTCAATCAGCCGCCCGCGTGCCTCATGCGTCAAGTCGCCTGCATGCGTCTGAGGGTCAGTCCTCCTATAAAAGGAGAGAAGCATTCCAGAGAACGAGGCATCCAACACAACCATCCTCAGAGGATTTCCTTTCATTTTTCTACATTTGTTTTTTTTTCCTGCAGTTCAATTCCTGCTTTTACTTTCCTGCAAAATTTTCCATTCCTTTACAGCTTTGTTTAAATTCTTGTAATTCCCTTAGTAATCCTTGTAATCCTCTTCAAATATTGTCCAATCAAAATTCTCGGTTAACAATGACATACACAACTCAGCGACGGAGTCAATTCAATTCAGTGACGCGGTCTATGCAATTCTGCGACATTATTATATCGCAACATAGAATATACAATTCAGCAAAATGACATACACAACTCAGAGACGGAGCCAATTCAATTCAGCAACGCGACCTATGCGATTCAGCGACATTATTGTATTCATTTCAACAACACAATTTTATTACATTTTAGCGACATAGTTCTATACATTTTATATGCATCTCAGCGATGGAGCATACACAATTCAACAACATGGCTTATGCAATTCAGCGACAAGGCATATACAATTTAACGACATGCAATATGTTTTCAGCGACTTGATACGTATTATGCATATCTCAGCAACATGTTATGCATATCTCAGTGATATAGTATATTTAGCGATTTTGGCAAATGAAGAAAACATTATGCATTTTTTTTGACAAATTTACTATTTTTAATTTATAGCCGTTAACTTTAATTCAATGATTGAGATTGTTGTCTTTATCGTACTTCCAAATATTTTATCCGCACCATAACCGTTCCTCGTCTTCATAGCTGACTACTGGCCACAAAATTTGTACTCCCTCCATTTCCTAAAAATTGAAATGAACCCACAGTGTACGCAATCCAATGCATATTTTAAATCATTAATAATTCAAGTTCGATACAAGTAAAAAATTTAAAAGTTTGATATTTAAAAACTACTCGACGAGACGAATCTAACAAGATCCAACTTGACTATATTTTAACTTGTATAACTATGATAAACTTTAAGTCAAAGTGCGTGTGTGAACAGTAGCCAATTTCCAAATGTTACAACATTTCAAAAACGGAGGGAGTATTTATTTAATTTATAAGCATAATATTCTCAATTCCTTCCCATCATAATAATTGTGGTTTTAGAAGGTATGAAATATATATTTCGCCATTAAAGGCTTGAGAAATGGATGGTGAGAGCCTATACCATACAAATTACAAACGGAACAAAGAGTAAATCCCCAACATACCACTAGGATAAGTCCCAACCGGCCAACCCCTGAAGGTATGAAATATTTGAAGTAATTGACAATTTGATATTCATAAATTTTTAGACAATCACTATATTATTATCTCCATTTTTTCTATTCTAATATAATTAAATTATGATATTATATTTATCATTTTCCAATTTTAAGACTGCAAGTATTCTACTATTCTCAATTTTATTTAACTTTCTTAACACTAAAAATTAAAATAATACTGTATTACTTAAATCCGATTTATTAAGATGAGAAACTATTAAATGATTTTGGACAAATATAAATAAAGAACGAAAACTTTTAGAAAGAAAAAAAAAAATGCTACATATTCAAACATACATAGTATGGAACTCTAATTATTTAAATAAATTTCTCACACTCAGAAACAGTAACACAACAGAAAAACAGAACAATTACGTTGATGTTCTTTTTTTGTTTTAACTGATTTAATGTTTATTAATTCTTGAAATTATCTTTAATTTTATATGCTTGTTTTGTTACCTTTAATTTTATACTTAGGTATATAGAAAAAAGAAAACAAATTAAAATATATCAATTGTTACCCAAAAAAAAAAAAAAAGTTACTTCGTATATCATTGATTGCTACAATCTTCTCCATGGAGCTATTGCGATACACAGATTTAATTTCGTGTCAATTTGAGAAAGCTTTTTGTGATTAGTCATTTCAGGTTAATGGTTTGCACAGTTGTTGCTTTACTTTCGTTTTCCATTAGGACTTCTAAATTTGTTTCGGTATAGCTGCGTTTGGTAAAATATGCTACTTTAGTGTATACAATTTAAATACTCCATAAATAATATTTATTTTTTTTTTATTTTTTTTAGTTTCTAATTTTGATAGTCAAAGTACTATAAATACTCCCTCCGTCCCAGCTAACGTGTCCTGTTTGACTTTTTGACACTGTTCATTATTCTACTTTGACTTGATTTTATTGCATGTATAGATTTCAAAAAAATAATCGAGTTTGGTCTTGTTAGAATCGTATAGTCATGTAGTTTTAGAATATATATTTTACATAATTTTTTGTTGTACACATTTTGAGATATTACCGGTTGAAAAAATGCATTGGATTGTGTGCAAAAGTGAAATAAGACAAGTTAAGTGGGACGGAGGGAGTAATAAATACTCCGTATTTCTTTATTTTGAATGAAAATTATATGACCACATTACATGTCAAAAGATACACCATGGAGATATCGGATATTGTATGGTAAGAATGGGTTAGGTTGCTAAATCTTTTTTTGGTGAATACCGGGTATCCCCAAGCCACATTGCACTCAAGACTAATACTTCGAAGATTTGCATGAGCAATTAAGGGCGTCTCTCCCAAAGCAGTGTTTTGCATACACAAGGCTCGAACCCGAGACATTTCTTAAACAACTAGAACCCCAGTCCACTCAAGCCTTTATTTACTAAATATATTATACTTATTTACAATTGTGTTTATTATAGTTATTTTACGTAATTATGAGTAACTATTGTAAATTTTTTTACCATTTATATACTTTCTCCGTTTTTTAAAGATCACTACATTTATGAATATGATACTATTCACACAAACAATTTGACTTGAAGTTTTATTATAGTTATACAAGTTAAAATATAGCCAAGTTAGATCTTGTTAGATTCGTCTCGTCTTGTAGTTTTTAAATATCGAATTTTTAGAATTTTTATTTCTAACGAATTTTAGTTATTAATGATTCAAAATGTGGATTAAATTGCGTGCTGAGTGAAACTGTAACAAACAAACATATCATAAAAACAGAGGAAGTATTTGATTAATTGTCTTATTGATACGTACAAACATATCATATTTTTATTATATGAATATAAATCTATCACATTTTTATATGAATATGTCACATTTTCTAAAATGCATTTTTACAATATAAAAAATTTAATATTTATACATTTTTTTTTTCGAAGAAAAAAGGGGGCCGGAGCCAAGTTTATTCAACAAGTTGAACCGAGTGGTACAAGCCCACAGAATTGTTTAACAAAGCATCCACAATGCACTCGGGGGGACGAGTAAGGTGCTCAGTTCCAAAAACAAAGGAACTATCACGGAGCAAAAGATCACAAACTGAATTAACCTCTCTAGGAATATAAGAAAACCTTAGATGCCAATTCCAAGACTTCATATGTAGAATTTTAGAGAAAACCTCGGAGTGGTTACCAAACGTGTCGGAGTTGGAGGTAATGAGCTCAATAGCATGCCTGTTGTCACATTCAACCTCTAGGTTAGTGATGCCTAAATCCCATGATTCTTGAAGCCCCAATAGAATACCCCAGGCCTCTGCAAGTAAGATATCCATGGGGGGTCTCTTAGATCGAACACCACCAATCCAGTGACCATCGGAGTTACGGATGACACCACCTGCTGTGCTATAGCACACCGATGAGCTTCCGTCGCAATTAAGTTTAAACCAATCCTTGGGAGGTTTACACCATTTGGCTCGTGTCAAGCTCCAAGATTTCATGCCTGTGGATTTAAGGCCTGCAAAGTTGGAGGAGAAGGCTCTGCTGCTGCTGTTGATGGTGACATGGAGCGAGTCCCAATTTGGGATGGAATGGCCATAAAATTCTGTACACCTAGCTTTCCAGATGAGCCATGCGCCAGTAGCAAAAGTAGTGGCCACAGAATCACCAACTTTGGTGCACAGATTTGAAGCGATCCAGTCCTGCATAGAAGAGTTCCAAAAGGAGAATTTGAGGAAGCCAAGTAGACGCCAGATCCGAGCCGAGGAGGGGCAATCTCTTAGGGCGTGCAAGGGACTTTCTGTCTCACCACACTTCCAACAACTATCATCAGCGCTAAGATGTCGTTTGCAACGTTCAGAACCCGTAAGAATCTTGTTATGATAGCATAGCCAAAGGAAGGATCTTGCGCGCTGGGAACACGGCCACCTCCATATATACTTCCAAATTGAAGGAGGATGATTAGGAATGGGATGAGATTGAGTAAGGGCGACCCTGGTGCTTTTGACTGTGAACTTGCCATCGGGGTTAGGCTTCCAAATTGGTAGATCATCCGGGTCGGAGGCAGACGGTGGAGTAGTATGAAGGATAGACCGAAGAAAGCTGATGGGAAGAGTCTCAATCAAGTCCTCAAAACACCAGGCTCCATCCTTAACATAGAACTCCAGAGGACGCTCCAACTCAAGATCAGTGAGATGGCGAATGGCATGATCCTGCAAAATAGTGTTATTGTCAATCCAACTGTCAAGCCAGAATAAAATCGTCTTACCATTACCCCATTTCCAACCAACGAGAGGAATGAATTTCGGCCAGATATTCATAAGAGCTTTAGCAAAAGGGGAAAGGGACGGGGACTGATTTTTAAGTTTATGGCGTTTCCAGCCATATCTCAATTTTAAGAGACTTGTCCATGTCGTGTTGCGAGTTAAGAGGCCCCAACAGCTTTTCATGAGCAATGCTTCATTAAGCGCAGTTAGATTATGGAAACCCAATCCTCCCGAAGCTATGTCTTTAGTTATGAGCTCCCAAGCCACAAGATGAACCTTCTTATGTGCACTGGTCGACCCCCACAGAAAATTACGGCAAAGCTGTTCAATATCCATGATGATCTTATGTGGAAACTTCAGAACCTGCATAGGGTAAATCACAATCGCCTGGAGAACTGATTTAATCAAAGTTATACGACCAGCAAAACTTAGAAATCTACAAGACCAGCAACTAAGTTTAGAAGATAACTTGTCAAGAATGAAATTAAAAAAGGATGAAGAAGAACTTCCTGAATAAGTTGGGATGCCAAGGTAAGTTCCTATACTAGTGGAGCTCTGTATACCAAGGATCCTCTCAATATCAGCTCTCATAGACATGGGGACAGAATTGCCAAAAGTGATTCTGGATTTATGTAAGCTAACAGACAAGCCAGAATTAGAACAAAAACATGAAAGGATGGAATCAATGAGATGAGCCTGTTCAATAGTAGCCTTGGAGAACATTAAAATGTCATCAGCAAAGAAAATATAAGGAATATTTAGGGAATTTTTATTCCAACTAGGAGGAAGCCACTTCCCACAATCAACAGAGGATAGAATCATTGCTCCAAGGCGTTCCATGCAAAGAATAAAGATATACGGGGAGATGGGATCGCCTTGGCGAACGCCTCGTGAGGGATTGAAAGAGGTTGATAAATTCCCGTTCCATAGAACCTGCATGGATGGAGTTTCGATGCAAAACATTAATAGATTAATAAAATGGGAAGGAAAACCAAATGAATGAAGAGTATCACGGATGAAATGCCAATCAAGCTTATCGTAAGCCTTCTCCAAATCTATTTTGATAGTCATAAGGCCTGGTCTAGCAGTAGACTTCACCATAAAATGAGATAATTCATTACAGATAATGATATTGTCTTGAATAAGACGACCCGGAACAAAACTAGCTTGGCCTGAGGTGACTAACTGAGACAATAAGGGAGCCATTCTATTTGCAAGCGTTTTAGTGAGGATCTTGTATATCACATTGCACAAACTTATCGGTCTAAACTCTTTAACCGATCTGGGATTAAGAACTTTAGGGATGAGGACAATAGAAGTTTGATTGAAATCCCGAATAAGATGAGGATTCATGAAGCAGGATTGAAGATGTTCACAAACCGCATGGCCAACACTATCCCAGTTATTTTGATAAAAAGCGGCATGAAGACCGTCTGGACCTGGAGCTTTAAGAGGTGCCATACCCTTCACTGCAATCCAAATTTCCTCATCAGACAGAGGTTGCAGCAACACCTTAGAGTCCTCAGAGGAGAGAATTGGGACGTATTTACTATTGATTTCCATAGAAGACCTATTAGTACCAGTGCTAGAATAGAGGACTTCAAAGAAATTCACAACCATATCATGAACTGAAGTAGGATCAGAATAAACGATACCATCCGCATCCTCAAGGATAGAGAAACTCTTTTTGTTACGGCGATGCTTAACAAATTGGTGATAGAATTTAGAATTTTGATCCCCGGCCAAATTCCAATCCCGGACACTTCTTTGAATCCAATCCAGTTCCTCATCTTCCAAAATCTTCTCTAACTCAGAAATCAATTGAGAATGCAGCCGCATAAGAAACTTGCTATCCATCCAATTTAATATTCGTTCGATACCACTCAACCTAGCCCTAATTCTACCTTTTCGCTTGCGAGAGGAGTTAAAAGAGTTACTATTCCACTGAGAAGCATCAGCCTGGAAACGGGAGAGTTTACTACTGAAAGATTGATTGCTCCTCCAAATACCAGAAACCAGCTTAAGGAAATTAGGATGCTTTTGCCAAGCAACTTTGTATCTGAATGGAATGGGAGCAGAATTAACAGTATTGTGAGTTGAATTCAAAAGTCTGAGAAGGATAGGGGCATGATCAGACTGAATACGAGGGAGAACTTCGACAGTACACGTAGGATAGGAAGAAAACCAATCCGGATTGGCAAGAAATCTGTCCAGACGTCGATAAAGAGAGCCTCGAGCCCAAGTGAAAATATTACCAAAAAAATTTAAATCGGAGGTGTTGCTAACAGCCATCCAGTGGAGAAGTTCAGTGCACAAGTTAGGGGTAATAGAGCCACCACGATATTCCGAAGTGTGGGCAATACAATTGAGGTCTCCACCCATCAACCAAGGGCCTCTATTAGAATGGCAAATCCGAGACAATTCCGGCCATAAACATGCACGTCGCATCTTAGAAGGGGCTGCATAAACAAAAGTAATATGAAAGAGGACATTCTGAAAAAGACAACACGTGTCGATAAACTGAGGATGGCATTCATTAATGACCACATCAACTGAGTCTCTCCAGAGCAACCAAATTCCTCCAGAGAATCCGGTAGCCTCAATTCTAAAAGAAGATGAAAACCCACTTCGCTTGATGAAATCGTCTGCTTTAAGGCCGCTAATTCTAGGCTCAAAAATGGCAATAATGTCAACTTGATTACGCGAAGTCATATCCTTGAATTCTCGCCGAAAAGCCCTTGAACCTGCACCTTGAACATTCCAACATGTGATAGTAAAAGTCATAATGAAATTGAGTTAGAAGATACCCGTAACAAGTCAGTAAGAGAGGTGAGCCGGCACACTAGATGCCCTATGAGAAGTTGATCCGTGCGGTGGATCGCCCGTATCCATGTGATCAACACTAGGATCCAAATCAGTGTCAGGATCATCAACTCTATCTGGTGGGCGGCCTCCTTGGTGAGAAGATTGTAAGATAACCTGTTTGGGATTAAGAGAAGATGAATCCTCAAAGTAAACTGTTGTATGGTGATCCGCTTGAAGTGAGGTGTGAGAAGGAAGAGCCCTCAATCCAGATGGTTGATTCCAGACCTTGAGAGGGATGGAAGGAACGGGAGTGGTAGTGACAGGGTGTTTGGAATTTAGAGAGGGGGAAGGCTCAGCTGGTCGTTGAATGGGATCAATAGAAATAGGGTTAGGGTTTTTCTGTCGACTGGGAATAGGCACAGATTGCTTTTGAGGTGGTTGCTGGGGAACAGATTCAAGGTGATCAGGATCAACCTCCAAAGCAGAGAACCGGTTATTGCCAGCAAGAAAGGAGGGTTGGTTGGATTTATTAGATCTGATAGGTTGCCGTCTTCGGGATTGCACTACCATCCAAGGTCCATAGGTGCTCTCCGGCTGAATGCCCTCTTCAACAGGATTCGAATGATTATGGGGGCTATCTGTAGAAGTACTTGTTGAAGGGCAATTTGATTGAATATGGCCATACTTACCACAAAGAAAACATATAAGTTTGAGATTCTCATACTCCACATTAAAATCTTGACCATCAATGGTGATGCATGGAGTTAGAGGTTTATCAAGATCTATTCGTACTGCTAGGCGTGCAAAGCGGCCTCTCTTGGTGTCGCCTGTATTGAAGTCGACGCTTATAACATGACCGAGAACGGAACCCGCCAAGGCAACGACGCGGCGATTATACATGTGCATAGACAGACTAGGCACCCTAGCCCAAGCAACCATGGATTTTATCTCATTCGTTTTGGGGTTGAAAGTCGCCTCCCATCTCTGAACATGAAGATAGTGACCTAGAATCATCCAAGGGCCACCGGTGATTGCATGTGAGGCTTCATCGGCTGTGAGAAACTTCATGACATAATAGTCGTTATCAAGATCAATCAAATCGTAATGTTTAGCCGTAGGCCAAATCTGCTCCAATCTTGATTTGAATATATTGAAAGACACCCGCCTGCCAATAACCTTGAAGACTACAGCATGTGCCCAAGGTTTCAAGAGGTACTCTCGAAATGAATCAGAAAAAGAAATGCAAGGCTTGCCGTTCACATAGGTGAGAGTAAGATCGGATGGATCGCCATAATCGTCCGCCGGATCTTCTTCCAGGGTCATCTGAACGAAACCCGCTTTCCTTCGTGCAACATCGCTATATGAAGAGCGAGGGCGTTTGCTAGCCCGGAAATCCATGGGATCAGGTGGCAAACCACCGTGATCGGAACTCCCATCTTCTGCCATGATAACAAGAAAACTGTGGATTGTTTGTGATAGTTTCTTGGAGAGAAAATTTCACTCGGGTTTCTCTTTTTTTTTTAATATTTATACATTTTGTATATACTAAAATTTAAAATTTAGTATATACAAATAATCTTTAAAATGTTGCAAAATCTAAGGAATATTCCGTTGTAGGGCTTCTTTGCTTATTAGTTATTGCATCGAGGACTAGAATTATATAATAGTCGAATTTCAATTTATATGCTGGACATACTGAATAAGCTCATTTTGTATTATTATTATTATATATATTGTGTTCAATGTGTTGGATAAGTTTTAGCCAAATTAGGTAATCAATGCATAATCACGTTCCAGCACAAACACTATGGATTCAACATATTCAATTAATAATGAAAATTCACATTCGGCATAATAACTATTCCGATATGCATGAGTCTATGAAATTGCGATTATTGATTGATGCATGGATTTAATTAATAGTCATCATCTCACATTATCGTGATGCAATTAATTTCTTGCACCATTATGGGTCCTTAATAAGCAATCGAGTTCCTGTGCAGGAAAGATTCAACGGCTTCGTTTGGTAAATAAGTAGACTTTAGAGTTTAGAGTTTGGTTTCAGAGATTAGAGTTTGGCTTCAGATATTAGAGTTCCCAAAACCACGATTTGTGGAGAAAATCAGCGATTCCAAATCTTATATTTCCGGGAAAACAAACAGATATGAATCTCTTAGAGTTGGGAATGAGCTTTTAGCGTTTGGACCGCTTATTCCAAACGGGGCCAACATATACAGAGTTGCTACATTTACATTTATATTATCATCAGTTAATTAATGTTTGAAAAATTTATTCAGCATTGTTTTTAGTTACAATTCAACACTTTTTCATATGCAAAAATATATTTGCTTAATAAGTCCCTATGCACGTTTTTAAATTTCTGGTCATTGCTTTGGCATGTTGATGCTTAGCTTCGTTTTGGTCATGATAATATTTTTTAGCATCTCCAACCGAATTCAAAAAGGCAAGAAATGGGTAGATTTTGATTCAATGGAATTGCAAATTAAATGCAAATGCAAAATGCGTTTTCCCCTATTTTGCAGCAATTCAAACTCAAATTTGAGTTTACGTTCATAACACAAACTATTCTTTTGGATCTGGTGAGTTAAAAATAGAATATTCTATAGAGATTATTTTGAGTTTGAATTTAGTGTTTTCGTTGGAGATATTTACTCTATTTTCAATTTGAGTTTAGTATTCTCAGTTGGAGATGATCTGATAATTGATTCGACAACAACCTTTCGGGCTTATTACAGGTTGGGGGCTTTACAGCAAGATTATTCATGGATTTTTCTTCTGTTTTGTTGTTGTCGTCATCTTTAATTTTTCAAATTGTATGAAAACAACTGTGCTTTGTCACAACAACATCCCACCAACCCCAACTATTAGTTTCTTTTTGACACCACAACCACTTAATTACTTACACATGTTTACATCTCCAAATTTGTCTACTCGTAATTTGTTCTAACATTAATAATGACGACACATGCATATATACATTGGTTATCTGTTGACCCACCAATTATTTAAGCTCACAAGATTGAGGCCCATTACATATCGGCCCAATTAATAGTCCGGTCCATATAGGAATTTCCCCATAAATATCGGAAGAAGGCTTCCATTGCAGACACTTCAAATCTTCTCAAAAGAAGCTGCATTTTATTTTTATTTTACTTTCCGTAGTACTTTCATTCCGCATTTCATTTTATTTATTGCTTTCTGTCTTCAATTCCTTTACAGCTTTCTTTAATTTCCTGTAATTTCCATTCTGCAATTCTTGTAACTCTTTCAACACTGTTCAATCCAAATAGAGGTTTCATTCCTAAAAAATTCTACGTTAACAAATTTGCACGCCCAGTGGGACTCGAGTGGAAACCATATCTGCTTTGAGTATATGTGTATGAGATCCGGTAGATTGGTGAGTGATTTGACGCAAAGATTTGAAGAGATCTCTTTACAAGATAAGACACCAGTGAGAACACCATCTGAGGACGCCGTTGATACACCGAGCACTTTTCAACCGCAACAGGGGATTATGTAGACCCCCTACACTGTCCGAGCAAATGCGGCTATCGATGACAGAATTGATGGTTGAGTTCATGCCTCTGCTCACCAGGCATCTCATGGATGTGCTGCAGCCTGCCATGGCCGATCAGACTGATAGAATATGTGGTTCCTTGCATACTCATCAAGAAGTAGCCGTTCCTGCAAACGACATGAATGTGCTGCCAAGTATCCCATGTCTAGGGTCGTCAGGTGGCCAACAGAGGACTTGGGGGGCGACACCCGGCCAGCCGCCATTCCCAGAGGCTGGAGGCCTGGTCAGTCCATTTCCTTTCCCTTATCATGCGGCTTATATTGTCACTCCAGCTGATCCTAACCTGCCGAATTTCGGGTATGCGGCACCTCCAGTGCTGATTTACGCAGCACCAGGCTGTTTGATGGCCTCCAGTGCCTCACCAAGCTGTACGGCGGCCTCTGGTGGACCTGGCATGCCACCTCATCAAGCGGCACCTCCTGTGCCGAGCATCTGACCACACTTTATGGGGCCAACTACTCAGCAGTACCGGCGCCCGCACCGAACCCTAGTTGGATGCTGCCAACGCAAACGGGGTAGGCGCCACAGCCATATGGAGTGGCTTCGACACCCGCCATGCCTCCCACACCCGCCATGCCAATATCGGTGCCCGTACTGAACTATAGTTGGATGCCGCCAATGCAAGAGGGGCAGGCGCCACAGCCATATGGAGTGGCTTCGACACTTGCCACACCTCCTACAGCCGCCATGCCTCCTGCACAGGCACTGGTGGTATTGCCGGAGTTTCTTGCAGACTTGATGCATCAACATTTTGGAATTCAACTAAGGCCGATGGAGCGGCCTACATACAAGAAACCCTACCCTAATTGGGTAGACACCATGCAACCATACCCAAGGGGCTTCAAGATGCCCGAGTTCACCATATTCTCAGGGGACGATGGCAAGTCCATTGTGGAGCATATGGGCAGATCAATGCCCAGTATGGTGAAGCGACGACCAATGATTGGCTGAAGTTGAGAGACTATTTAGCTCATTCCTCACTGGATCCGCCTTTGCATGGTATGCATCCTTGCAGCCTAACTCTATCCAAAACTGGGCCGATCTAGCAGAGCATTTCATGGCAGGTTCTACACACCACTAACACAAGTCAGTTTTGCAGACCTCACTAATACTAAATAGTTTACCAATGAGGCGGTAAGTACATTTATTAATAGGCTTCAACGGTTTAAAGGCCGATGCACAATGGTTGTCCCTGATATGGAGATAGTCAACATCGCAGTGGCAAATATGGTGTATAAATTAAAAGAACATTTAATTGTACATGACTCCAATGACCTTACCTAGCTGGCCGAGAAGACGGCCCACTTGGAAAAGTTCCTTGAGGAACAAGATGAGAAGTGTCGGCCTCTACAAGGGACTCGTTTCAAAGAAGTGAAGTTTGGTAAAGAGGAAAACGAACCAACGGGGGTAACTTCTGCAATGATCCTTGGTGGAAACAACCCAGGCTAGAACAACCTCAACAGACTCTAAGAGTTCGCCATGGCCAACAAGGCCATCAACAGGCCGCTTTGGCCTTCAAGAGGCCCTTGGCTTCCAAGAGGCCATCGTGGTCTCTAAGGCATCCAAGAGGCTGCTGATAATGGCCAAAATTGACCATTATTTTCAATCTATTTCCGTGTCTAAACATGGACATTTGATCGTATTCCGGTCTTATTTTAATAAGAAAGCAGTTGAATTTAACAGATTTATGCAAGTCTGTATAAATAATAAGCTGGTATTGAAAAACACAAAAATATTGTTATTTTTAATAATTTTATGTTAAAAAACCCAAAAACATGATAAAATACTAAAAATCCCACATTTGATAATTATGGTCTAGTAATATTTGTTCGGTGGAACACGGGTCCATTAAACGAATCTCTAACCAAATAATCAAGTGGAATAAAAATACATACTTATATTATTTTATATTTTTATGTATATATTTATTTTTATGTATATATTTATTTTTCCTTATGTTGTTTTTATTTCAATTTTCTGCTATAATTAAAATTGAATGGTCCACTAATCCATTCTAATTAATTGCAGGTGTTTGATTTAATTTGGTCCAAGTATTTCAGTCCAAGTCCAGTTTGAATTGATCCAAATTCAGTCCAGGCCCAATACAATTTCCTTAGTTCAAAACCACTTCAAGCCCAAATCAACCAAGCCCAATCCAACACACCACCCCAAGCCCAAAGCCCATCCTAACCTAACCCTAAAACTCCAAACCCTAACCCTACCCTAAACCTGTCCCGCCGCCGCCGCCCTCCGGCGGCCCTCCGGCGAAGCAGCTCCGCCCTCAACACCCACAACCACCATTAGCTTCGCCCTCAACTCCATTCCCATCCATTTTTCCGACCAACCTCCGCCATAGCCGGCGGCCAACATCCCCAAACCGCCACTGCCCTCCGTCCATCCCAACATCTCATTTCCGCCGCCTCCGGCCACCCCTCAACCTCACACCGCCACCATCACCACCCATCCAGTCACTCCCCATCACCACCTCCTCATCGCCAACATCAGTCCGGCGAGCTCTCACCACTCCAGACCCCCGATTCAACCCCAGATCCAACCACATCTCCGCGGCCAGCCCTCGCCGAGCCACCCTCACGCGTCTCCAGCCGCCCTCCGTCGCAGCCCCCCTACCCTCCGTCCAGTTTCCCAGCTGCCGCCTCCGCCTTTCGCTCGTCTCCACCGCCACCGCTCTCCCGTCCAAGCGCCGGTCCTGAACCACCACTGCACTCGCCTCCATCTCCGTCGCTCGTCGCCACCGCCACCAAAATCCAGAGAAGGAGAAATCATGGAAGAGGGAACGAGGAAGGAGGAAAGAAACGAGAAAGAAGAATTTTGAATTTGGAAAACTGGGGGAAGAAGAAGAAGAAAAAATTGAGGAGCTGTTGAGAAGAAGAAGGGAAAGAGAAGAAGAAATTTGAAAATGGAGAAACAAGAAGGAAAGAGAGAAGAAAGAAAATAAGAGAAAGAAATCTGGGATCGAGACAAATGGTGGGAGGAAAGAGAAAGAAAGAAATGAAATGAGAGAGGATGTGAGAGAAAATTAAACATTTTGTCGCGGAAGGTTGCTCCGCGACAAAGTGCTCCGCGCCCAAAAATATGCTCCGCGCCCAAAATTATTCCGAGACTGTGAGAGGAGAATCAAGCCACAAAAGTTTGTCGCGGAACATGGTTCCGCGACAAAATGGATCGCGCCCAGAGACAACCTTCCGCGCCCAGAGAAAAGAAAGCACATTCCGCGACAGCTCCTTCCGCGACCAAGACAGAGCTCCTTCCGCGCCAGTGAGAGAAAACCAGAGCAGCGGACAGACAGAGACAGAGGTCACGTGACCTCCCTCATTTATTTCTCACATGCCCAATTGATTAAAAGGTCCCTGGAGTCGAGGTCCCATTGGGTAAGGGATTTTCGTCTTATTCCCTGGGACTCGAACTCCCGGCCCCTCCTGGGCGCCATCTGGGAGATAAAAAGTGTTTTGTCCCTAACCAAATTTGTTCCGCGACAAACATTTGTTTAGCGACCAGGTGGGCCTTGAATGGGCCTAGGGCTTATTTTTGCTCATCTATAAATATATCCTCCCACCCCCTTGAACAGTAGCTACACACCCATATTTTTTTTAGATTAGTTTTGTTTTTCCTCTTGGGGCACCACTGTGCTCCCAAGAAATTTGAGAAATGATGGTCTCATGGCCATGTATTTTTCATTTTTAGTTAGTTAGTTTTAAGCAATAAATGGGTTTATAGTAGTGTAGCCATTTTTATATTATTTACAGCTTTTTAGTGTAATTTTGGGTTGAAAAACACTTAATCAATGAGTGTGTTTAAACCATTATTTTTGGATTTTGTTGTTATATGAGAAAATATGTCCCAAAATATTGTCATGTGATTTTCCCTTGGTTTATTTACTGTCTTGCTTGTATTATGGTCACTTGACCATTTTTATTATCTTTAGATAGATTTAATGCTTTATTAGAATTAATAAATGTATAACCACTTGATGCCTATCTCTTGCTAGATTTATTAGTGTAGGTTTCATTTAAATCTTAGTCTCTTAGTATAGTTGGTGGATGTTGTACTGCCTCTTAGTGTTTTAGTTTATTTTTATTTTCTTTTTCGTTTAATAGATCTAGAAAGTGGATGGCATTCTAGTGTTTATGCATTTTTATTTAAAATTGCATCCCCTATATTGTATTGCACCACATTGTAACCCCACGGGTTGCAATGTAATTTTCCCGTTGTGATCCCACGGATCACAACGCACACCCATGTAATGCAATATAAGGGGTTATGCTGCCAAAATTTTTATAAAATATTTTAAAACCCTTTGTCGCCATACACTCTTGTCGCGGAACCACGTTCCGCGACAAAACCCCTGTTTAGCGACAGGGGACCAAATTCTTGCATTTTGTCTGCATGGCTTTTGTCGCGGAGCACCCTTGTCGCGGAACCACGTTCCGCGACAAAATCTTATTCCGAGACAGAAAATTATGCCTTGCCATTAATTTTGAAACCCTTGGTCGCGAAGCAATCTTGTCGCGGAACGTCTTGTCGCGGAACCACGTTCCGCGACAAAACCCTCGATTAGCGACCAAGGACCCAAATACTTGTAATTTTATTCTGGGAGGACTCTGGCGCGGAACCTTTGTCGCGGAACCGCATACCGCGACAAAATCCTTGTTCCGCGACCAGGAATTATGTCCTTACCAATTTTCAACCCTCTTTGTCGCTATGCCTCTTTGTCGCGGAACCATGTTCCGCGACAAAATTTTTGCTTAAGCGACAAAGCAAACCCTAATCTTCAAAATCCCATTTCTCTTATTTCCCACCCCTTTGTCGCGAAACCTTTGTCGCGGAACCATGCTCCGCGACACAAACTCTATTCCGCGACAAAGTGGCACCTTTTTGCCAAATTTTTATTCTTCATCTCACTCCATTAATTAATTGAACCTTTATATTAATATTTTGAGGTTGAGATCCAATGATCTCAACCCATGATTAATTTGATATAAAGAACTTTGTTCAATTCCCCATTAAAAGATTCTTCTACAAATGATTAAACTCTAATGATCTAAGTATATAACCCGGACTGTAATTAATTAATTAATTATGGAATGAGTGATTATTTAGACATGAAGAGTAAGTATGGAATAATTTCCATACCTTGCATGAGAAACCAATGTCTCTCATGCAAGATGACCCAAAAATATTTTCTTTTATTTATTTTGTCTTTTCCGTGTTGTGTGAAACAGCTAATAAGGAATATAACAGACTAATGTTGGCGGGTATTCCCACACGGATAACTAGCTCGTGGTCTGTATATTAATTATTAGATGTTATTTTGCATGGTCTGGATAGTGGCCGGTGGAAGCCTTGGCGGTTCATCCATCCGGGATTATAATAGCTGCTCAACTGACTCCTATCCGGATACAGTTTTATTCTCTTTATCTTAATTTCAAAACCTGAATTCAAGTTGTAGTATTATTAAATGATGTCGACCAACATTATTTGAGAATTATTACAACAAGAAAATATGTGGGTTTTTCTTCCATTCGCAGATAAAAGGGAGCTGAATGACGGCGGTCACCGTCACTTGGAATTCCTTTCTGTCTGAAAATCATTCCATCTGGAATAATTGGGAACTGGATAGCAGATGTTTGCAGTCCAGATCACCCCAGTTATTTCTGGCACTCTTTTTAGCCAAATAAATTCTTCTCATCTCCGGCTATTTCATCTCTGTGTATCAACTTCTGTCTAAACCCACCTTATATTTTGGGTTACTTAATTTTACACTTCTCTATAAATTTATGCATGATAATATTATGTAACTATTGTGGTCATATTATTTTGGGATCCTTCCCTTGGACATAGAAGTCTTGATTTAAATCAGATGTTTCATATTAAATTTCCAACAAAAATTCCTTATGAAATCCGGATCTGAGTAAGGGATAAATTCGACAGTTATGATTAATTCACATCCGACTGGGGGTTGATTTTGGGAAATTAGAAGCAGAGTCAGCGATTAGGTCTCACCTAGACTGAAAGGGTCTGTGTTCTTATTGAGAGTCTAGTACCTGATAGGGAATGATTTTCGGATTGATTATTTTCCAAAATTGCTGTTTGTTGGAAATCTTGTATTAAATATTGCACTGGGTCAGAATCCACTTGGATTCCGATAAGGTGTGACGGATAATACTAGAGGAACAACATTCGGGCCTTGGTTATTTTCTAAGGTAGGGTTGAGTATTCTTTCAACTGCTATCCTCTTCTGCCAAAGCCTATTTTTGAGTCCTGAGTGAGTGCATCCGGAACGAACTAATTCATTAGTTCGTTTCATTAGTTTGTATCTCATAACCACCCGACGGGAAGTGAACACTGCGAGCGGTTCACCGAGAATAGGGAATTCTTGATCCACACCCGGTCATCCTGACTGGGGGCTTTCTTTTACTACCAGGGTCAGACTTTCAAAAACCCCCGAGTGATAGGATTTTAAATGCTTTATTTACTGCTTTCTTTTAAATGCTTTCGTTAGAGGTCACTCGGTTGTATTGAGAGTTGTGTAACTGCTACTAGGATTGAGAGTTAAGGGATAGTTCAGGGTTTAATTAGAATCTTTGGGCGTGACATGGGGGAATGATAGCGGTACTTGACACTTCAACTAATGATTTGTCAGGTGTTGCTTATCCACCACAGATAAATAACATACCATTGCAAGGGTAGTTATGCATCTGTGGTATCTTAGATTTTGTTGTCTTAAGGCATGTAAATCCTTACTGTAAGTACCTGTCTGTTAAAGGGAACATAGTATAGGAAGCATGAGAGTTAGCTAACTGATGGATTATCCCAAACAAAGATCTGTGTATTAAAATGGAAGTTTAACTGTGTTTCATCTGAATCTTGTCCAATCTTTATTCTTTTCTTCCTGTCCCTTCTGTCATATTTTAAATCTGCTTTCTTAGATAATCTTAATCGCTTTCTTAGAATAATTTTATTGCTTTCTTAGACTAAATTTAATTCGCTTCCTAGAATAAATTTACCTGCTTTATTTTAATCGCTTTCATAGCTTAGTTTAAATTCTGTCAAGTAGTTGTTAGATATCAAACACAAACTTGAATCGAGTAACCGAGTGGAAAATCTTAGTAAACGGCGTGGGCCCTGCTTCCATCGCACATCCTCCAGTGAACGATCCGGTACTTACTATAAATTACTGCAATTTTTGACTCCGTGCGCTTTCGGGGGCACAGTTTCTTAACACGAGTAAATAAAAAACATGATTTTTCGGAAAATACTCATGTAGTGGGAATCTGCCGAAAGTTTCATGGCAGGGAATCTCATGACATGAAATCATGAGAAGTATCATGGCACATATGCCGGGGACCCTCAGTGTGACAGGCTGAAGGTCAATTTATCCCGGTTGTATCATGAGATTTGTCAGAAGTTTCATGACAGAGAGGATCACAGCGCCATTTGAAATTAAAGCCCCTCGCATGAGTAATAAAAAGTAACAATCTTGATTTATCCCTAAACCCATTCCATAAATCATAACTCCTTCATTTAATAAATTCAAACCCTGATATACTTTTATAAAATACTCGTGTTAATGAAATTTGTCAAAAGTTTCAGCTGCCATGGCTTCTAAGGTCTTCAAGAGGCCGCCTTGGCCTCCAAGAGCCCGTCATTTCCTCTAAGGCCTTCAAGAAGTCGCCGCCTTGGCTTCCAAGAGGTTGTCATGGCCTGTAAGGCATCCAAGACGCCGCCATGGCTTTTAAGACCTTTAAGAGGCCGCCTTGGCCTCTAGCATTGTCCGGGACTCGACGCGCAGTGACTTATGGAGTGCGATACGCGGCTGGAACAAGGCGGTCGGGCGACTGAGGCCGTCAGGCACGGGCGACTGAGGCAGGATGGGGCGACTAAGGTAGGCCTTGGTGAAACTTTTGACGAGTTTCATCAACACGAGTAATTTTCTGAAATATCAGGTTTGGATTATTAAATGAAAAGAGTTATGATTTAGGGAATGGGTTTAAGGATATATTAAGATTTCCCTTTTTATTACTCATGTGGGGTGTTTTAATCTCAAACGGCGCTGTGGTCCTCCCCGCCATGAAACTTTTGACAAATATCATGGTGCAACCGGGATTGACCTTCAGTCTGTCACCCTGAAAGTCCCTGGTATCTGCGCCATGATACTTCTCATAATTTCATGTCACGAAAGCACCTGCCGTGAAGCTTTTGAACATCTTCCCACTGTATGAGTATTTTCCCAAAATATTATGTTTTTATTTACTCGTGTCAAGAAACTGTGCTCCCAAAAGCGCACGGAGTCAAAAATTGCAGTAATTTATAGTAAGTACCGGAACGTTCACTGGAGGATGTGCGATGGAAGCAGGGCCCACGTCGTTTACTAAGATTTTCCACTCGGTTACTCGTTTCAAGTTTTGCAAGGGTTTTCTAACAACTACTTGACATAAATTAAACCAGATCATGAAAGCAGTAAAAATTATTCTACAAAGCATGGTAAATTAGATCGAAGAAAGCAATTAACTCTATACTACGAAAGCAATATAAAATTATGCTACACTCTCTAGAAAGCAAGTTTAAATATGACAGAAGGACAGGGAGGGAATAATAAAGATTGGACAAGATTCAGATGAAACACAATTAAACTTCCATTTTTATACACAGATCTTAGCTTGGGATAATCCTCTAGTTAGCTAACTCTCATGCTTTCTACACCATGTTCCCTTTAACAGACAGGTACTTATGGTGAGAATTTACATGCTCTTAAGACAACAATTTCTAAGATACCACAGACTTACAACTGCCCTCACATGGCCATGCTAAGGCGTATTATTCATCTGTGGTGGATAAGCAACACCTAACATATCATTAGTTGACATGCCAAGTACTCCTATCATTCCTCCATGTCACACCCAAAAGTTTCAAATAAAGCCCCAAACCATTCCATAACTCTCAAACCTTTCAACAGATGGACAGCCCCTAATTCTTCCGAGTGACCTCTATGAAAGCATTTTAAAGGAAAGCAGTAAAGAAAGCATTTAAATCTATCACTCGGAATCGTTAAAAACGTCTCTTTCCGTTAGTATAAAAGAGCCCCTGGTCTTGGTGACCAGATGCAGATCAAGAACCCCCGAGATATCAATAAGCCACAGGGCTTACAACATCTGGGTAGTTATGAGATACAAACTAAATGAAACAGATCCATAAATGAACCTATTCCGGATGTACTCACTCAAGACTCAATTCTAGACTTTGGCAGAAGAAGATGGTAGTCGAAGGAATACTCGACCTTACCTTATAAATTCACCAAGGCCTATATGTTGTTCCTCTAGTATTATTTATCACATCTCATCTACACCCAAGTGGATATTGACTTAATGCGATATCTAATATCAGATTTCCAACACACAGCAATTTTGAGAAGCAAATGGATATTTGAAAATCATTCCCTAAACAGGTACTAGACTCTCAATCAAAACACAGATCCTTTCAGTCTAGGTGAGACCTATTCGCTGACTCTGCTTCTAAGCTCTCAAAATCAACCCCCAGTGGAATATGAATTAGTCATAACTGTCGAATTTATCCCTTACTCAGATCCGGATTTTTATAAAGGAGTTTTTGTTGGAAGTTTATTATGCAGCATCTGATTTATATCAAGACTTCTGTGTCCAAGGGGAAGGATCCCCAAAATAATGATATGACTGAAACATCTACATAATAGTATCATGCATTCAAGTATATGAAAAGGAAAATAAAACACCCCAAAATATATGGTGGGGTTAGACAGAATGTGATACACAAAGGTGAATTAGCCTGAGATGAGAAGAAATCGGCTAAAAAGAGTGCCAGAGATAATTGAGGTTTTCCGGACTGCAAACATCTGCTGTCCGGTTCCCAATTTTCCCAGATGACTGATTTTAGACAGAAAGAATTCCAAACGACGGTGACCGCCGTCATTCAGTTTTCTTTTGTCTGTGAGTGGAAGAAGAACCCACATATTTCTTGCTGTAATATTTCTCAACTGATGTTGGTCAACATCAGTTGATACTATTGCAACTTGAATTCAGGTTGAGAAATTAAGATAAGGAAAATTAAAACTGTATCTGATTAGGAATTGGCAGAGTGACTAATCGAAACTCTTAGTGAAGAGAACGCTCGCCGAAGCTTCCACCAACCACTAACCAGATCATGCAAAATAACAGATAATAATTGACACACAGAAGACGGGTTAGTCGATATCCCTGCGAAGGGACCTTTCACCAACATTAATCTGTGGTGTTTCTCATTATCCGTTCATACACACAATGAAAGAGAAAACATAAAAGTAAGAAAATATTTTTGGTATTGTGTGGGTGTTAAGCACACAATAAGTGGACACTTAATGGGTTGAAATGTGTAATGGATAAAGATCAGATGAACTGGGCCGAGGCTCAATACACCCATGCAACTTACACAAATCATGAAAGAAAATGTTTTTGGAGTTTTCAAAATAGAAGGGATAGTTCAATTCGAATTATTGGGTTAATTCGAATTGAGAATGCATGAAGGATGAAGTATTACTTTACTCAATTAATCATTGCCAGATATTGGAACATCATCTAATTCGAATTATTGACCAATTCGAATTAATTCGAATTGGACAACTCGAATTGGCGAAGTCCTTTTCTTGCTCAAATTGACTAAGGCATTTACCTCAAGGAGAAGGTGAATTCGAATTGTCCAGCAATTCGAATTAATTCGAATTGGACAATTCGAATTGGTAAGAGATGGGAAATAAACTAAGGCATGAATGGGTGGCATGCAATACAATGTGGTTTTCCTAGCCAATTCGAATTGTTGAACCAATTCGAATTAATTCGAATTAGAGAATTCGAATTGGTTGAAAACCACATGAAGGAAATTTTTGGTTGTGCAATTCGAATTTCTTAGGCAATTCGAGATAATTCGAATTGCCTCAATTCGAATTACACATTTTCGAACAACAACAATTTTTGTTCTCACAAGTATGGGTTAGGTGAACACTGTGCTGTAATGATGGGTTTAGATTTACCAAATCCCTCATCTCACATCAATGTCACTTCACAGCCACCCTAGTGAAGTTTTCAAGAAATAAACAAATACATGTCTAGTGGGTATTGGCAAGATTCAAACCCTATTTCTACAAATAAAGGATCAAAGATCAAAGAACCTAAAACATCTAGTTATCTAAGAACTACATGAATAAACCAAGAACACTCAAGTTATCTAAGGCAGCATAAAATAAAAATCAAGGCAGGAAAAATAAGGCATAAAGATAAATACTAACAAACCTAAAAACGTCTAAAACCTAATAACACTTATTTGAAGCTCTAAGGCACAAAATCAAGCTAACAACCCACCAAACATGCATTTATTAAGTTTGAATGTCAACTAGGACATAATAAATGTAACCTAGTTGAAACAAACAAACATGCTAAGCATTTATTTCTAGAGAAAGCATTAAAGAGTGCCAAAACACATGAATAACACCATTTCTGGAAATTTTTCTTGTATTGACACTTTGGAAGCAAAATAAAGAACCCAAAACCATCATTAACTTGAAGGTAGGGTTTATTCTAACTAGAAAGCTTGTAAAAATTCTGGAAATGGCTACTCTAAGGGTTACACAAACTGCTTCTACACTAAACTAAGATCAAAGCATGTAAAAACTATACTACTTGCAAGAAAAATAAACTAAACTAAACTAAACTACCTACCTAACCCTTAAGGGGTGTGGAACCTCCTGCTGTTCTTTTTGTCCCAAGCTGCTTTTTGGCAAAATTCTTGATCTTCTTGTTCTGTTGTGGAAGGTCTGCTTTTATAGACAAATTTCGGAACCCTAGGCCCACCAGTGTTGTGTCCATGCTCCACAGCTTCATTTGGATGAATTTTGAGTGAAGTTCGAATTATCTCAATCAATTCGAATTAATTCGAATTGTGCGATCTCTTCCTTGAGCTGGAAATGTGGCCTTCAGTTATCAATTCGAAATGTTGTGAAGAATTCGAATTGGTTTTTTCTCGAATTGGATGAGGGTTTCTGCTTGGCTTCTTTGCATTTGTTGGCAATTCGAATTGTTTGTGCCAGTTCGAATTAATTCGAATTGAACAATTCGAATTGCATCTTCTTGCCTTTGGGTTTCTTCTCTCTTCATTCCCTAATTCGAATTAATTCGAATTTGAACAATTCGAATTAGGCTTCTGCATCCCTTCCAACACAACCATTTATTTGTTCTCTTCAGCAATTCGAATTGTGTGCAATTCGAATTAATTCGAATTGCACAATTCGAATTGTGCTTCAACACTTGACCAAATTTCAGTTGTGGGATTTTCAATCTTTTTCCCATCTTTTTGGATTTTTGTGGGCTATATTATTCTTTTGCCCATCTTTTCATTCCTTTTTCTTTTCTTTTTCCTTTTTTTCATGTTTTTGGATTTTTCTAATACAAATACAATTTAAAATTGCATATTTTGTGTCTTTTTATTACCGGCTCGCAGTTTTTACAAACTAGCATTAATCTGTTAAATTCAACTGCTTTCTTATTACAATAAGATGGGAACACGATCAAAATGTCCGTCTCAGACACGGAAATGGATTGAAAATAATGGTCAATTTTGGCCATTATCAACATCCTCACATTTAATACTGATCGTCCCCGAGCAGTCAGAGTCAGTGCTCCTAAGAGCTTGGACTCTGCATATTCAATCCATTTGCGTGGCCTCAAAAATTTCATTCTTCTTATATTGGGATAAGACAATCAAAATTACAAGTATTAAACTCTCTTGGTTGCAGTGTTTAATGGAATGATACTTCTCACTTGAGTGAACACACAAACCAATCATTATTGTTAATTCTTCTTGAATAGGTGTTTAGAAAAATTCATTGGCTTACTTCTTGAATTCAGGCATGACATGATCATTGATTGATAGAAACAGAGCCTCACATATAGTAGAATCGGAAAGTTCACTCACTCTCAAGATTGGCTTTTATCATCAACGCTCAAAATCCAATTCAATTAAATTCTCCCATAAGCTTGCAATTGGACCAACTCGCCACCGGCTCATTTCCTCAAATCGAGATTCCGAGGTCTTATTCAAGGTTATAACGGGGCATACGGTTGTAACATTTGGTAGGAAAGGGAATTATTGGGCTTAAAAGTGACACGACACCATTCCACCATAACTTGGCATGTTGTAGATTTTATGATCATCATTATTTCTTTCTTTCTTTTGTTTTTCTTTCCTTTTCTATTGCATGACATTAGACTTTGTCTAATTTGCTTTGTCATTTGCAATTTATGGATCTCAACGATTTTTTTTTTTAATCGGTTTATAGCATACCGATTGATACATATTTGATGATAAAAAATTACAATGCCTTGATGGGATGGCTCATGTACACTTGGGTTTGATTTTCTTGGTCTTTTTGTAAGGCTGGGAATAATATAGTGGTTTCAAAGAAAAATTAGGCTTAAAGGCTCAAGTTGGTTAATCCTAAAGGGAAAATGTTTTTGGGTTTGGAATTCAAACGAAAGCCAAAATTTTGGGTTTTCTAAGTGCCTCGATCATATGCTCGATTTTCGGGAATATGGCATGGTCTTGAGTCGGTCCCAATTGCAAGTTCTAGTGCCCTTTAATCGAATTGATTCACACAATCAAAGAAGTATTGAGTAAAAATGACTCGGCTCAGATCTCACATGGACGGTTTGATCATGTCACACCCTTATTCTCAAATTTAACCTTTGAAAAATTCTTGCAACTTATTCAATCAAATTCTCAACATGAAAGTTTGTCAGTCTTTCAAGTGATCATATCATTGGATTTTTATAGCTCAAAACTTCGAGAATTCATGTCATGCATATTTTTAATTGTTTTATCCCAATGTAATAGTCTGAAGATTTCATCATCAGCCTAAATTCAACATGTGAATTTAGGTGACAGATTTATGCTTGTTTTATGCCGGTCTGTTTAATTGAAAGCAGTAAAAAGACACTGTGAACATGCAAGCATGTCACAGCTTGTTTTTGGCGTGACAGTCACTTATTCATCTTGGACTGCCACACATCTTTTTTCTCAAATAATGGAGAACTCAAGACGAAATTCTCTTGTGGAAAGCAGTAAACGTACGACTATCAGAATATGTCGTACAACCATCATAACAGACAAATCTAAGGTTCGTTATATAGTACACGACCTTAATCATAGCTAAACATTAATACAGACGCAGCTGTACACTTGAATAAGTTAGCATCAAAGATCAGTCAAAAGATTACCAAAATACAGTTCCAGTCAGTCCAGTCAAAAGTGAATCTTTACAGATTCAGTCCATCTTCAGCATCCTTCCCCTCTATCCTTGGAAGAAGATTCTGGTCCAGTGGACATAGTTCGTCAGGCTGCAGGGGACGCAGAAATCTCCCATGTCTTCCTCATCTTCCTCCATCACCCTGGTGCAGTAGACTCTTGGTCCTTGATTTCCGAACAGGTCGGGTGTCTCCAGGCTATCAGCCAACCATGCGAAGACGTTAGTCCCAACGTATTGCATGACGAACCTGTTGGTTATGATCCTGTTGATCATTGACACTCCCTGCTGGACCTGTTCATTGTCCAGCTTGCTAAGCAGCATGTATCCCCTGACAAAGATTGAGGCCTTGTGGTTGTCCTCAATCCCTTCCTTTAGCAGCTCACAAGCCAGAGTTTCGTTTCCTGCTCCGAATGCCTGCAGGGCTGGGATGAGTTTCAGGTTGTAGTTGCCAGCTTCTTCGCACTTGACCAGGAGTGCCTCCTTTTGCAGTTCAACCCTTTGTTCCCACATCTTGACGATGGTAGTCTCCAGTTCACATCTCTTGTAGACAACGGGAAGATCAGCTGCATCCCTGAGTTTGGTACACACTTCTCTGACCCTCCACACTTTCTTGATGCAATCCTCTCCGATGCGGGAGAGAATCTCTCCTAAGAGTTCTACTGGCAGATCCAGTAGTTGGGTTGTCTCCTCTTGATCTTCATTTTGGACTAGGGGAATGATGTCTCTGAAAAGACATGGAGAGATGATTAGGTCTGAGACCCTCAGCCTCACACCTTCAGCCACTTCAAAGTACAGTTCGCTTTCTAACACCTGTCTCACTTGAGGTACACTATGAAGGTCCAAGGGGTCAGATTATCAAATCTACTCTTATTACAGCAAAAATAAGGAAACCAAGAGAGATATAAGGATCTTGGATCCTTAGAATTTTTCTTAGACTATAAATAGTCTAAGATGTTTTTGGGTGGTCGAAGGACCAAAAAGAGAATATTTCGTAGGTTGTTGAGCTTACGAAAGGATTTTTGATTTTTCTCATCACTTAAAAAGTGATTTAAATCATGTGAGATAGGGGAGATGAGAGATTAATGATGAAAAGCAAATGCAAGCAACAAATTATGCAATTACTAGTATGCAACAATGGACCATGACTAAAAATAAGAATAAAAATGAAAGTAAAAGTAGACATGCATACATACAAAAGGTGATTTTTGGATTTTTATGGAAAAGTGTTGACTTGTTTATTTAATGAAATTGGGGGTGTAAGTGGTCCCCCATTTGGATTTTGTTTTGGGAAGTGGGTTTTTAAGGAATATAAACAAAAAATTCCTTGTGAACATTCCCCACTTGTCCCAAGTTGCACAAGAATCACCACTTAAACAAAGAACACTCTGAAAATTTGTCTTTTTACACATAAATGACTTGCCAAAAGTGTTGGAAAAATTTTGGCATGGTTTTGTCTGTACCATGTGTCCCGGATGTGCAAACGTCAACTTCTAGAGTTGAGTTTGCAATGTGTGGGTAACATGTGCCCGACAGAAACATTTATTACTACAACACTCATATAGTATAATATATGCAAACATCAAGACAAACGACAAAAATGGTCCATCTACACTACTGTAATGCACAAAGTTGTTAACAAAATTTATGCTTCAAAAACATAGATTTGCAGACGCCTTCGACATGCATTTTCAGTCATCATCATCAAATATCTATCAAAACAACATAGTGGCCAAAGAAAACATGACCATAATGTTACCCCTACTCACAGATTACTAAAACACCAACACAGATAAACAAAAAATGCACACAAACAACAAAACGAACAAACAGAACCATAAAACTAAACAGAAACCATATTTTTAAGGGTTTTGCAACCCTTATTTTCAAAATGAGAACACCCCCCATCACAGAAACGTTCGAACCCTAAAAATGGAAGTTACTACAAAAAAACCTAGAAACCTAGGTTCTGCCCTAAGCGGTTCTACGTCATCTTCGAACACGCCTACCCTCTTTCGACCACATTCTGACCTTCCCTGTTGTAAAAACAGAGCACATTCCCTCCCCAACCCCGATTTCGCAAGGAATATGAAGAGACAAAACTCAAAACTGCGAAAACAGAGCGCGAAAATGTAAAAGAACCACTTACCCCCTGCTCCCACTCGGATTTGATGACGAAGATGCCATTTCCGACGAGTTTGAACGGAGGGAAAGTCAAAATCTTTGGCCGGTTTCGCGAGGAAGACAGTTTCGCGAGAGAGAGCACGGGGGGTTTTTGGGAGGGTGAAAAGTGAAAGTGATGGAAGTGGGGGGAAACAAGGGTATATAAAGAATTCGGACAGGGAGGTTCGAATTATTTCATCAATTCGAATTAATTCGAATTGATGCATTCTGTGAGGGGTGCGAGTTATTCAGGCCAATTCGAATTAATTCGAATTGGCTTGAAAGACAAAAATACACGCACAAGTTCGAATTCTGAATCAATTCGAATTAATTCGAATTGACTCACAATTCGAACCTGGTGGTGGGGATTGACTTCGCATAGAAATGCTTTTGTGAGCTAATTCGAATTATTGGTGTGGTTCGAATTAATTCGAACTTCCCCACAATTCGAATTGCTCACTTGCATGAGAGAATGCCTTTTGTATGCTAATTCGAATTAGTCAGGCAATTCGAATTAATTCGAATTGCCTTATAATTCGAATTGCAATACTTGGCCAAATAAAACATCCGAAAGTTCTGCCTTGGGTGCCAATTCGAATTTGCATGTTAATTCGAATTAATTCGAATTGCCTGCATAATTCGAATTAACTAATCCGAGAGTGAAAATTTCCAAGGCAAAATGTCTTATGTGGTTTGTTCCAAGCAATTCGAATTAATTCGAATTTTCTTGAAATGAAAAGTAAACCACATTCAAGACTTAGGAAAAATTTTTTTGGTTTTCAAAAATTTATGTTCATCAAGATGAACTCAATAGCAAACATATCTACACAGAATTAGAATCTAAAACATATTGCTTGCATAAATTAGGTTGTGTTAACAATTTTATTTTATGAATTTATTCTGGATTTTAGATTTCTCTAAATTCCAGAATTAATTTTCATTAAATATAATATTAACCCAACCGGGAACCTGGTTTTTGGAAGCTTTATCTTTCTTTTTGTTGGTTCCTCGAATTCCTGCAAAACAATTATAAAAAAGCATTAGGTTTTCTCCAAATATCAACATCCTCACATTTAGAGTCTTAGTACTCTAAATGTTCAATTGATTTTTGGATACTTCATCCCAATAAAAATAGGTGGAGCAAGTAATAAATAAGTCAGTAAATATATGTATAATATTTATTGAACATAAGCCGGTTCTGTTGTCATTTGAGCTTCTTTTTCGGGGTCAAACTGCCCAAGATACTCCTTCAATCTGTGCCCATTCACTACCAGCTCTCCTTTGTCAGTTCGGATCCTGACAGCTCCACTTTCAAACACGTGCACCACTTCGTATGGCCCTTCCCATCTGGATTTAAGCTTTCCGGGGAACAGCTTCAACCTAGAATTGAATAACAAGAAATTCTGGCCAACGTAGAAGTGTTTAGACTTAATACGACGATCGTGTAACTTCTGGGTCCGCTCTTTATAAATCCTCGAGCTTTCATAAGCTTGCGCACGTATTTCCTCAATTTCATTGAGGTCCAACTTGCGCTTACTCTGAGCAACTCGTGAGTCAAAATTGAGCGTTCGTACGGCCCAGTAAGCTTTATGCTCTAGTTCTACGGGCAAATGACAGGCCTTTCCAAAGATGAGTCTGTATGGAGACATCCCAATGGGAGTCTTGAATGCAGTGCGGTATGCCCATAAAGCATCATTGAGCTTACGTGACCAATCTTTGCGAGTTGTCCCCACAGTGGCCTCGAGTATGTGTTTGATTTCGCGGTTTGAGACCTCGACTTGACCACTGGTTTGGGGATGGTAAGGCGTGCCGATCTTGTGGAGAATCCCATTTTTGCTCATAAGATTTGCAAATGCTTTATTAACAAAATGGGTTCCTCCATCTGATATGATCACCCTGGGTACACCAAATCTATTGAAAATATTATTTTTCAAAAATTTGACGACCTGGTTGCCATCATTGGTTGGCAGTGCAACGGCCTCAACCCACTTGGAAACGTAATCGACAGCTACCAAGATGTAATGGTTCCCATCAGATGTCGGGAATGGTCCCATGAAGTCGATACCCCATACATCGAAAATCTCGAGAGTGAGAATTCCTTGTTGAGGCATCTCATCCCTCTTGGAGATATTCCCTAGTCTTTGGCATCTGTCGCAAGCTTTAACAAACGCTTTGCAATCCTCGTAAATGGTAGGCCAATAAAAACCGCACTCGAGCACCTTATGGGCTGTTCGAGTGGGGCCGTGGTGACCTCCATATTCCGACTCATGGCATTTCTTAGCGATTTGATAAGCCTCGTGCTCAGTTACACATCGTCTAATAATCGAATCTGCACAATGCTTGAAGAGATAAGGATCTTCCCAGAAGTAGTTAACTACATCTCGGTTGAACCTTGCTTTGTGGCCCCTGCTTTGAAATGGTGGAGTTATTCCGCATGCTAAAAAGTTAGCAATATCGGAAAACCACGTACAAGCTTGATCATGAAGATGCAAGGCAAACAGTTACTCGTCCGGAAAATTCTCATTTACGGCTAGCTCATTTTTATCATTTTCTAGTCGAGACAAATGGTCAGCAACACCATTGTCTCTGCCTTTTCTATCTTTTACTATAATGTTGAATTCTTGCAGCAAAAGTACCCACCTGATTAATCGAGGTTTGGCATCTTGTTTGCTATACAAGTATCTCAGTGCAGAGTGATCTGTGTACACTGTGGTTTTCGTACCAATAAGGTACTGTCTGAATTTGTCAAACGCAAAAACCACAGCATACATCTCCTTCTCCGTGGTGGTGTAATTAATTTGGGCCTCATTCAGGTCATGACTTGCGTAATGAATTACACAATGCTTCCCCTCCTTATGTTGCCCAAGAACTGCACCCACAGCGAGATCACTTGCATCACACATTACCTCAAAAGGCATTGACCAATCGGGTGGTTGCACTATTGGAGCAGAAATCAACATCTCTTTGAGCGTGTCAAAGGCTTGAACACACGCTTCATTTATTACGAAAGGATTTTCTTTACAAAGCAAGTTAGTGAGCAGCTTGGCAATTTTTAGAAAAGTCTTTAATGAATCTCCGGTAGAAACCGGCATGCCCTAAGAAACTCCTAACTGCTTTTATTGAATTAGGCAATGGTAGGTTTGAGATGACTGAGACCTTAGCTTTGTCGACTTCGATACCTGCGCGCGAGATGCGGTGACCTAACACTATTCCTTTGGTGACCATGAAATGGCACTTCTCCTAGTTCAAAACTAGGTTGGTGTCCTCACATCTTTTCAAAATTTGTGCAAGATTAGTCAAACATTCATCAAAAGTATCTCCATACACAGAGAAGTCATCCATGAAAACTTCAATGCATTTTTCGATAAATTCTGAGAAAATTGATATCATGCATCTTTGAAATGTGGCAGGCGCATTACAAAGTCCAAAAGGCATGCGCCTGTACGCAAAAGTTCCATAAGGGCAAGTGAATGTGGTCTTGTCGTGATCCTCGCTAGCTATTACAATCTGATTATAGCCAGAGTACCCATCCAAAAAGCAATAGAACTCCCTTCCGGCCAACCGCTCTAGCATCTGATCAATGAATGGCAAGGGGAAATGGTCCTTCCTGGTAGCGGTATTGAGCTTCCGGTAGTCGATGCAAACTCTCCAACCGGTCACTGGACGCGTCGCCACTTCTTCTCCTTGCTCATTAGTCGTTACACAGATCCCCCCACGTTTCGGTACGACCTGCACTGGGCTAACCCATTTGCTATCAGAGATAGGATAGATGATACCAGTATCTAAGAGCTTGATAACTTCTTTCCTTACCACTTCCTGCATATGGGGGTTCAGACGCCTTTGTGGTTGCCTTGAGGGCTTGTACTCCTCTTCCATTAAAATTCTGTGCATGCAAACAGAGGGGCTTATTCCTTTTATATCAGAAATGGTCCATCCGATTGCATGTACATATTTCTTTAGAATGTCTACCAGAGCTTTTTCTTGTTCTTGTGTCAGCTTGGCAGACACAATCACCGGTAATCTTTTATGTTCAGCGAGAAAGACGTACTTAAGATGATCCGGAAGTATTTTAAGTTCAAGCTCTGGTGGGCATTCAACGGAAGGCAGTAATTTGCGAGAAATGGATGGGAGAGAGAGATCAGATTTACCTTCAGGATCCTGTGTCAGTACAGGATCCACTTCCTCCTCAGCGGTGCTTTCCTCTTCCTCCGGGATGAACTCAACCCCATCGAATTCTTCAAGGTCCCCGGAGATAGGGTCCTCGAAGTGGACAGCGTTGCAGCTCCTTGGTTGCTCCGCACCTTCAGGCTTCGGTACCTGTTTTGAAACTTTGTTTGGCTCATCAGTCACAGAGTTTATGCTCTCATCCTCACTCCTACTTTCTATTACATCAAATATGGAACAAGATCCCTCATTCGGAAACTTCTGCAGCTGTTCCATGTCAAAGGTGATTTCTTTGTCATCGACCCTCAATGTGACTCTTCCAGATTTGGCATCGATCAGTGCACCGCCAGTGGCCAGAAACGGGCGTCCCAGGATAAGTGGCATTTCTGAGTCCTCTTCGATGTCGAGGATGATGAAGTCAACCGGGAAAAGAACTTGACCGGTTCTGACTACCACATCCTTGAGGATTCCTACGGGCTTTGTAATTGATCTGTCTGCAAGCTGCAGCTTCATTTTGACTGGTTCAATCTCCCCGAGCCTTAGGCGAATTGCCATGGCTAAGGGCATCACATTGATGCTGGATCCTAGATCACATAACCCCATGCTCACTTTGGCCTTCCCAATCTGTACTGGTAGCGTGCAACATCCAGGGTCTTCTTTCTTTTCGGGCAGTTTCTTCTGGACTATGGCACTGCATGTGCTGTTGAGAACAATCACCTCCTCCTGCTCTACCTGCCTTTTCCCTGAAATCAATTCTTTCAAGAACTTAGCATAGGTGGGCATTTCTGAAATCATTTCCACGAGAGGAATGGTTATCTCTACAGACCTTAACCGTTCTAGAAATTTCTTGAATTTAAGGTCATGTTCCTTATTTTTAAGACGTGCTGGGTATGGCACCCTTGGCATGTACTTATTATTGTTTGTTTTTGGTGGTAAAGAGAAGGAAGTTGTACCTTCAACCCTACCATTTTCAGCTCCCTTTGCAGCTTCAGCCTGCGAAATAGCTGTTTCTGATTTGTCCTCGACCAGTCCAATACCGTCTCCTCCTTCAATCCTTTCGTTTTCTTTTTCACCCTCCACTGGATCCTTTTCCTCCTCGGCTGTCTCTTTTCCATGTCCAACAATTCCTTTTAGAGTCTTGCCTCCCCGCAATGTGATTGCTTTACACTGCGGGTTAGCTTCAGTACTGCTTGGAAGTGTTCCTTTCCCCCTGTTCTGTAGTTCCTTGGCCAATTGGGTGACTTGCGTCTCCACATTCTTGATTGATGACTGCAGTTGTTGGTTTATATCCTTCTGGTTGGCTATAAACTCAGTCATCAAGTTCTCCAGACGAGATGGTGGCTTTGGTTATATTGTTGATTCTGATCAGGTTGGGATTGGAAATTCTGGAAATTCTGGCCTTGGTTTTGATTAGGCCTCTGTTGGATCTGAGGTTGGAAATTTTGATTCTGATTTTGAAAGTTCTGCACTCTTTGCTGGACGAATCCTTGATTCTGAGGTCTGAAGTTTTGCTGAGGGTTTTGATTTGCGAACTGGTTGGGCTGGTTTGGCTGCAACAAATGCGCATTAAGTGCATTGTTGTTGGAATAGGAGAGATTGGGATGGCGATTTTGGTAGTTCCCGGCATAATTACAACTCTCGGTAGCTATCTGTTGGCATGTATCAGTTGGATGAGGTCCCTGACACAGTCCACAGACAATTCCCGCTTGCTGTGTTTGAACTTGGTCTGATGAGGTTCCTGCCTGAGAAGCGTCTATTCCCTTCCCTTTATCCTGGCTCAACTGTATCGCAGCTACCTGTTCTTGCAATTTTTCAAAATCTGTTTTCCCTTCACTTACAGCAAAGACTTTTCTAGGAGGATCCTCCTTCCTATCATCTGTTTTTAGGATGGATCTGTTGACAGACATTGTCTCAATCTTCTCCCAAGCTTGGTCCATAGGTAAGTGGAGTAAATGTCGTCCGCCAGCAGCGTCTAACATTGTTCTCCATGGATGGGTGAGTCCTCCGTAGAATTTCCTCAATTGCTCCCATGGTGCGTACCCGTGCTGGGGGCATCGCCTGATGAGGCCCAAGAATCTTTCTTTCGCATCATATAATGACTCGTCTGGCTTCATTTTAAAATCTCCAATCTTAGCTCGTCCTTCCTCAATCTTTGATTTTGGAAAATACTTCAGCAAAAAGCTCCTCACCAAGTCTGCCCAAGTGCTCCTCTGATTGATAGGCAATGACTTATACCAGTCCCTGGCACCACTATATAAAGAAAATGGAAACAACATTAGCCTAATAGCATCAGGAGAGACTCCCTGATTTTTGATCGTGTCGCAGAGCTCCAGGAAGGTCTGGAGATAATCATGAGGGTCCTCATGATTTGCACCGTAGAACTGATTGTTTTGCACCAAATTAATGAGTGTCGGTTTGAGCTCGAAATTGCGTGCGGGAAAGTGTGCTCTCCCAGGTCCATCCAGATAGGGCTCTACTATTGGTTGCATGAAGTCTGCTGCTGCATGCTGCTGTTGTTGATTTCCTTGTTCAGCTTGGTTCTGGTACTGTTGGTGGTAGTTGGGAAATTGCTGGAAGTTATGTGGATCTTGTGGGTTGTTCTGAAACTGATCTGGATTGAAAGCTTGGTTCTGGTATTGTTGGTTTGGTATGTTTTGATTTTGGTGAAATTGGTTTAGGGGTGGTGGCGGTTGTTGGTGGAATTGCTGGTATTGTTGCTGATTGGGATTTGGTAGATTCTCCTCTTCGTTGGCACGATTAGGATGTTCTACCATTCCTCCATCAGCTCCATTACCAGGGTTATTTCGTGGTTGGTCTATGGGTAAGATCGGGGGAATGTTCTGGTTATCTGCCATGTCTGATAGATCGCTGCTCGATGTTTCAGGTGAAGTGCGGGTCCGACGCTCCTGCTCTTTCCGTCTTCTGGCTTCTGCCCTCAGTTGGCGAGCGGTCCTTTCTATTTCTAGATCGAACGGTAGCTCCGGCAATGTGTTCCTCCTCCGTTGCATAAGCAGTTGGTATCAAGATTTTGACAGTACCTGTACAATCCCCAAGTTAGTGATTGTTTGGTAGTATATACAAAAACTATCTATGAGTAAACCAGGAGTGTAATTCTCCCAGTAAACGGCGCTGCATCCTCCCCGGCAACGGCGCCATGAAACTTTTGACGAGTTTCATCAACACGAGTAATTTTCTGAAATATCAGGTTTGGATTATTAAATGAAAATAGTTATGATTTAGGGAATGGGTTTAAGGATATATTAAGATTTCCCTTTTTATTACTCATGTGGGGTGTTTTAATCTCAAACGGCGCTGTGGTCCTCCCCGCCATGAAACTTTTGACAAATATCATGGTGCAACCGGGATTGACCTTCAGTCTGTCACCCTGAAAGTCCCTGGTATCTGCGCCATGATACTTCTCATAATTTCATGTCACGAAAGCACCTGCCGTGAAGCTTTTGAACATCTTCCCACTGTATGAGTATTTTCCCAAAATATTATGTTTTTATTTACTCGTGTCAAGAAACTGTGCTCCCAAAAGCGCACGGAGTCAAAAATTGCAGTAATTTATAGTAAGTACCGGAACGTTCACTGGAGGATGTGCGATGGAAGCAGGGCCCACGTCGTTTACTAAGATTTTCCACTCGGTTACTCGTTTCAAGTTTTGCAAGGGTTTTCTAACAACTACTTGACATAAATTAAACCAGATCATGAAAGCAGTAAAAATTATTCTACAAAGCATGGTAAATTAGATCGAAGAAAGCAATTAAATCTATACTACGAAAGCAATATAAAATTATGCTACACTCTCTAGAAAGCAAGTTTAAATATGACAGACGGACAGGGAGGGAATAATAAAGATTGGACAAGATTCAGATGAAACACAATTAAACTTCCATTTTTATACACAGATCTTAGCTTGGGATAATCCTCTAGTTAGCTAACTCTCATGCTTTCTACACCATGTTCCCTTTAACAGACAGGTACTTATGGTGAGAATTTACATGCTCTTAAGACAACAATTTCTAAGATACCACAGACTTACAACTGCCCTCACATGGCCATGCTAAGGCGTATTATTCATCTGTGGTGGATAAGCAACACCTAACATATCATTAGTTGACATGCCAAGTACTCCTATCATTCCTCCATGTCACACCCAAAAGTTTCAAATAAAGCCCCAAACCATTCCATAACTCTCAAACCTTTCAACAGATGGACAGCCCCTAATTCTTCCGAGTGACCTCTATGAAAGCATTTTAAAGGAAAGCAGTAAAGAAAGCTGTAAAGAAAGCATTTAAATCCATCACTCGGAATCGTTAAAAACGTCTCTTTCCGTTAGTATAAAAGAGCCCCTGGTCTTGGTGACCAGATGCAGATCAAGAACCCCCGAGATATCAATAAGCCACAGGGCTTACAACATCTGGGTAGTTATGAGATACAAACTAAATGAAACAGATCCATAAATGAACCTATTCCGGATGTACTCACTCAAGACTCAATTCTAGACTTTGGCAGAAGAAGATAGTAGTCGAAGGCCTATATGTTGTTCCTCTAGTATTATTTATCACATCTCATCTACACCCAAGTGGATATTGACTTAATGCGATATCTAATATCAGATTTCCAACACACAGCAATTTTGAGAAGCAAATGAATATTTGAAAATCATTCTCTAAACAGGTAGTAGACTCTCAATCAAAACACAGATCCTTTCAGTCTAGGTGAGACCTATTCGCTGACTCTGCTTCTAAGCTCTCAAAATCAACCCCCAGTGGAATATGAATGTCATAACTGTCGAATTTATCCCTTACTCAGATCCGAATTTTTATAAAGGAGTTTTTGTTGGAAGTTTATTATGCAGCATCTGATTTATATCAAGACTTCTGTGTCCAAGGGGAAGGATCCCCAAAATAATGATATGACTGAAACATCTACATAATAGTATCATGCATACAAGTATATGAAAAGGAAAATAAAACACCCCAAAATATATGGTGGGGTTAGACAGAATGTGATACACAAAGGTGAATTAGCCTGAGATGAGAAGAAATCGGCTAAAAAGAGTGCCAGAGATAATTGAGGTTTTCCGGACTGCAAACATCTGCTGTCCGGTTCCCAATTTTCCCAGATGACTGATTTTAGACAGAAAGAATTCCAAACGACGGTGACCGCCGTCATTCAGTTTTCTTTTGTCTGTGAGTGGAAGAAGAACCCACATATTTCTTGCTGTAATATTTCTCAACTGATGTTGGTCGACATCAGTTGATACTATTGCAACTTGAATTCAGGTTGAGAAATTAAGATAAGGAAAATTAAAATTGTATCTGATTAGGAATTGGCTGAGTGACTAATTGAAACTCTTAGTGAAGAGAACGCTCGCCGAAGCTTCCACCAACCACTAACCAGATCATGCAAAATAAAATATAATAATTGACACACAGAAGACGGGTTAGTCGATATCCCTGCGAAGGGACCTTTCACCAACATTAATCTGTGGTGTTTCTCATTATCCGTTCATACACACAATGAAAGAGAAAACATAAAAGTAAGAAAATATTTTTGGTATTGTGTGGGTGTTAAGCACACAATAAGTGGACACTTAATGGGTTGAAATGTGTAATGGATAAAGATCATATGAACTGGGCCGAGGCCCAATACACCCATGCAACTTACATAAATCTTGAAAGAAAATGTTTTTGGAGTTTTCAAAATAGAAGGGATAGTTCAATTCGAATTATTGGGTTAATTCGAATTGAGAATGCATGAAGGATGAAGTATTACTTTACTCAATTAATCATTGCCAGAAATTGGAACATCATCTAATTCGAATTATTGACCAATTCGAATTAATTCGAATTGGACAACTCGAATTGGCGAAGTCCTTTTCTTGCTCAAATTGACTAAGGCATTTACCTCAAGGAGAAGGTGAATTCGAATTGTCCAGCAATTCGAATTAATTCGAATTGGACAATTCGAATTGGTAAGAGATGGGAAATAAACTAAGGCATGAATGGGTGGCATGCAATACAATGTGGTTTTCCTAGCCAATTCGAATTGTTGAACCAATTCGAATTAATTCGAATTAGAGAATTCGAATTGGTTGAAAACCACATGAAGGAAATTTTTGGTTGTGCAATTCGAATTTCTTAGGCAATTCGAGATAATTCGAATTGCCTCAATTCGAATTACACATTTTCGAACAACAACAATTTTTGTTCGCACAAGTATGGGTTAGGTGAACACTGTGCTGTAATATGGGTTTAGATTTACCAAATCCCTCATCTCACATCAATGTCACTTCACAGCCACCCTAGTGAAGTTTTCAAGAAATAAACAAATACATGTCCAGTGGGTATTGGCAAGATTCAAACCCTATTTCTACAAACAAAGGATCAAAGATCAAATAACCTAAAACATCTAGTTATCTAAGAACTACATGAATAAACCAAGAACACTCAAGTTATCTAAGGCAGCATAAAATAAAAATCAAGGCAGGAAAAATAAGGCATAAAGATAAATATTAACAAACCTAAAACCGTCTAAAACCTAAGAACACTTATTTGAAGCTCTAAGGCACAAAATCAAGCTAACAACCCACCAAACATGCATTTATTAAGTTTGAATGTCAACTAGGACATAATAAATGTAACCTAGTTGAAACAAACAAACATGCTAAGCATTTATTTCTAGAGAAAGCATTAAAGAGTGCCAAAACACATGAATAACACCATTTCTGGAAATTTTTCTTGTATTGACACTTTGGAAGCAAAATAAAGAACCCAAAACCATCATTAACTTGAAGGTAGGGTTTATTCTAACTAGAAAGCTTGTAAAAATTCTGGAAATGGCTACTCTAAGGGTTACACAAACTGCTTCTACACTAAACTAAGATCAAAGCATGTAAAAACTATACTACTTGCAAGAAAAATAAACTAAACCAAACTAAACTACCTACCTAACCCTTAAGGGGTGTGGAACCTCCTGCTGTTCTTTTTGTCCCAAGCTGCTTTTTGGCAAAATTCTTGATCTTCTTGTTCTGTTGTGGAAGGTCTGCTTTTATAGACAAATTTCGGAACCCTAGGCCCACCAGTGTTGTGTCCATGCTCCACAGCTTCATTTGGATGAATTTTGAGTGAAGTTCGAATTATCTCAATCAATTCGAATTAATTCGAATTGTGCGATCTCTTCCTTGAGCTGGAAATGTGGCCTTCAGTTATCAATTCGAATTGTTGTGAAGAATTCGAATTGGTTTTTTCTCGAATTGGATGAGGGTTTCTGCTTGGCTTCTTTGTATTTGTTGGCAATTCGAATTGTTTGTGCCAGTTCGAATTAATTCAAATTGAACAATTCGAATTGCATCTTCTTGCCTTTGGGTTTCTTCTCTCTTCATTCCCTAATTCGAATTAATTCGAATTTGAACAATTCGAATTAGGCTTCTGCATCCCTTCCAACACAACCATTTATTTGTTCTCTTCAGCAATTCGAATTGTGTGCAATTCGAATTAATTCGAATTGCACAATTCGAATTGTGCTTCAACACTTGACCAAATTTCAGTTGTGGGATTTTCAATCTTTTTCCCATCTTTTTGGATTTTTGTGGGCTATATTATTCTTTTGCCCATCTTTTCATTCCTTTTTCTTTTCTTTTTCCTTTTTTTTCATGTTTTTGGATTTTTCTAACACAAATACAATTTAAAATTGCATATTTTGTGTCTTTTTATTACCGGCTCGCAGTTTTTACAAACTAGCATTAATCTGTTAAATTCAACTGCTTTCTTATTACAATAAGATGGGAACACGATCAAAATGTCCGTCTCAGACACGGAAATGGATTGAAAATAATGGTTAATTTTGGCCATTATCACTTGGCGACAACGCCTGGCACGACAGCTAACGATTGGGCGCTGTTCCAAGGGCAGTTGAGCAGCAGGCGGCTGGCGCTGCTCCAAGGGCGGCCGACGACTACTCCAGAGTGGCGGCCAAGCAACAACGGCTGGCTCAATGCGAATGGTGCCTGGAGTGATGCGAATGCCACCTGGAGTAATGCAAATGGTGCCTGGAGTAATGCGAATGCTGCCTGGCGAGATGCAAATGGTTCCTGGAGTGATGAGAATGCTGTCTAGAGTGATGCTAATGGTTCCTGGAGTGATGAGAACTTGAATAAATATAGTACTATATAGTTGTATAATATATATACTTATAATTAGGGATGAAAGGGTACAGTAAATATCAGATCAATCAGATGCCGTATCCGATTATATTCGAATCCGAATTTGTATCAGACTATCCAGCCAGATATTTCAATCGCATCCGAATTTGAATCTGTAATTTAGTGTATGCATTCGTATTCGTATTCGAAAATATCTGACCGTATTCAAAATTTCATAGGATATTATTCAGATTTTAAATATGGATATCCGAATATATTAACATATTATTATTTATTAATTAAAAATTATCAATAATTATAACAAAATATGAAATTATTCGATAATTTTTTTATATCAAATTTTCAAAAAAGATTAAAAATTATCCGATAATCTGTATCCAATTGAATCTGTATCTGACATGTATTTGTATCCGGCATATCTATATTCGATCCGAATCCGAGAAAAAAATGTGGGATAATATATATTCGTATCTGATACTATCCGATCATATCCGTACCGTTTTCATCCCTACATATAATATAATACTCCCTTCATTTCAAAATAAGTGTAACATAAGAAAATGACACCAGATTAAATGCAAGGAACAAAAGTGCTTTAGTGTAAGTTTTATACCTTTAAAAGCATTCTATATATAGTAATGTAATATTTATTATGAAACACTCAAAAAAGAAAAGTGTAACACTTAAAAAGAAACGGAGGAAGTATAATATAGTATAATATTCATGATTAGATTTGCATTAGTCACTCCATATTTATGTGAACAATGTTCTAAGATTATTAACATTATTTTTTGGGAAGCTGACGCCAAATAACAAATTGAAAAGAAAATAAAGGGAAAAAAGAGCAACAAAAAGAGGTGTCCAAAAAGCAGAAAAGAAAAAATGAGCTAACACTTAGGCTCTTGGGAACCATACCCCGGTAGAATCCACCGCTAACACCCTGTGCGTGAAGTCTGGGGGAATGTCCAAGTAGTGTAGAATTCTTCTAAAGATGCACCACATTTTGCTAGACAATCCGCAACCATTTTACCCTCGCAAACTACATGATGAACTGAACATCGGTCAAAGACGTCTCGCCAGGTGCGGAAGGCAGGCCATTGGTCAAGTAGTCCAGTAGCATTATTAGGTTAATATATAAAAATAAATTAACATATAAAATATAAAATGGAGTTAAAATCATATTTAGGAAATTATAAATTTAAAAATGTAAAATCAAATATATTACATAATTCGTATCAGGCAAAAATGTATTAATATAAATTAAATAATGTAAAATCAAATTGATTATGGGCTACTAGGATGTTTGGATGTGCGTTTTAAAAAGTGTTGCAGCATTTAGAAGACGGATAATCAGATAATTGCTGTAACAAAATATGCTGTAGAAAATTAAGTGTTTGGATGAGCTTATGCTGTTTCAAATCGCAATAATTAGATAATCATTAAAAGTGTTTGGCTTAGCATTTTTCATTACCTCAAAATGCAACAATATGGTAAAATTTATTTTTGGATAAACGCAATTTTCTTGCAGCACCAAAATGGAGCTGCAAGAAAATAGCGTTTTCATTCCCTCAAAACGCAAATAATAGATTATTGGAAGTTAGTATACAAACAGAATTAATTGATTATTTGCGTTTTGCAAATATAATAATCAGATAATCCGGCTCAAAACGCACAAACAAACACCCGCTAAATCAATAAAGTAACAATATTAGGAAAATAACTTAATTGACAAAGTTGATAAACCACTTTTTTCACATTTTTTTTCTCAATAATGTGGTCAGAAAATGAGTATGAACCAAATTTTTTGAAGAAGTCATTGAAGGCCTGGAAATGGTGGTGGGAGCTAATGCCACATAATTACAAAGGGAACAAAGGGAAGGAATAAGGGGCCGGATGGGGATTCGAATCATAGGTTGGGAGTTGGGGGAGTTACTACTTGATTAAGTCTCCAACTCCCGCATGAACCAAATTTTATGTAATACGTACAATATTTGAATTTTTAAAATCTTATGTTATTTTAAAATATATATATAAATTTTACTTACCGCGCATTGCGCGGACGGGTATGCTAGTAAATTGAAAATTCTATATATTTCAAAAACTAAAAATATATAATAATGAATAAATAAATAAATGCGAATTCTAAAACAAATACATTTAAAAATAAAAAAATCAATAAAAATTAGAAATTTGAAATGGAGACACCACATTAAATGGAAAAAAGGCCAAATATATCTCTTTTGTTTCAAAAAAAGCCAAATCTATCCTTTTTTTTTATTTTATTACCGAATTTATCCTCTACATATGCTAATTATATCCGGAAATATCCTAAATTCACTAATCATGGAATGGCTGCTGACGTGGCAATAAATTAACTTAAACCCTACACGCATGATGGGATTTGAAGTGTCTCAAGTAGGGCTGGAGAAAAATACCGAGTATATCGCATACCGCACATACCGTATCAGAAAAAGAAATATCGAAATTTCGGTATTCCGTAATTTTCGGTACGGTATCATACCGAAAAAATTCTCCGTACCGTATACCTTACCGAACTTTACGGTATGAAAAATTTCATACCGTTGCCGTACCGAACATTCGGTATACCGATCTTCGGTATACCGAAAGTTTCGGTATGAAATATTTTCATACCATTTTCATACCGACATTCCGGTAAGTTCGGTATATACCGCTATACTGAACATTCAGTACATACCGACATACCGTATCGCAGTATATACCGACATACCGAACATTCACTATATACCGACATCCCGGTATTGCGGTATATACCGGCATACCGAACTTTCGCTATATACCAACATACCGATATTACGGTATATAACGGTATCGCAGTATATACCGATACCGTGGTATATACCAAAGTTCGGTACGGTAGCGATATACTGCGGTATCAAAAAATTTATACCGTTACCGTACCGAAATCTTACGGTACGGTATGATACCATACCGAAAATTACGGTATACCGAAAATTTCAATATTTTCGGTATTTTTTCGATACGGTACATGCATACCCTAATTGAGACACACTTCAAATTTGATCCAGCGTGTAGGGTTTAAGTTAATTTATTGTCATGTCAGCAGGCATTCCACGATTAGTGAATTTAGGATATTTCCGGATATAATTAGCATATGTAGAGGATAAATTCGGTAATAAAATAGAAAAAGGATAGATTTGGCTTTTTTTTAAACAAAAAGGATATATTTGGCCTTTTTCCCCACATTAAATATAGGATGGGTTGTTCACTAATGCTTTAATATATATATATATAGATTATAAGAATTTATTATTATAAAACTACAAGATGAGACGATTCTAACAAGATCTCATTTTACTATGTTTTTCATTCTATAACTATTATATACTCCCTCCGTCCCATATTTATCTTCTTACTTTCCGTTTTTGGACGTCCCACATTTATCTTCCTACCCCAAAAAGGGAATTTTTTTTACTAAAATGTCCCTACATGTCCATATATTTACAGAAAAATCAATCCTTAATTTTACTTACAATTGCACTACAAGAGAAAAAGAGACAAATTTACCCCTCAAAAAGTACACATGAAAATAATAAAATACAACTTTCTTAAACTCTGTATCTACAGTGTCGAAGAAGATAAATATGGGACGGAGGGAGTAAACATGAATCAAAGTCGAATAATGAATAGTGTCAAAACACCAAACGTTTCACATTCTTGAAAACGAGGGTAGTATATATGTGTAAAGTCAATATGTAGAATAATAAATGCAATAATATAGTGAAAGGTGTTAGGTCTACGGATCCAGCAAGAGAGTTAACTTTATGCAGAGGTTCACTGTAAGTGTTTGAACACAGACAATAAACAAACAGATTAAGGTACCAATGTGTAACTTAAGCACGACGGAATAAATAAGAGCATAAAGTAAGCAATTAACACCAAGAGTTGTTGACCCAGTTCGGCCTTCGACCTACGTCTGGGGGATACCAATCCAGGAGGATATTTTACTATGTGTTTCAACCATGGTACACTACCACACACATAAGCAAAATATGGAAAGTGCCTTCACTCCAATCGTTGAGCAGATGATTGTGATGACCAAGAGCCTCCAGCCTTTGGTGTAGATTATCTCCAATCCACTCCAATCCCCCAAAGCAATCCAGTTTTGAGTTTCCCTCTCCGAAACCTGTGAAGCACCCCTCCTTGATCTTCTCCTCTTCTTTGAAAGCACGGTCAACTCTTCTTCTATTCACCCAAGGCTCAATGACATTCAAAAGATGAACTCAATGAAATCGGAATGCCATTGAGGATGACTTCTCCAGTAGCCTGCCTGATTTATCTTAGCATTCTATGGCTTGGAGAACTCTTCTCTTCCTCACATCTCTGGGATGATTGAGTGCATATTTTCTATGTAAATCACATCTCCTGTGCTGAAGAATGCAGGAGCCTCCTATTTAAACAAGTAGCTCAACATTCAAATTTGAATTTCTTTCCAGATTGGGAAAGAGCCGTTGGGAGTTCAGTCCATGAGTTTGAATTTCTTTCCTATTCGGGAAAGAGCTGTTGGGACTAGACAAGGACTGCAATTCTTCTTTCTCTGATCTAGGAAGGAGTTTCTGCATGGAAATATCATTCAAAAATCTCCCTAGATGAGAAAAGAGTCTTTGGGGCTGGACAGCTGGCACTCTTTCAAGTTTTATCCAGTTTGCACAGGTTGTCTGCTGTCATGGTGGTTCATCTATTGTGTTCGATCATGGGTGTTGAACTTCCGTCAAAACCATGACTCAACAAAAGGTGTGTGAAGAGATGGACGAATGAAGTGGGGAAAATCATACTCCCTTCGTCCCGCGAATTGTGGCTCGTTTCTTTTGGGCACGGTAATTTATGTGGTGGGGTGTGGTGAGGTTTAGTGGTTAAAGTAATGTGGGTATTTGTATTTAAAATTTTAATGAATTTTGAATTTCTTTATTGTTTAACTTTAACAAAATATTATTGTAATGATTTAATTAGAGAAAAATATTCAAATGTGGTCTTGTTAGAATCGTCTAGACGTCTAGATTTAGAATATATAGTTTATATAATTTTTATTTGTACCAATTTTAAAATATGAAGAATTAAAGAAATGCAAGGGACTTTGTGTAGAAAAATAAAAGTGTATTGGGAGTTGTGCAGAATAGTAAAAGCGATTACTTTTAATGGGATTTAGAAACCATTAAGATTCTAATCATATTTATATTAATTAAATTTATCTAAAAAGGGAAAGTGGCCACAATTCGTGGGACAGCCAAAAGAGGAATACGAGCCACAATTCGTGGGACGGAGGGAGTAATTTTTTTTATTCATTACTACTCGAGCCATATTTATAGACATGCTTAGTCACTAATCAAGAAGATTGAATACAATGACAAGCGCACCACACTTGTAACTAAGTGCTCAATTATGGACCTGCACCAATTGTTTTATATTGCCACGTAAATCAGACTCTAACATCCCCGACATCTCCTTCGCCCTCCACTCTCCAGCAGCAACTCTGCACCGCTCTCATTCCCTCGGCCTCCAGTGACCGGCGCCGCTGCTCTCATCCCCGTCGGCCTCATCCTGTCCGGCGCGATCGATCTCATCATGTCCAGCTCTGTCTAAGCAGCAGCTTAGCTTAGCTTCATCTGTGTAAGAATTTTTAGGCTTGAGTTGTAGTTTGTGTTAATGGGTGTTCAATCAAGTCTGCCTTTGATACTTCTGATTTTCTCTGTTGAGGGGTTTGGGGATTTAGGGTTTTGAATTTGGGGGACTATCTATGTGATTTCGTCCGGATGATGTCTTCGTGGTTCGAATTTTTTTATTTTTTATTTTCGCCATTGCTTTCTTGTTCTGTAAGATGTCTCGCTTCAGAGTTTGCATCATTTTGGGCTCTCCTTTTCAGGAGTGTTCTGCTTGTGTAATTTAACATTGATATGAAAGCAACTCTCCCTGGATTGGTCTTCCGGATTTGGATAATTTGTACTTTGTGAAGTTTGTCCATCGACTCCCCTTGATGGATTTTGTTCTTTTCCTTCAACATAGTTGAGTTCTTTTTGGCCATATACACTGCATTTTTCGTGTGTGCGTGCTAGATCTTAGATTTTAGGCTTCATAAGTTTTAACTGATGTTTTAGGCGTGTTATATTTGTTGCTCATTACCATATGCGAAGAAAGAGACTGTGCGTGCAAAAGCTCCAGATATGTTGGTTGATGACATAAGAAGCAGGGATGCTGACTTTGGAGGAGTATCATGGAAACCTATAGGTCCTCTTCTTCGGAGTAAGTTACTCCGCCATATAAGAATGAAACGCGAGTTTCAAAGCGTAGAACCTTATCCCTGGGTTTACTCTAGGAGAAAAACACACTCTCACGAGGTCAATAGCACAAGACATTCCTACATAGTTTACTGTAGGAGGGGGGAACTAACTAGAGAAGCAGCAAAAAGGAGGAAACTGAGCAAACAGAAGAGAGAGGAAACTAAAAGGAGGAAACTAAATACAGAAGAAGAAGAAAAGAATGAACAAGTGTTGTATTACACTCCCAAAGTTCAAAGAAAACTTGAAGTTAGGATTGATAAAAGGACTGAGGAAAAGTGGGTAGCCTTGATAAAGGGCTTAGAATCTGAATCAATTAAGGAATGCAATAAAGTAGAAGGAGAATGGTGGGATAAAGAGAGAACTTTGTTGTATGAGCAAGTGAAGACATTCATTTCTTCCATGGAACATATGCAAGGTAATTCCCAAAGTTAAAGTCATTATGGAATTCAAGAACTGTAGATTAGATATGCTAATTCCTTGAAAATAGAATTAAATAATGAAATTATGCAGGTGGCAGAAAATTTTCTCAATGGAAAGGTTCCGTGCTTGATTCTATAGGGGGAGCATATCTGGCGCAGAATGTGAACGACACTCTTTCATCGTAAGCTAAAAAGGATGAAATTTGTGTTTTGCAACTACTAAATTTTCTATTTCATGTTTGTTGAACAAAATCCTTAAATCATGAGCTTTAACCTTTTGACTGTTCTGTACTTCCTTTTGCAGCTTCGTCTTCATGTCGCTTGCTGCAAAGTACTCTCACGGAGCAATTGGAAAAGATGCCTTGGACTGGGAGACAGTAATGAGGGCACAAGTTAAAGAAATATCTGATGCAATAAAGAAGCGAGGACAGGGCAACAACTTGGGTGGAAGAATAAAGGTAACCAGCAACATAAACATATGTTGTCCGACTTGTGTTCACTGTGAGTATCAATTTCTTACTTTCTGTAATGATATATTTATACAGAAATGCCTCAATGGTTTGAAAGAAAAACAAGGAAACCTTGATTTGGAGTGGCTACGGGATGCTTCACCTAGCAAAGCAAGGTAAGGGTCCATCTAAGTTAAAAATGCTTTTCTGTCTTCATTCTTTATAAGTGCCTCGTTTTTGGTTCTAGAGAATTCCTTCTTGGCCTACCCGGGATGGGAATAAAAAGTGTGGAATGCATTTGCTTGTTGACACTAATCCACAAAGCATTCCCGGTGAGATTTTATTAGATGAAATATGTATATGCATGAATGTCCTTTGTGGGTAAATGAGAGGAGTCAAGTCAATTGTTTCTTGATTAGATTGACCGAAATGCTGGACGACTAGCAATACGTCTTGGCTGGGTTCCTCTTCATCCACTTTCAGAAGGCCTAGAATTTCATCGCTTGCAAGAGTGAGAATTATATTACATGCCAACATATCAAATCGAATAAGAACTGTGTATTACAGTACATTCACTAGTACATTGTAGTACATTCACTAGATATTTGGGATTCAGGTATCCGAAAGAGAATTCTGTACAGAAGTATCTATGGCCACGGCTATGCGAGCTGGATCACTCAATATTGTAAGAAAATATGTTACTGCTGATCAACAAAAGATCCCTTCTCCATTAATTAACTATTATTATTAAATTGAATATTTGGGTTTAAATGTTTGATATGGTACAGGTATGAACTTCATTGTCAGATGATCACTGCTGCAAAGGTTTTATTCGAAGCATTAGCACATCTTGTGCTTTTTTAAGCAGAATGTCATGTAGAAATATGAAGTAGTAACTTACTGTGTTATGTTTTTGCAGGTTTTTTGCACAAAGCGAAACCCTAATTGTGGCGCATGCCCAATGAGAGAAAACTGCACGTACTATGCAAGTGTGCAAGCAAGGTTTACCCTCATGTGGAGTTTGTTCAGTTAATTTTTTTTAACAATACCTGAGCCTTATTTAGTTTTGAGACATTTTCTGAAATGTGTTGATTGCAGTTGTTGTCCGCGCTCTTTTGTCAAAAGAAATTGCACGTCGTCAAAATGTGTCGCGGAAACAGAATCTGTTTCAGTGTTACCCAGTTCTTCCTCTCGAAAATCAGTGGATTATCTTGAAAGAGACATTGAAGATTATGGGACACGTGAACAAAGAGTGTCCAAATCTTGGAAGGTCCTTAGCCCACAAACTAAACATAACCCGAAGAATTTAAGTACAAGACATCAAGTGTAAGTTAACTCAAAGTCTGCATTATTGTCTATGTTTTCATGATGTTCTGCAACTTTAATTCATCCATTTGGTTTTAATGTCTCTTTAATTGCAGGTATGAGCTTCCCGATTCACATGATGTTTTGGTTGGGGTATAGGACTGGACATAGACTCCACATTGATGTCATTTAGTTCCATCATGCTTTAGGTAAATAATTAACTGATAAGTATTGTATGCTGTAGGTGGAGGACAGAGAGCAAGATGACTTCTGCAAGTATCTTCTTCTTACATGGACTCCTGGTAATATTATTATGTGGTTATGGTTTGTATAATTCCTAACTGTAGCAATTCTTATTAATACTTTCGCTTTTTTCAGATGATCTCGCCGGCCATGAGTACATGCTAGAGGAGGCTACTGTTTATGGAACTCTTCTTGTGAGATCCTTCTCAATGAATTTGTTTCTGTTGTTCGTAACTCATTATACATATACATTTAGTGGGAAACTATTGACAGATTCCATGCCGGACTGCAATGAGGGGAATGTTTCCACTAAATGGAACATTTTTTCAAGTTAATGAGGTGAATTTTCTTTTTCAGAATAGAAGATGGGGTGGTGTACTGGTGTTGTCCACACTTCATCAAGGGTTAAATTCAGCTTCCTATGTTGTTTTAGTCACGCGCGATTGTCCTTATAATGAACAGGTCATGGTCGATGATGAATCATGCGAAGCTCCTATAAAAGTTCCAATGGCATCTATACAAGAGCTTAATCTGAAGACTTTACATTGTGGAAGTAGCATGTCTGTAATATGCAAAGGTGAAATCCACTCCTAAAAGATTTAATTTTGCCACAAGTCCATAGCAGAAATAATTATTCATAGCTGGAAATAATTTTTTTGATCATTTTTTCCCTTTTCCTTTTCCTCTTTTTTTGTTTGGGATACTTGCAAAGGACTGGGAACTCAGGAAATCCAGGAAGTGTTTAGGGAAGGTATATTAATACAAGCTTGTACTAAATTTGACAGGTAAAACTCTTACAAATAACATGATCTTGTACATATGTTAATGGAAACAGGTTATGTTTGTTTCCGAGGGTTCAATAGAACAACAAGGGAACCAAAACCTCTCTCGCCAAAATTTCACATTGCAAAGAAACGAGTAGGGAGTAAGATGGGGAGAGGTAAGCAGCAGATCGGAACTTGAAGATAATACAATACATATGTATATATAGTACAAGTCTATTTTTGCATCGCATATCAGTAACAAAATTGCTGGTATCAGACATTTTGTTTGGCAGCATGCTGTCTGGATACTACCCTCATTCTAAACTCTGTTTCTTTTGGTGTATGTATATATGTAAACATAAATTGGGGCTTGCTCTGATATTATTTGTTTTATTACCTAAGAATCAATTAATATGTGTGTATAATTGTTGATTGCTCTGATAGTTGAATTTTTTTTTTAAAATTTTTTTTTTGAGTGTTTATTTGATTCTTGCTGTTCGTTAATTAGGTTTGGCGGTTTTGTTTGTTTAAGATGTTCTATTGGCTTCAAATTTAAGGGCCTAAGGAGTTTTAGTGGTATACTCTGGTAAAGATATTCAGAGGATTTGTGAATTGTCTGTTTAATTCAAATGAGCAATAAGTATTTGTTAAATATATTGTACTATGAGTCTATCCCGAAAGATGCAGCTGTATTGCTGCAGAAATTGATTCTGAATGTGTGTTCATGATGATATACTGTCTTGGGCAGAATGATGCAGCTGTTTTCAAGGAGATTGCCACAGGGCGAAATTGAGAAGGGTTTTAGGCTTTGGAATGGAGTCTTGTTTCTCCACTGTGCTTGTGTTAGATTTTATTTGTCTGCTTATTGTATTTTTTGAGTTGTCCATTCCCTTAGAGTTAATTACTCTTCTCCTAATTGTGGATCTTGGCTTTTCGATTGGGATGGAATAATATGCTGTTTTTGCCTCAAAAAAAAAAAAAAAAAAAAAAATCCCGAAAGCAACCCCTTGCAACATATTGAATCTGATTACTGCGCAATGTATTAACTTTTGTGAACATATGCCCATTGTTACTTGTTCGGCCGGATGATGTACTCTCCAGAACAGTGAGTTGTTTGTGATTATATATATTATTATGTCTCAGTAACAAAGGTGCTTCGTTAGTTCAAATTAAGGTTGGCAAAAAGAAAAGAAAAAAAAAAAAGAAATCATTGCTTTTGTCTTAGAACTTGATTATTAAATGGAAGGCACTGAAATATTATGGTTCTAGAGAAAGTTACTCGCTTCCTTCATCCCACAGTGTTGTTCTATTAAAGTGCAAATGTTATGGAAATCGGGTTAGTTTCCACTAAAATTATACCCGAATAATAGAGCTATTAATTAAACAATAAAAAGAATACCAAGATTGAACGAGGTTCGGCACAAATTTGCCTACGTCTTCCGGGCCCCACCGAATTATTATTTCACTATGAGGGAGAAAGATTACAAAAGGGTTTTGGAAATAATTTTTTGACAGACAAAACCCACTCGACAAGAAAAACTCACAAAGGCTAAAAAACAAACTAGACAAAGAAGAAATTTTGAAGGCAGGCTGCTATTGCCTTTTGCTTTGCCTTTTGGTGGTGTATTTCCAATTGCCAAAATGACCACATATTTATAGCAATCTTGGGGGCCGAATTTGCTACAGGATGGCACACAAAAGTGGAAGCTCCAACATTCAATTTCCCATTTAATTCAATATAGACGGCACCACCTAACAAATCTCCACCTTGGTGCGTCCCAAATTCCAATCATTGTATCTCCTCTCTTGTCACTAAATTCGGCAGGACCCCCAAATGTGCCTTTCAGCGCCAAATTCAACATCTTGAGACATTTATCAAGTTCAAACAATGTTTAAACTTGATACCTGTTAAAGCCTTCGTCAACATGTCTGCAGGATTCTCGGTGGTCTTGATCTTTTGTACCTTGACTCCACTTGCTTCAATTATTTCCCGCACAAAATGATATCGCACGTCGATATGCTTGGTTCTAGCATGATATACCTGGTTCTTTGCTAGATGAATGGCACTTTGACTGTCACAAAACACTGTTACATGTTTCTGACCAACTCCTAACTCATCCAGCAATCCCTGTAACCAAATGGATTCCTTAACAGCTTCTGTAATGGCCATGTATTCTGCCTCCGTTGTTGACAAAGCAACGGTTGACTGTAAGGTAGACTTCCAACTAACTGGTACGTTTGCAAGAGTAAATACGTATCCAGTAGTTGATCGACGTTTATCCAGATCTCCTGCATAATCTGAATCACAGTACCCAACTATATGTTGACCAGTAACATTAGTCTTCTCAAATATCAACCAATATCTAAGGTTTTCAAGATATACCTTAGAATCCATTTCACAGCTTGCCAATGATCTTTACCGGGATCATGCATGTACCTGCTCACTACTCCAACTGCATGTGAAATGTCAGGCCTTGTACACACCATTGCATACATCAAGCTACCCACCGCATTTGAATAAGGAACCTTTGACATGTATTCTTGTTCCTCTTTCGTCTTCGGGCATTGTGAAGCACTAAGTTTGAAATGAGGAGCAAACGGTGTACTTATAGGTTTAGTTTTGTTCGTCATGCCAAACCGCTGCAATACTTTCTTCAGATATTGCTTCTAAGTCAAACTCAGAGTGCCCCTATTCCTGTCTCTCGTTATTTCCATACCGATAATTTTCTTTGCTTCACCGAGATCTTTCATTTCAAACTCCTTGCTGAGTTGGGACTTCAACCTGTTTATCTCCCCTCTATGTTTCGAAGCAATTAACATGTCATCTACATATAGAAGAAGATAAATGAAAGATCCATCATGTAGCTTACAGAAATATACGCTATGATCAAAACTGCTCTTGGTGTACTTCTCGCTAATCATAAATTGATCAAATCGCTTATACCATTGCCTTGGTGATTGTTTCAATCCATAAAGCGATTTGTTCAACTTGCAAACCCAATTTTCTTTTTCCGGACTGATTTTTTCATCAAGAAAAGTTTGTGGTATACCTTCTTCAATAACAGGAAGTACATAGGCAAGCATACTTTCGAATCGAGCAGGTCTCCTAATTTCTCTTCTTTTCCTCCTCATTGCAATTGGTAAATCTTCTTGCTCCTGAGGTCCTTGGGTTAAAACCTCACTTTCTCTGGGCTCTTCTTCGGTACTTGGACCATCGTCTTCTATTACCATCTACCTCTCTAGTTGTAGATGTCTGAAACTCTACCTGTTGAGGATAATGCTCCACCTGCCGAGGAGTACTATCCGTCTGCTGCTTGGTTACCTTATTCAACATTATTGATTCATTGAATGTAACATCCCTGCTAAAGATCACCTTTTTCATCTCCGGGCACCACAGGCGATATCCTTTTACTCCAGAAGATATCCCTACAAAAACAACTTTTCTCGCCCTCGGATCCAGCTTTGATTCTTTCACGTGATAATAAGCAGCGGAACCGAACACACGTAAAGAATTATAATCATTTGCAGGTTTTCCAAACCATGCCTCCAAATGTGTCTTGCCTTTAAGTGCATTTGATGGTAGTCGATTGATTAGATGGCTCGCATAGGTCACCGCTTCAGCCCAGAACTGCTTGCCCAAATTAGCATTGGACAACATACATCGAACTTTCTCCAACAAGGTTCGGTTCATCCGTTCAGCCACCCCATTCTGTTGTGGTGTGTCATGATGACAGTCTTTTATGACTGTCATTTGCGTCCAATTTAGTGCCTTATTGATGATCTTTTGTTCTTAATTCCATTAGTTTTTAATGAATAATCATGGAAGATCAGAAAAGATGGAAGAAGAACTAAGAATGTGAAGAAGTTGGAATTACACTGAAAATGGCTTGAATTCTAAGTTTTCATTCCAAGTCTCGCACGCTATGTTTTTATTTGAACTGACTCACGCTTTGTCATTCAGCGGGAAGTTAAGCTGGAAAGCAGCGGGAGATGGAAAAAGACATAGCGAGAAAAGAGAAGGAATGGTGCGAGGAATTACATTCGAAATCAGGAAAAGATCTAAGGAAAATGTTCAGACGCTAAGTCCACGCGATGATTGTTTGACATCGCGAGGAAAGAAAGTCTGTGCAAGACAGAAAGTTTTAGATATTATGGCGAAAAGCAAACTCTTTGAAGAAACTGTGAGACCTCGCCTTGTCAAGAAAGATGATTACATTTCTGACTCTCGCTTTGAAGGAACTGGACAAAGCGAGAGGAGAGCTATTCTGATGCGAGCGGTTATCATCCAAGGCTGAAGCAGTTACAACGCTCATCTATAAATAAGACCCTTGGGGGATCAGCTCAGCAGGCAGGAGATTGAAGAGAATAGCTCGATTTTTACTCTCCAGTTCTCTTTTAGAATTCAGTAGGTAGGTTAGCTAGGGTTTAATTTTCACTGCAATTTACTTTAAGTTCTTCAGATTTGTAATTCAATTTCGCAGTAGATTTTCTTCAGAATATTTTTAGTAGATTAGTTTGAGGATACTCTGGAAGAAGAATTGCCATTGGAATGCTTGTAGTATTTAATTACATTCTACATTCTGATATTAAAATGAGATAAGGTGTAATTGTCGTCATCCCTCTTGTTACGGTGCGGACATCAATACCGTGAGGACGTGCGGACTCATTCTTCAGCCGGTGATCAATTTTCATCATCCAACGGTTGAGATTATTTGTAAGGTTAGTTTTGTAATTTTATTTTTTAGGTATGTTATATGTTGTATTCGCAACATAGGATATACAATTCAGTGACATGACATATACAACTCAGCGACGGAGTCAATTCAATTCAGTGACGCGGTCTATGCAATTCTGCGACATTATTATATCGCAACATAGAATATACAATTCAGCAAAATGACATACACAACTCAGAGACGGAGCCAATTCAATTCAGCAACGCGACCTATGCAATTCAGCGACATTATTGTATTCATTTCAACAACACAATTTTATTACATTTTAGCGACATAGTTCTATACATTTTATATGCATCTCAGCGATGGAGCATACACAATTCAACAACATGGCTTATGCAATTCAGCGACAAGGCATATACAATTTAACGACATTCAATATGTTTTCAGCGACTTGATATAGTATATTTCAGCGACGTATTATGCATATCTCAGCAACATGTTATGCATATCTCAGTGATATACTCCCTCCGTTTTTTTTTATCTTCTCCCTTTGAATAGTAGAAACTATTCATTAAGTAACTTTGATTCATCTTTTTATCATAGTTATATAAGATAAAACATAGTCAAGTGAGATGTTGTTGGATTCGTCTAATAGTGTAGTTTTAGAATATCAAATTTTTATAATTTTTACTTATATATAATATGAGATATTGATGTTTGAAAATGTGCATTGGATTGCGTGCAGTGCAGGATGGGTGAAGTTAAAAAAAAACGGAGGGAGTAGTATATTTAGCGATTTTGGCAAATGAAGAAAACATTATGCATTTTTTTGACAAATTTACTATTTTTAATTTATAGTCGTTAACTTTAATTCAATGATTGAGATTGTTGTCTTTATCGTACTTCCAAATATTTTATCCGCACCATAACCGTTCCTCGTCTTCATAGCTGACTACTGGCCACAAAATTTGTACTCCCTCCATTTTCTAAAAATTGAAATGAACCCACAGTGCACGCAATCCAATGCATATTTTAAATCATTAATAATTCAAGTTCGATACAAGTAAAAAATTTAAAAGTTTGATATTTAAAAACTACTCGACGAGACGAATCTAACAAGATCCAACTTGACTATATTTTAACTTGTATAACTATGATAAACTTTAAGTCAAAGTGCGTGTGTGAACAGTAGCCAATTTCCAAAATGTTACAACATTTCAAAAACGGAGGGAGTATTTATTTAATTTATAAGCATAATATTCTCAATTCCTTCCCATTCATAATAATTGTGGTTTTAGAAGGTATGAAATATATATTTCGCCATTAAAGGCTTGAGAAATGGATGGTGAGAGCCTATACCATACAAATTACAAATGGAACAAAGAGTAAATCCCCAACATACCACTAGGATAAGTCCCAACCGGCCAACCCCTGAAGGTATGAAATATTTGAAGTAATTGACAATTTGATATTCATAAATTTTTAGACAATCACTATATTATTATCTCCATTTTTTCTATTCTAATATAATTAAATTATGATATTATATTTATCATTTTCCAATTTTAAGACTGCAAGTATTCTACTATTCTCAATTTTATTTAACTTTCTTAACACTAAAAATTAAAATAATACTGTATTACTTAAATCCGATTTATTAAGATGAGAAACTATTAAATGATTTTGGACAAATATAAATAAAGAACGAAAACTTTTAGAAAGAAAAAAAAAATGCTACATATTCAAACATACATAGTATGGAACTCTAATTATTTAAATAAATTTCTCACACTCAGAAACAGTAACACAACAGAAAAACAGAACAATTACGTTGATGTTCTTTTTTTGTTTTAACTGATTTAATGTTTATTAATTCTTGAAATTATCTTTAATTTTATATGCTTGTTTTGTTACCTTTAATTTTATACTTAGGTATATAGAAAAAAGAAAACAAATTAAAATATATCAATTGTTACCCAAAAAAAAAAAAAAGTTACTTCGTATATCATTGATTGCTACAATCTTCTCCATGGAGCTATTGCGATACACAGATTTAATTTCGTGTCAATTTGAGAAAGCTTTTTGTGATTAGTCATTTGAGGTTAATGGTTTGCACAGTTGTTGCTTTACTTTCGTTTTCCATTAGGACTTCTAAATTTGTTTCGGTATAGCTGCGTTTGGTAAAATATGCTACTTTAGTGTATACAATTTAAATACTCCATAAATAATATTTATTTTTTTATTATTTTTTTTTAGTTTCTAATTTTGATAGTCAAAGTACTATAAATAATAAATACTCCGTATTTCTTTATTTTGAATGAAAATTATATGACCACATTACATGTCAAAAGATACACCATGGAGATATCGGATATTGTATGGTAAGAATGGGTTAGGTTGCTAAATCTTTTTTTGGTGAATACCGGGTATCCCCAAGCCACATTGCACTCAAGACTAATACTTCGAAGATTTGCATGAGCAATTAAGGGCGTCTCTCCCAAAGCAGTGTTTTGCATACACAAGGCTCGAACCCGAGACATTTCTTAAACAACTAGAACCTCAGTCCACTCAAGCCTTTATTTACTAAATATATTATACTTATTTACAATTGTGTTTATTATAGTTATTTTACGTAATTATGAGTAACTATTGTAAATTTTTTTACCATTTATATACTTACTCCGTTTTTTAAAGATCACTACATTTATGAATATGATACTATTCACACAAACAATTTGACTTGAAGTTTTATTATAGTTATACAAGTTAAAATATAGCCAAGTTAGATCTTGTCAGATTCGTCTCGTCTTGTAGTTTTTAAATATCGAATTTTTAGAATTTTTATTTCTAACGAATTTTAGTTATTAATGATTCAAAATGTGGATTAAATTGCGTGCTGAGTGAAACTGTAACAAACAAACATATCATAAAAACAGAGGAAGTATTTGATTAATTATCTTATTGATACGTACAAACATATCATATTTTTATTATATGAATATAAATCTATCACATTTTTATATGAATATGTCACATTTTCTAAAATGCATTTTTACAATATAAAAAATTTAATATTTATACATTTTGTATATACTAAAATTTAAAATTTAGTATATACAAATAATCTTTAAAATGTTGCAAAATCTAAGGAATATTCCGTTGTAGGGCTTCTTTGCTTATTAGTTATTGCATCGAGGACTAGAATTATATAATAGTCGAATTTCAATTTATATGCTGGACATACTGAATAAGCTCATTTTGTATTATTATTATTATATACTTCCTCCGTTCCTTTTTAAATGTCACATTTTGACTTTTGTTACTGTTCATTAAGTAGCTCTGACTCGACTTTTTAATACAATTATATAGGATAAAATATAGTCAAGTGAGATCTTGTTGGATTCGTCTAATCGCATAGATTTAGAATATCAAATTTTCATAATTTTTACTTATATGGAATTTGAGTTATTACATATTAAAAACGTGTATTGGATTGCGTGAAATGTGGGTCCGTAGTATTTATTTAGGAACGGAGGAAGTATATTGTGTTCAATGTGTTGGATAAGTTTTAGCCAAATTAGGTAATCAATGCATAATCACGTTCCAGCACAAACACTATGGATTCAACATATTCAATTAATAATGAAAATTCACATTCGGCATAATAACTATTCCGATATGCATGAGTCTATGAAATTGCGATTATTGATTGATGCATGGATTTAATTAATAGTCATCATCTCACATTATCGTGATGCAATTTAATTTCTTGCACCATTATGGGTCCTTAATAAGCAATCGAGTTCCTGTGCAGGAAAGATTCAACGGCTTCGTTTGGTAAATAAGTAGACTTTAGAGTTTAGAGTTTGGTTTCAGAGATTAGAGTTTGGCTTCAGAGATTAGAGTTCCCAAAACCACGATTTGTGGAGAAAATCAGCGATTCCAAATCTTATATTTCCGGGAAAACAAACAGATATGAATCTCTTAGAGTTGGGAATGAGCTTTTAGCGTTTGGACCGCTTATTCCAAACGGGGCCAACATATACAGAGTTGCTACATTTACATTTATATTATCATCAGTTAATTAATGTTTGAAAAATTTATTCAGCAATTTTTAGTTACAATTCAACACTTTTTCATATGCAAAAATATATTTGCTTAATAAGTCCCTAAGCACGTTTTTAAATTTCTGGTCATTGCTTTGGCATGTTGATGCTTAGCTTCGTTTTGGTCATGATAATATTTTTGAGTATCTCCAACCGAATTCAAAAAGGCAAGAAATGGGTAGATTTTGATTCAATGGAATTGCAAATTAAATGCAAATGCAAAATGCGTTTTCCCCTATTTTGCAGCAATTCAAACTCAAATTTGAGTTTACGTTCATAACACAAACTATTCTTTTGGATCTGGGGAGTTAAAAATAGAATATTCTATAGAGATTATTTTGAGTTTGAATTTAGTGTTTTCGTTGGAGATATTTACTCTGTTTTCAATTTGAGTTTAGTATTCTCAGTTGGAGATGATCTGATAATTGATTCGACAACAACCTTTCGGGCTTATTACAGGTTGGGGGCTTTACAGCAAGATTATCCATGGATTTTTCTTCTGTTTTGTTGTTGTCGTCATCTTTAATTTTTCAAATTGTATGAAAACAACTGTGCTTTGTCACAACAACATCCCACCAACCCCAACTATTAGTTTCTTTTTGACACCACAACCACTTAATTACTTACACATGTAAGTGTTTACATCTCCAAATTTGTCTACTCGTAATTTGTTCTAACATTAATAATGACGACACATGCATATATACATTGGTTATCTGTTGACCCACCAATTATTTAAGCTCACAAGATTGAGGCCCATTACATATCGGCCCAATTAATAGTCCGGTCCATATAGGAATTTCCCCATAACTATCGGAAGAAGGCTTCCATTGCAGACACTTCAACTCTTCTCAAAAGAAGCTGCATTTTATTTTTATTTTACTTTCCGTAGTACTTTCATTCCGCATTTCATTTTATTTATTGCTTTCTGTCTTCAATTCCTTTACAGTTTTCTTTAATTTCCTGTAATTTCCATTCTGCAATTCTTGTAACTCTTTCAACACTGTTCAATCCAAATAGAGGTTTCATTCCTAAAAAATTCTACGTTAACAAATTTGCACGCCCAGTGGGACTCGAGTGGAAACCATATCTGCTTTGAGTATATGTGTATGAGATCTGGTAGATTGGTGAGTGATTTGACGCAAAGATTTGAAGAGATCTCTTTACAAGATAAGACACCAGTGAGAACACCATCTAAGGACGCCGTTGATACACCGAGCACTTTTCAACCGCAACAGGGGATTATGTAGACCCCCTACACTGTCCGAGCAAATGCGGCTATCGATGACAGAATTGATGGTTGAGTTCATGCCTCTGCTCACCAGGCATCTCATGGATGTGTTGCAGCCTGCCATGGCCGATCAGACTGATAGAATATGTGGTTCCTTGCATACTCATCAAGAAGTAACCGTTCCTGCAAACGACATGAATGTGCTGCCAAGTATCCCATGTCTAGGGTCGTCAGGTGGCCAACAGAGGACTTGGGGGGCGACACCCGGCCAACCGCCATTCCCAGAGGCTGGAGGCCTGGTCAGTCCATTTCCTTTCCCTTATCAGGCGGCTTATATTGTCACTCCAGCTGATCCTAACCTGCCGAATTTCGGGTATGCGGCACCTCCAGGGCCGATTTACGCAGCACCAGGCTGTTTGATGGCCTCCAGTGCCTCACCAGGCTGTACGACGGCCTCTGGTGGACCTGGCATGCCACCTCATCAAGCGGCACCTCCTGTGCCGAGCATCTGACCACACTTTATGAGGCCAACTACTCAGCAGTACCGGCGCCCGCACCTAACCCTAGTTGGATGCTGCCAACGCAAACGGGGTAGGCGCCACAGCCATATGGAGTGGCTTCGACACCCGCCATGCCTCCCACACCCGCCATGCCAGTATCGGTGCCCGTACTGAACTATAGTTGGATGCCGCCAACGCAAGAGGGGCAGGCGCCACAGCCATATGGAGTGGCTTCGACACTTGCCACACCTCCTACAGCCGCCATGCCTCCTGCACAGGCACTGGTGGTATTGCCGGAGTTTCTTGCAGACTTGATGCATCAACATTTTGGAATTCAACTAAGGCCGATGGAGCGGCCTACATACAAGAAACCATACCCTAATTGGGTAGACACCATGCAACCATACCCAAGGGGCTTCAAGATGCCCGAGTTCACCATATTCTCAGGGGACGATGGCAAGTCCATTGTGGAGCATATGGGCAGATCAATGCCCAGTATGGTGAAGCGACGGCCAATGATTGGCTGAAGTTGAGACTATTTAGCTCATTCCTCACTGGATCCGCCTTTGCATGGTATGCATCCTTGCAGCCTAACTCTATCCAAAACTGGGCCGATCTAGCAGAGCATTTCATGGCAGGTTCTACACACCACTAACACAAGTCAGTTTTGCAGACCTCACTAATACTAAATAGTTTGCCAATGAGGCGGTAAGTACATTTATTAATAGGCTTCAACGGTTTAAAGGCCGATGCACAATGGTTGTCCCTGATATGGAGATAGTCAACATCGCAGTGGCAAATATGGTGTATAAATTAAAAGAACATTTAATTGTACATGACTCCAATGACCTTACCTAGCTAGCTGAGAAGACGGCCCACTTGGAAAAGTTCCTTGAGGAACAAGATGAGAAGTGTCGGCCTCTACAAGGGACTCATTTCAAAGAAGTGAAGTTTGGTAAAGAGGAAAACGAACCAACGGGGGTAACTTCTGCAATGATCCTTGGTGGAAACAACCCAGGCTAGAACAACCTCAACAGACTCTAAGAGTTCGCCATGGCCAACAAGGCCATCAACAGGCCGCTTTGGCCTTCAAGAGGCCCTTGGCTTCCAAGAGGCCATCATGGTCTCTAAGGCATCCAAGAGGCTGCCATGGCTTCTAAGGTCTTCAAGAGGCCGCCTTGGCCTCCAAGAGCCCGTCATTTCCTCTAAGGCCTTCAAGAAGCCGCCGCCTTGGCTTCCAAGAGGTTGTCATGGCCTGTAAGGCATCCAAGACGCCGCCATGGCTTTTAAGACCTTTAAGAGGCCGCCTTGGCCTCTAGCATTGTCCGGGACTCGACGCGCAGTGACTTATGGAGTGCGATACGCGGCTGGAACAAGGCGGTCGGGCGACTGAGGCCGTCAGGCACGGGCGACTGAGGCAGGATGGGGCGACTAAGGTAGGCCTTGGCGACAACGCCTGGCACGACAGCTAACGATTGGGCGCTAGCGATGCTGGACAGCGCTGTTCCAAGGGCAGTTGAGCAGCAGGCGGCTGGCGCTGCTCCAAGGGCGGCCGACGACTACTCCAGGGTGGCGGCCAAGCAACAACGGCTGGCTCAATGCGAATGGTGCCTGGAGTGATGCGAATGCCGCCTGGAGTAATGCAAATGGTGCCTGGAGTAATGCGAATGCTGCCTGGCGAGATGCAAATGGTTCCTGGAGTGATGAGAATGCTGTCTGGAGTGATGTTAATGTTGTCTGAGCGACGGGGCCTAGAGGCTGCGAAATGGCGACTGAAGCCCGAGGCACCGGTGGAGCAGACCTCATCACTAACTATCACAAAATATAAACATAAGTCAATGTACAACCGGTAAACGGACAAGCGAAACCAAGGATGCAATCAAACCTGGAAAGCCATGCTGCGAGATGACAAGGCAGCGAAGCCAGGCAAGCGAGTGGCGGCCGGGCCAGGCTGAGTGGCGGCTGAAGGCTGAAAGGTGGCGGCCCGAGACTGTGAGGTAGCGGCTGGCGTAGGTGACTTCACCAAATCCTAAGTAATCAAACAAGATATAGTATGTGGATGAAGGGATACAGATCAACATGCAAACAAGTAAGCAAGAACACAACAAAACAAACCTGAGAGCCATGGCTAAGGATGAATGGCGGCTGACGAAGGGCCAGTGGCGGCTGAGAGGCGATGAACGGCAGCTAGAGGGAGACGAGTGGCAGCTGAGGTGTTTGACCGCGATGGCTGCTGCTCCGGAAAGCTTCAATGGCGGCCAAGGTAATGCGGACGGCGGCTGGCACCCCTGGAGTGGCGGCTGAGGTCTGGGTGGCGGCTAGAGCAACGTGGACTGCGGCCGGAGCTTCGGAGGTGGCGACTGATGCTCGGATAGAGGCTGAGTTTACATGCAGCGGCCACGCGAGGCTCGATGACGGCTGAAGGCCACCAATGGGTGGCGGCTGAGCAGAGAGGCACAGCGGCTGAGTCCTCCGAGTTGGCGGCCGGCGGTGTTCGATGAAAAGAGAGAGAGAGAGAGAGAGAGAGAGAGAGAGAGAGAGAGAGAAAGAGAGAGAGAGAGAGAGAGAGAGAGAGAGAGAGAGAGAGAGAAACAAAAGTTTGTCTTGTGGGGTATGATAGCTTTTTATAAAGATTTAAATGGTCGGGGTTGAACACAAATATTTGTATTTGGAAATTCTAATCAGACAAATTGCGAGGGGAGCATCTGTTGACCCACCAATTATTTATGCCTACAAGATTGAGGCCCATTACATATCGGCTCAATTAATAGTCCGGACCACATAGGAATTTCCCTATAAATACTGGAAGAAGGCCTCCATTGCAGAGACTTCAACTCTTCTCAAAAGAAGCCGCATGTTATTTTTATTTTACTTTCTGAAGTACTTTCATTCCGCGTTTTATTTCATTTACTGTTTTCTGTCTTCAATTCCTTTACAGATTTCTTTAATTTCATATAATTTCTATTCTGCAATTCTTGTAACTCTTTTAATACTGTCAATCCAAATAGAGGTTTCATTCCTCAAAAATTCTACCGTTAACATTATCTAATATATTGACTGCTTTGTTGACTCCTTTGTTTTACTTTTTTGTATTCAAACAATTAATTAATAGATCGATGAAGGGGTGGCATTTTTAATACACCGTATAATTCTTTATGCCTAAAAAGAAAATTGAATTTACCTACCAATAATAAGAGTGATCACATATTCTTGTTCCTATCTTACACCGATTTTGGATATGGGATATGAAATATATTATTTGATTATTGTATTTTGAAATGCAAATAATTAGGTTTTCAGCACTATTTTTAAATAGTTAGGGCATCTCTAATGGTATACTAAATCCTAAAATGGGGTGGCATATTCTCTCCGACAATACCCTAAAACCAAGCCTATTTTAAGTTTTTTGAGTTTTATGAATAGTAAATACTCAAATTTGAAATTTACTATTCATAAACCTATATCACTTTTTGTAATTAAATTAATTGCAATTTCATCCATCCAATTTTTGCAAATTGAATAACATATTAATTTAAACATAGAAGACAATTTTTTTTCTAATTTTGTATTATGGTTAATAATTTTATAATTTATACAATATCTTTTTTTTATTAAATTTACTTCTAATTAGATTAAAGTTTTTTAAGTTTTTTTTTTGTTTTTAAGAATTTATTTTATAAAATAAATTTTAAACATAAAGATAACTAAATTACATTGGCATAATTAATGAGTGTTGAATTTGTGTGGGTTAATGTATAATTTATAAAAAATGATGGGTATGATTGAAAAAATAAATAAGTTTGTATGAGAAAAAATATATAGAGGAATACTCTTTTGAGTATGAGTTTAGTATAAATGGTTGGAGATGAATTACTGTGATGTGACATTTACTGTAAAATATGTTTGAGTATAGTGTTGGCTATTGGAGATGCTCTTAAACTGAATTTGCGTTTGAAAACACAACTATCAACTAAATTATTTCCTTACAGTTTATCCAAACTGTAATACCCGAGAAATCGACGTCGAGAATTTAAATCCAAAAATTTAAGAATTGGATTTAACTATCGCAACCGAAATAATTCCGAGAGAGCGGAATTAAATATTTTCGGATGATAGCAACTCGAAGAGAGTTATCGAATTATCTATTAATCATGGATAATTTATATTATGGTTTTTAAAATTAAAAATCATAATATTAAAAAAAAAAAAAAAAGAAAAAGAGGCCGCAGCCTGTGGTGGCGCGGTGGCCGCGCGGTGGCGCGCCACCAGCGCGCCACCATGCAGAGGCTGTGCCTCCATACGCGTTCAACGCGTTTTGGCGAGGTGAGGGCTTCTACTTCGAACTTGGATGCATGGAATCGAGCCACAATCATGGCTCAGACCTTGGGGGTGTATTGAGACTCCTTTTGGATAAATCTAGAAGCATCTAGAACCTTACAAGTTGGATAAAGGTGGATACATGAACACTAAGTGGATTCATTGAACCATGTTGGGAGTGGGTGGAATGGATGAGGATTAGGGGGTGTATTTTCGAGAATTGACTGCCATTACTTCTCCCTCTCTTTCCTAGGTCCTTAATGGCTGCAATTAGAAAGCCTAAATTCGAGTTTAACCCTCCCACAGCCCCCAAAACTTCACCCCATTCACCCATCCGAAAATTAGAGTTCATTTGAGTGTTGGTGAGAAATTGTGGGTGGTTCTTCATCATCTCAGGGGATTGGACGAGTTGCAAGGTTTCAAACCATTCATCCATTGTTAGGTAAGGATTCCATTCCTTTTCCTTGGCCTTAGAATCGGATTTCTTGCCCTAAACACAAGAGTTTTGTCAAACCGTTTGATTATAGGTTCATTCGGGGATAGCAGACTGTTTCGCGGGTGGAGATCACGTTTGGACGATTCAAATCTGAGGATTTTCGATCTCAATCTCTTGATATGTAAGTTAATGATGTGCATGTCAATTTTTAGAGTGTTTGGTTGAGTATTCTTTGAGATATGGTTCGAATTCCATCTTGTGCCAAATCTGTCTTTTAGGGTTTCTTCCGAGTAGGTTTTCTTGTTGTGCTTTTCTCGCCTAGATCCGTTCATTTTTGGAAGAACTTGTCTAAATGAAAAATGTTCCTAACACTTTAAAGATGATGTCTGTAAATTTTCATAATTTTTGGAATTGATTTGGTCGACGAAATCGGATCTGGTATTTTCTGCTATTTTTGGTGACAGATTCAAATTCCTAGCATGTTCAGTTTTGTAGTTCATTTTTCTCCTAGCTATGGTCGTTTTTTATGGTCGACTTCTTCATGAAAATTGTTCATCTATGTGTCTAGTTCACTCCTGTTAAATTTCAGAATTTTCGGATCAATATTCGAATTGTTATGGATTTTTGAGTAAGCTGTGGTCGGATGAACAGTGGTACTTACACCCTTTTGAAAACAAGTTTCTGAAATGAATTTTTTTGAGTGACTTAGAGTCCGAATTTGCGAAGGCCTATTTCTGAGAAAAATGTTTATTTTGATGTCGCCTAGCACCTGTAAAATTTTCAGAATTTTTCACAAAGTTTTACTACATTTCCTAATTCGATTTTGAAAACTGCCACAGTGTAGTCTTACCGGTGAAATTTGGTTTCGTACGTTTCGGTAGTTTTTGAGTCGATTGCTACTCTTTGATGAATCCTATGAATTCTGGAAATGTAGATATATGTTGTAATGATTAAAATGTGATTTTTGAAACTTTGTGAGTTTTGATCGAGTTAGATGTTCAATTTGGAGGGTAAGTGCACTTGGCGTGAGCTCGTTGGGCCGCCCCCTCTTTTTGGTGGCCAAAACGGCGCCAAGGAAATTATGTTGCGTGATTGTATGAGTCTATACTCCTAGGTGTATCCGTATGGGTTACCTAGGGCTCCGGAGTGTGTCTGTATAGGGTCCGCTGCTTTCACTTGCCTTGCGGGTTCGATTCCCCAAGGTGTATGTTATTCCTGCGGGTTCGATTCCCCAGGATATTGTTGACTCCTATGGGTTCGATTCCCTAGGATGTATATTGAGTTCTTGCGGGTTCGATTCCCCAAGGACGGATGTCCTCGATCATAATGAACAATGGTAAAAGAATGTGTTTGAGCTCTTGTGGGTTTGATTCCCCAAGAATGGTTTTTTCTCGATAAAAATGAATAATGATATATTATTCGTATGGAAAAGTGTAAAAATCTTCCGGAATTATTTTTACTCGACCTTCCTTTTTAAATTACAAATTTTATCTTTAAATCTCTCTTCTAAAAACTTTAAAATTTGTTATGCTATACATTAACTTACTCAGTACCTTTGTACTGATAGATACGTTGTCTCATTTTTTTCAGATGTTGAAGATTAGCGCATGGCATTTACATTTGGGATGGGAATTTCCGAAGACTTGTCGCACTTGTTTTTAAATTCTTTTACGAACTCCAAATTCATGTTTGGCCGTGTTTGGCCCTTAGCTTCCGCACTGTTTTAAATTATGTATGTTTGACTTAACTCTGATTTAAGCCTTCGGGCACTTATTGAACGGTTTTTAAATTATTTTTAAGTATTGGTACAACTTAGCCTTAGCATCTTCTCAAGTGAGCTCGAAATGGTTCGCGTCTTGCTTGGGAAGGTGTGGCGGTAATGCCCTGGCCTGGGTGATCAAATCCGGGGTGTTACAAAGTGGTATCAGAGCCCGGAATATTTTAAAGCTATTATTTTAAAGATATTATCTGATACCAAAGTGGTATCAGAGCCCGGAATATTTTAAAGCTATTATTTTAAAGATATTATCTGATACCAAAGTGGTATCAGAGCCCGGAAATTTTTTTTTAAAAAGCTATTATTTTTCGGCCCAATATAGAGGCCCAGAAATTTAAATATTATTTTAAATATTTTTAAGATATTATTTCCATGGAAAGGAATTTTATTTTAAAACCCATGGGAATTATATAATAATTGTTCCGACAGGTCTTGAAAAATGCATAAAAATTTTTTTTTTGGGGGGGGATGCATTTGCATACATCCATCATTTTTTTTAAATGCTCCAAAGTATTTATATGCATGTCACGTGTATTTGATAATGTTCTTAGTTGGTATGTCGATTGACCTTGCCTTAGAGCCACTAACTTGAATCTAACCTTGCTTTAGCCTTAGAACTTGGTCAAGGGTGCTTAGTTTGCACATATCTATTCTCTCCTCTTACCCTTCCTATTATTAGATCTTCCTGACTGCTAACGTGCCTTAGATTAGAAACTCATCTTCGCGTGCTTGGATAACAGAAATGGCACCTAGGGGAAGGCCAAGGAGGGTAGTCCCGAACAGTGGTGATGCTAACGCACCTAACGACTATGACATTCCTCAAAACGTAGGAGGGCGAGTGCCAACTGTTCCCAACAATATGGATGAGCGTCTAAGGAATATTGAGGAAGTTCTCGTAGCACTAGGAAATGCCGAGGTGCAACGTGCACAAGCGGGTGTACCACCGTCGGTAGTCCGAGGCAACTACCTAGCATTGGTAAACCCCTACAAACCACCTCATTATGACGGCCAAGAGGACCCCACCAAGTTGGAGAATTGGATCCGAACTTTTGACAAGCTTCTTACTGCTGTCAAATGCCCCGAGAACGAGAAGGTTCGAGTGGCGACCTATTATCTTGATGGAGAGGCGGACGAGTGGTGGCAACATCTCCAAGGAGATTCGGCTGAAGTTGAGAAGGTTTATACATGGGGAGAATTTGAAGAAGCATTGAGAGAGAGGTTTTATCCACTGAGCACTAAGGCTGCAAAGTATGAGGAATTTATTAACTTAAGACAAGGAGGAAAAACGGTGCAGGAGTACTACGCGAAATTCAAGGAGCTACTTCGCTTTGCTCCGAGACTTGTGCCCACTGATTCTGACAAGGCTCAGAAATTTGAAATGGGGTTGAACCTCAGTATCAGGGAGATACTGGTTGGAGGGCGACACAATACACTACAGGCAGTGTATGACCGAGCTGTAGCAATTGCTCGTGTCCAGCAGCTGAAACGTAAGGACAATGGTGAGTCGAGCAAGGGCTCGCAAGGATTTGCGAAAAAGAATCGAAGCAACAATAATAACAAATTGAGGAAGGACAATGGTCAAGCTAGGTTCGATGGACCTAAGGAGAATGTGGGCAGAGGTTTGAACAATAGAAGGAATGACACCCGTGGTACATCCATACCACGATGCCCGCAGTGCCACAAAGCGCATCTGGTACGCGAGTGCCCTAAGCGTGGAACTTGTTATAGATGTGGTGGGGAAGACCACATGATCAGAGAGTGCAATGTTCGCGAGGAGACGATCGAGAAGAGGTTGGATCTGGTGAACCCTCCACACGAGAATCGGCCGGCTGGGCCAAATCATCCCAATAATCAAGGACAGAGGCCACAACAGAATCGCAACCAGCAAGAAAATCCATAGGCAGTTATGGGGACATAACTGCGGTCCTAAGGGGGAGAGGATGTGATACCCCGCAGAGATGTCACGCGTTGAGGTAAGAATTTAATTTTCGAGCCTCAATAATTCTATGCGTGTAAAACTACTTATGTTGGTGTTGCTTTCCGAGTGCGACCCAACTTCGAGGACGAAGTTGATTTCTAAGGGGGGTAGACTGTAATACCCGAGAAATCGACGTCGAGAATTTAAATCCAAAAATTTAAGAATTGGATTTAACTATCGCAACCGAAATAATTCCGAGAGAGCGGAATTAAATATTATCGGATGATAGCAACTCGAAGAGAGTTATCGAATTATCTATTAATCATGGATAATTTATATTATGGTTTTTAAAATTAAAAATCATAATATTAAAAAAAAAAAAAAAAAAGAAAAAAAAAAAGAAAAAGAGGCCGCAGCCTGTGGTGGCGCGGTGGCCGCGCGGGGGCGCGCCACCAGCGCGCCACCATGCAGGGGCTGTGCCTCCATACGCGTTCAACGCGTTTTGGCGAGGTGAGGGCTTCTACTTCGAACTTGGATGCATGGAATCGAGCCACAATCATGGCTCAGACCTTGGGGGTGTATTGAGACTCCTTTTGGATAAATCTAGAAGCATCTAGAACCTTACAAGTTGGATAAAGGTGGATACATGAACACTAAGTGGATTCATTGAACCATGTTGGGAGTGGGTGGAATGGATGAGGATTAGGGGGTGTATTTTCGAGAATTGACTGCCATTACTTCTCCCTCTCTTTCCTAGGTCCTTAATGGCTGCAATTAGAAAGCCTAAATTCGAGTTTAACCCTCCCACAGCCCCCAAAACTTCACCCCATTCACCCATCCGAAAATTAGAGTTCATTTGAGTGTTGGTGAGAAATTGTGGGTGGTTCTTCATCATCTCAGGGGATTGGACGAGTTGCAAGGTTTCAAACCATTCATCCATTGTTAGGTAAGGATTCCATTCCTTTTCCTTGGCCTTAGAATCGGATTTCTTGCCCTATACACAAGAGTTTTGTCAAACCGTTTGATTATAGGTTCATTCGGGGATAGCAGACTGTTTCGCGGGTGGAGATCACGTTTGGACGATTCAAATCTGAGGATTTTCGATCTCAATCTCTTGATATGTAAGTTAATGATGTGCATGTCAATTTTTAGAGTGTTTGGTTGAGTATTCTTTGAGATATGGTTCGAATTCCATCTTGTGCCAAATCTGTCTTTTAGGGTTTCTTCCGAGTAGGTTTTCTTGTTGTGCTTTTCTCGCCTAGATCCGTTCATTTTTGGAAGAACTTGTCTAAATGAAAAATGTTCCTAACACTTTAAAGATGATGTCTGTAAATTTTCATAATTTTTGGAATTGATTTGGTCGACGAAATCGGATCTGGTATTTTCTGCTATTTTTGGTGACAGATTCAAATTCCTAGCATGTTCAGTTTTGTAGTTCATTTTTCTCCTAGCTATGGTCGTTTTTGATGGTCGACTTCTTCATGAAAATTGTTCATCTATGTGTCTAGTTCACTCCTGTTAAATTTCAGAATTTTCGGATCAATATTCGAATTGTTATGGATTTTTGAGTAAGCTGTGGTCGGATGAACAGTGGTACTTACACCCTTTTGAAAACAAGTTTCTGAAATGAATTTTTTTGAGTGACTTAGAGTCCGAATTTGCGAAGGCCTATTTCTGAGAAAAATGTTTATTTTGATGTCGCCTAGCACCTGTAAAATTTTCAGAATTTTTCACAAAGTTTTACTACATTTCCTAATTCGATTTTGAAAACTGCCACAGTGTAGTCTTACCGGTGAAATTTGGTTTCGTACGTTTCGGTAGTTTTTGAGTCGATTGCTACTCTTTGATGAATCATATGAATTCTGGAAATGTAGATATATGTTGTAATGATTAAAATGTGATTTTTGAAACTTTGTGAGTTTTGATCGAGTTAGATGTTCAATTTGGAGGGTAAGTGCACTTGGCGTGAGCTCGTTGGGCCGCCCCCTCTTTTTGGTGGCCAAAACGGCGCCAAGGAAATTATGTTGCGTGATTGTATGAGTCTATACTCCTAGGTGTATCCGTATGGGTTACCTAGGGCTCCGGAGTGTGTCTGTATAGGGTCCGCTGCTTTCACTTGCCTTGCGGGTTCGATTCCCCAAGGTGTATGTTATTCCTGCGGGTTCGATTCCCCAGGATATTGTTGACTCCTATGGGTTCGATTCCCTAGGATGTATATTGAGTTCTTGCGGGTTCGATTCCCCAAGGACGGATGTCCTCGATCATAATGAACAATGGTAAAAGAATGTGTTTGAGCTCTTGTGGGTTTGATTCCCCAAGAATGGTTTTTTCTCGATAAAAATGAATAATGATATATTATTCGTATGGCAAAGTGTAAAAATCTTCCGGAATTATTTTTACTCGACCTTCCTTTTTAAATTACAAATTTTATCTTTAAATCTCTCTTCTAAAAACTTTAAAATTTGTTATGCTATACATTAACTTACTCAGTACCTTTGTACTGATAGATACGTTGTCTCATTTTTTTCAGATGTTGAAGATTAGCGCATGGCATTTACATTTGGGATGGGAATTTCCGAAGACTTGTCGCACTTGTTTTTAAATTCTTTTACGAACTCCAAATTCATGTTTGGCCGTGTTTGGCCCTTAGCTTCCGCACTGTTTTAAATTATGTATGTTTGACTTAACTCTGATTTAAACCTTCGGGCACTTATTGAACGGTTTTTAAATTATTTTTAAGTATTGGTACAACTTAGCCTTAGCATCTTCTCAAGTGAGCTCGAAATGGTTCGCGTCTTGCTTGGGAAGGTGTGGCGGTAATGCCCTGGCCTGGGTGATCAAATCCGGGGTGTTACACAAACACTGAGTTTACTCAAATTATAAACCACCTCATTGTCATTAATTTATTTTTGAATTATTCATCACCTGATCGATCATATATATGCAATAAATATAATAATTTGTGTGAATAAATAAGTACTACAAATGTTCGAGCAAGAGCTCTAAACAGTTGGTAGCATCATATGCTAAAAAGGAGATATGTAGAGTTGTAGACAATTTATAATTATATTTTTTTTCTTAAGCAAAGACTATTTAGCAATGAAAAAAAATTAAGAGAAGATTAAAGAGTAAATATTACACCAGAATCCACAAACAATTAAATTAAAGAGAATAAAGAGAGATGGAAAATCCAACTTAAATTAAATAGGCTTAATTAAAGTAGTGAGGCTAATCTCACCCCCTCTCTATTTTTCCAAGTAACATCAATTTACATGGAACTAAATTAATTTAGAATGAAATTTAAATAATGTGAATGCAATTTGAGGTTTTGGTAGGATTTCTTTCATTCACATTGACAATGTGTAATAGTAATTCTATATGGTGTGGCTTTCTTTGCCATCAATTGCTTGATTTTGAAAATTTGGTTTTAGATGATTTTTTCCGTAATTGGGTTTAAATTTCAACTTCATTTAATTTTATGTCCCTCAGAATTGATATATCGTCATTTAAAAAACCATAAAAATTGAAGAAGATGATTGTCAAGTTCTTTCTCGTACTTACTCACTTTGCCTTGGCCCTGAAATCTAATAGTAATAGACAAGTCATGAAGCAATATTCAAAATCTAATTTCTTTTTTTAAATCTAATTTCTTTTTTTATGTTGCCTAAAAGAAATCATACGAACTATTTGTATAGGTTGTTCGGAAAAAAAAAAAAAAAAAAAAATCGTTCATTAGTACAGCTCTATCGTGCAAGTGAACACTTGATTAACAAGACAATAATTATATTATTGGGATAAAAGTTTACTCTTTTCATGACATTTTACTACATCAAAAGTAATTACATAACTCAATATGGATGAAGTATTATTATTATAAATCAAAATTATAAACACGATATAGTATGATATATGAGATGATATTATTGCTTCCAATTATCATCAATGTTCCTTTTCTCTTTCCGAAACTAGAATAATGGGAGTCAATGACACATAAATTATAAAGAAGATAAATGACAAACCAGTTCAGAGCCTTGCTAATTAATCCAAGGTGGATTCATTTCAAACGGCGGCCAAACCATATACTCCTATGAAAGAAACTAGAGGGAAATTGAAGTTTTAAAATAAAATTACAAGCTTAATAAAAATATATAATTAGGAAAAGGTCATACTGTAAGTCTGTAACCAATAAAATCTGAAGAAGGTCGTAATGAATTTTTTTTTTTTGGGGGGGGGGGGGGGGGGGGGGGGGGGGGGTGGTAGTGTAAAGCGCAGGCAGTGCAGGAGATTTACTGCTATTGACTTTGGTTTTTCGTTACAAGATTCCAAAATATTAGTATTCAAATTTGAAAAAGTGTCATATGAGAGGTACTGCAACGCATTCCTATTATTACATCTACATGAGTGAATGAAGACAAAACCCTAATTTGGACAGGGTCCGTAGTCTGTACTTGCTTCAAATTAAACACAAGGGTAAAGATTTTAATGGCCATTCTTCCCAAGACATGAAGCTGCAGAAACCATTCCTCATTTCCACTTGTCTCTTTGTCGTCTTCTTGGTAATTATCTATGCGTGGTGGAGGTGAAGTGTAAACACGTACACTTGAAAATAATGCTTATAAACTCTATAAAAACCCTACAAATGTGTGAGAGATGAAGCATGTACTCCTTCCGTTATCAAATCATATTAACATTCTATATTTTCACACAATTCAATGCAAATTCTTAACGATTAATATCCCAAATTGTATAAAAATAAAAATTATAAAAATTTAATATTAAAAAACTATGTGATTAGACGAATCTAACAAGATCTCACTTTACTATTTTTTATCTTATGTAACTATATGAAAAAGTCAAATCAAAGTTACTCAATGAATAGTGTTTACTATGCCAACGTTAATATAATTAAATGACGGAGGGAGTATATTGTTTGTTTTGCTTCTCTTTTGATTGTTAAACATACATTTGCATAGTAATTATTGGGTAATTTTGATTCGAATTTTTAATATAATTATATAAGCTAAAATGTATGTTCGGGAAATAATTAGAGTAGCGTATGAAGTTTAGAGTTCAGAGTCTGGAGTTTGATATTAATGGTGAAAAATAGTTTTAAATTTGAATAATGGTGTTTGGTAATGTATTTTTAATGTGGAGTTTAGAGTATGGAGTTTGGAAAGTTAAAAGCTGGGGGAGAGGAGCGTTCAGAATTTAGAGATTAGACGATTAAAATTTGGCGGTTACTGTAATTAGTGTTTATTATATATAGAATTTTGGGTTATTTTTAGTAGATATTTTAAAAGCGAAACGCTAATCGCTAGCGTTTTTTCCAAGTGAGATCTTGTTGGATTCGTTTAATCGCATAAATTTAGAATATCAAATTTTCATAATTTTTACTTTTATACCATTTGATATATTAAGCGTTAAAAATGTATCTTTGATTGCGTAAAATCTTGAAGTGTAACAACTATAAATAAACTGAGGAAGTATACACTTTTTATTACATGATCTACAAGTCCTTCTGGTTAAAAGGCCAGTGATAGTTCATATTACATAAATTATAAAGAGAAATATATATCGCTAGGGCAACAAGGATTAAACTTCAACATCAAGGATGTGAATTAAAGGCTTGACAACTATACCAAAATCCAATCATTATTTTTAGTACTCCCTCCGTCCTGTTTAAAGTGTCTCAAAACTTTTAGGCACGGTATTTTAAGCGGTGATATTTAGTACTAATGTAGGGGTAGATTAGTATTAAAGTGGGGGTAAATTAGAAATTTATGTGATGTGATTGTAATGAGTTTGAATTTTTAATTGATTTATTTATGTGTGATGTGATAGTTGTCTGCTTGAAATTTAATAAATTTATTTATTGATGTGATATGATGGGAGTGAGTTTGTAATTAATTACTTCCTCCGTTTTGATATAATTGCACCATTTGTATAGTATTTACTATTCATTGAGTAACTTTGATTAATTTTTTTGACATAGTTATACAAGATAAAACATAATCAAGTGAGATCTTATTGGATTCATCCAATAACGTAGTTTTAGAATAATAAATTTTTATAATATTTATTTGTATATAATTTGGGTTATTATGATTTAAATACGTGTATTGAATTACGTGAAATGTAGAAATGCAACAGTTATTAAAACATAGAGGAAGTATTTTCAAAAAGGGAACGAGACAATTAGAATAGGACTGACAAAAAAAGTTAAGTGAGACATAATTAATGGAGTAATAAAAATACTACTTGTCAACAATATTATTGTCAAAACCCCATAACATAACAATTCGAAGTAGAAGCCACACTAATCACAAAAATCTATAATGATACTAGCTTCATGTCCAACTATTTGATCAAATCCATGAATTTGTTGCATCAACTTTAGTATTATATTTTTGTTTTTTCTAAACAACAAAAGCCGCTATTTCATTGATATTATATACTATACAACAATAATCTTTTGCTGTCCAGGTGTGAACAATTAAGAATTTCGTTTATTGCACTAATATTTGTACAGTAATAAAATAAAATTTGCTGCTTAAAAAATGTAACAAAAGGTATTTCTAATAAATGTCGAGAAATTCCAAAGTTGTACATACAGCAATAATATAAGGTACTACTCCAATTAGAATAAAATTATTTTGCGGTTAAAACATTCATGAGCATATCATTTCATGTGTATGTGAGCGATCCATATGAACAATAATTCTCAACGATGTCTCACATTAGTGATATTTTTTTATTTTCTATTTTATATAACAAATTTAAGGAATTTTTGTCTCTTTTTTGCTGCATAGTCCATCATTAAATTATAAATGAATAAAAGAGAAGGATAGGCGGGGTCGAGTGGGAAATCGAACCCCCAACATATAGTCGGGGACTTGACTATTAGGAGAGACTTGACCACTAGGGTAACACTACAAGAAAAATCCATTTTAGCGACCGAAAAATTCGGTCGCTAAACCCCAAAATTTGGTTGCTAACAGATTTAGCGACCGAATTCGCGACCGAAAATTTTCGGTCGGTAAAACCTTGGTTGGAAAATTTCCAGCGACGCGAAAAAATTTCGGTCGAAAGTTTGCGACCGAATTAGCGACCGCACTTTTCGGTAGCTAAAATTCGCGACCGAATCAGCGACCGAACATTCGGTCTCTAAAAAAGTCAACATTTTTTTATTTTTTTAAATTTTGATATTCGCGACCGAATTGGCGACGGGAATATTCGGTCGCTAATATTCGCGACCGAATTAGCGACCGAATTTTCGGTAGCCAAAAATCCCAAACAAGAGTAAAATGTTGACACCGTAAGGACTCGAACCCACAACCACACCACCACCAACCCTCATCTTAACCATCTTGCTACCTCTACTGGTAGCTAATGATATTGCGCCACATGTCATATATATTTTGATCTCCAATCCAAGTTTTTGCTGAAGTCCAGTTTCGAACCCGGGTGGACAGATACTCCACCTCGCGCGTGTACCGCTCGGATACTCGTAAATACATGTCTTCATATGGAATGAGTTTATATATATATAGTTAAAGTAATAATTAAATAAAAAGTTAAATTCTAAAATCAAAGTAATTAAGTAAAATAATAAAAGCATTCAAACACTAAAAATAAAATTTCATAATAATATAAGATTAATTAAAAATAATAAATTAAATTCAGAAATTAAATTAATAAAAGTATAAAATATGATTGAAAATAGAGGTAACTAAATAAAATAATACAATTAAATTTAAATTATAACTAATTAAATAAATAATTATTTATTATACTGATTAAATATAAATTAAATAAAAGTAGAATGCACTAATTAAATAAAATTAAAAGTTAATGTAAAGATATGCAAAAAAGGAATTAATATTAATGAAAACTATAAGTAGTTAATTTAATAAAATTAAATTAATATAATGTAAAATAAATAATAAATTAAATAAATATTTATTATTAATAAAAATATAATTTAATAATGATATTATAAAATAAACGAAAAATAAATAAAATAATTAAAAGAAATAACATTAATATAATTTAATAATTATATTATAAAATAAATAAAATAATTAAAATAAATAACATTCAAAAATTAAATTATATTAAAAAATATTTAATAAAAAAATAATAAAGAAAACTAAAAATAAAATAATAAGGAAAAAAATTAGCGACCGCAAATTCGGTCGGTAATTCGGTCGCTAATTGTAGCAACAGAATTTTCGGTCGGTAAATCGGTCGCTAAATTATATTTTTTATACAAATAATAACAAATAAAAAAAATTGGGAGAAAAAAACTTGCGACCAAAAGTTCGGTCGGTAATTCGGTCGCTAATCGGGATCGATTTCATATCGGTCGCTATTTCGGTCGCAAATTTGCGACAGAAAAAATGCGGTCGCTAATTCGGTCGGTAATTACCAACTGAAAATTCGGTCGCTATTTCGGTCGCTAACAGCGACGGAATTTGTTCGGTCGGTAATTGCGGTCGCTAAATGAGTTTTTTCTTGTAGTGTAAGTGTCCATCACTAAAAAAATTTTATGTTGATAATCAATACTAAATAACATAAAATTTAGCAATCGAATTTATTTTAGCAATAAAAATTTAACTATAATTTTAAGAGGAGTAATTGTAGTATTGGCTAACTTAGCTTTAAGAATTATCAACCCGTACTGTTTGTTTTGAAGTAAAAACATGTCTAGGGTTTCTCTCTCTCCCGAGAGAGACAAGCGTGCGACGGCGACAGGCCCTGGGCATCCTGCAAGATCGAATTTTTCGACTTTCAGGGAGGCACTCACGGGCGATGAAAGCAAAGTTGAGGACGTACGGATGAGGCGCGACTTACTGGCGGAGAAGTTGATCAAAAAAGAGTACGTAGGCGGTAATAAGAGGATCCCGAGTTTTGTTGTGTCTGATGAGTTGGAAGAGGAGGTCGGCCAAGAATGGACTGAGGCGTTGATTGTGAAGACGATGGGGATGCAGGTTAACTACCGCACCTTGAAGGAGAGGCTCATGAAGTTGTGGAAGTGCGAGGGGGGGCTAACTATGATCGATGTTGGTTATGGCTACTATGTTCTCAAATTTGCTCGGTCGGAGGATAGGGAACGGGTGATCACAGGAGGACCTTGGATGTTGTTTGATCACTATCTTCCGATCATGAAGTGGAGGAAGGAATTTGATCCGGCAACAGAAGTAGTAAGCAGAACGATGGTTTGGGCGAGGTTGATGGGAATTTCCATACAGCACTTTAAAGAGGACTTCTTGCATGCTTTTGCGTCTGACATAGGAGAAGTTATTAAATTTGATAAGCATACGCTCAACGGGGAGAGAAGTTATTTTGCTAGGGTATGTGTGGAGTTGGATTTGAATGAGCCGGTGATCGGGAAGTTCTTGGTTAACGGGAGGTGGATTCATGTGGCGTATGAAGGATTGCATTTAATTTGCAAGTCTTGCGGGCGCTATGGACACCTTCCTAAGGATTGCAAGAATCATGCGGATAAGGCGGACGTGGGGGATGTGTCGGTGGAGGACAAAGCTGAGCAGGATCGGGTACGAAAAGGGAAGGATAAGGTGCATCAAGACGGGCCGGAGGTTGATGTTGGTCGGGCAGCGCCTAGAGAATCGCCTGGCGAAGGGAAGGATCGGAGGGAGGAGGATCCAGTAGGTGAGGTCTATGGCGAGTGGATAACGGTGGAACGCAAGAAACGTCGTCCGCCTCCGAAAGGAAAAGAATCGAAGGCGGCGCCGCCTCCCCATAATCTTAACGCTAACTCTAAGGCAAAAGGGACGGGTGCCAGGGATCCGGTGAAGAAACCTGTACATGATAGGGGGTCTAGCTCTCGTTCCGTAGGCAAGGAGGGCGTGGTTAACGAGAAGGGGCCCGGTTTTCTTAGTATCTTACCCCCGGCGAAAGGATCGAAGCGCACCAGGATTGATGAAAAAGGCACTAGCGCGGTTCCGTTGGGAGCGGGAGTGCTTGGACAGCTGCTGGCTTTAGGGTGGGGTGACCCGAATGAGGGTATGGATACTAAGAGTGATACTGATTCCAGGGCGGATGTTTGGGTTGATGCGCCTGAGGATGGAGTTGAATAGGGTTTTGAGGGATGGGGTTTAAGTCAATCAATCTTTTTATGGATTTTAAGGACTTTAAAGTGTTGGCTTGGAATATCCAAGGATTTATGGGGGATGAGTCTCAACGTTGGCTGGCAAATTGCGTTCGATCCAATCAACCGGATGTTTTATGTATCATGGAATCTCAAGGAAAGTTCGATAGGGTGCGTATGCTTTTTTGGAGGCTGGGATATGCGCCACTGCACATACAGGAAACTGTTGGCAGGGCGGGCGGGATCTGGGTTTTCAAAGCGACTAGGAGTGCGTGTTAGTGTACAGTGATTGATACTAGAAGTCGGATGATTAGTGTGGAGCTAAGGGGGGTGTCGTCGGTTTGGACGGTGACCTTTATATATGGGAATCCTAATTACCATAGGAGGAGAACTGATTGGCGGAATTTGGCGCATTTGAAGGATAGCATATCTGGGGCCTGGATGGTCATGGGGGATTGGAATGAAGTAAGGGAAGAAGGGGAGGTTAGTGGCGGCGTTTTTCTTTTGGATAGAGCGGAGGAGTTTCGGGAGACACTTAGCTCATGCAATTTGGTGGACATTCCGACTATTGGTACTTTGTTTACGTGGGTTCGGCCGGTTGGGGTGGATAGGAGGATCCAGAAGAGGTTGGATAGGGGAGTTGCTAATCTGGCTTGGCATGATTTATTTGGTGAAGCGCGTATCCAGCATCTTGCCCGAATAGGGTCCGATCATTGCCCTTTATTGCTTCTTTGCAGCAATCCTCTCGACGAGCGACGGCCTAAACCTTTCCGGTGGGAGGCTGCTTGGGCCTTGCATGGTGCGTATGAACAGGTGGTGCAGCAGTGTTGTCAGGCGAATGATCACGTCGCTATTACGGAATGGACGGCAAAAAATGAGTGAGGCTTCGGCCAAGTTTAATGTGGAAACTTTTGGTAATATTGTGGATCGCAAAAAGAAGTTGGAACGGAGGATTAGAGGGATTGATAAGCAGATGGAGGTTTGGGATTCAGCTTGGCTTGACCGGTTGGAGAAAGAGCTTAAGAGGGAATTGGAGGAAGTTTTATTGCAAGAAGAGCGTTTTTGGTATCAAAAGGCGAGAGATAAGTGGGTTGAATTGGGAGATCGTAACACGGCCTACTTTCATGTCCGAACAAAAGTACGTAGGAAGAAGAACCGTATTTATGGGTTGCACATGGAGGACGGGCAATGGCAATCGGACCAGGCAGTGTTACAAGAGCATGCTCAGCAATACTTTGCTCGAATGTTTGAGCGGAGACAGGAGGTTGGGATGGATCCAGGGTTGCTGCGTCTGGGGGCTGTCAATGCGGCTTGGCAGGACATGCTTGCTGGGCCGATTACAAGGGAAGAGGTGGATGTAGTTAAGAAGCAAATGAGGCCTTTCGCGGCACCGGGTCCGGATGGCTTCCCGGCGGAATTTTATAGGAAGTATTGGCATATATTGGGCGATCGAATTTTCAATATGGTTAGGGAGGCTATGAGGACTAGGGTTTTGCCTTCGGATCTTTCTCATGCTTTTCTGGTTCTACTCCCTAAGGTGCCGGTGCCTCAAAATATTACTCAATTTCGTCCGCTTACATTATGTAATGTGACCTTTAAGTTTATTACTAAAGTGATCACTAATCGCCTTCGGCCGCTGCTTTGTGAGTTCATAGGCCCTTACCAATCGGCTTTTTTGCCCGGGCGAGGGACTCGTGACAACGGTATTTTAGTTCAAGAGTTGGTCAATGCGTTAGAGGGGAGGAGGCTCACACAAAAGGCCACGATTGTGAAGATTGATTTGGCGAAGGCTTATGATTCTGTAAGTTGGGACTTTTTGGAAGGGTGTTTACAGGAGATGGAGTTGCCAGGACCTTTGAGAGAAATTATTATGGTATGTGTCCATACGTCCACATTTTCGATTTTATGGAATGGATCGCCTTTGGCGAAGATTTCGGCGGGAAGGGGATTGCGGCAAGGGGATCCACTCTCTCCATATTTATTTGTGATAGTTATGAAGAAGCTATCGAGGCTTATTTTGGACAAAGTTGAGGAGGGCCATTGGCGGCCGATTCAGTATGGGGATAATGGAGTTCCTATATCTCATGTGATGTTTGCGGATGATCTCATACTATGCTCGGCATTAGAGGAACGTAGTCTCACTTGCATGAGTCAGACTATGGGAATTTTTGGGGATGCTTTAGGCCTTCGTATGAACCCGGCGAAGTCTGCCGCGTTTGTGTCTACACATGCGTCAGAGGAGGAGAGGGGGCTCATCTCGCGGCATCTTGGTATTACTATCACTGCTAATCTTGGTAAATACTTGGGGTTTCCAATGGTTCATGGCCGATTGAAAGCTGCACATTTTGATGATATTCTTCGGCGAATGGACATGAAGTTGTGTGGGTGGGCCGTTGTTTTATTGAACAGGGCTGCAAGAATTACGCTAGCTCGAGCGGTGCTTATGAGCTTGCCTTCATATTGTATGCAAGTACATCAATTGCCAATAACTATTTGCGAGAGGATTGACCAAAAGATTAGACGCTGGATTTGGGAGGGTGCAGCGGGCAAGGGTTTGCACTTAGTTGCATGGGAGAAGGTTACTCGTCCTCGTCGAGAGGGGGGCTTGGGATTGAGACAAGCTCGCCATATGAATTTAGCATTGTTGGGGAAACAATTGGGCGAGTTTATGGCTAATAATGACAAGCTTTGGGTGCGATGGATGCGTGGGCGATATGGAGGTGGTGAGGGTGGCTGGCCGCGGGCACATAGCAAGGGCACGAGGGGCTGGAAGAACTTGGTGCAATTGGCCGACGTCTTCAAGGAAGCTTTCGGCGTTAGGGTGGGCGATGGTCGGAGTTCATTATGGTATTCGCCTTGGTGGAAGGGAAAATGTTTAGCTCCAATGATGCCATTCGTTCATTATAATGATGTTGGCTTGATGATTAAAGATGTGGTGGTGCAGGGACAATGGTCATTACAGGGGGTTTATACTTGGATTCCTCGGGATGTCAAGAGGGACATAGAGGCGTCGGCATGTCCCATTTTGGTGGAGGATGCTGCGGATATGGTGACTTGGAGGATGGAGGCTAGTGGGGAATACAGTGTGAGGGCAGGCTATAAATGGGTTCGAGGAGAGTTGGAAGATCGGACTGGATGGTCCTGGATGTGGGCGAAAGCCATTCCGGAAAAAATAGGGGTTGTCTTGTGGTTGATTGGTCATGGATCTCTTGCTACTAATGAGGTGAGATATCATCGAAGGGTTGCACCGTCTCCCCTATGTTCTATTTGTGGTGATGCTGTTGAGGATTGGCAGCATGCTTTGTTTGCATGTCCGTGGGTGCGCTCTCTGTGGCTGGCGCTTGGTGTTCATGAGGCGGGCTGCATTCCTGCATTGGCAAGAGATGAATCTCGACATTGGCTCGAATATATGTACAAAGTATGGAAACATACCTTTGTCGCTGGCATTTGGACTGCCTGGTTGGAGCGCAATAAGCGAGTCTTCAAGGGGGTTGCTACCTGTCCAAGAGGGCTGGTGCGGAGTGTCCGGAGGTTGCAGGCAGCGTTGTCTCGAGCAACTGGAGATCGGGATGGCAGTGTTGCTGGCCCTAGAGTCGTTAGGTGGATGGAGGAGGTTGAGGATGGAATTGTTGTACATTCCGATGGGAGTTTGGAGGCGGAGGCTGGACGTAGTGGGTATGCGGCGGTTTGTAGGACGGTGGAGGGCGAATGGCGTGGTGCTGTAGGTGGCCAGTTAGGCGCTCGAGCAATTCTAGAGGTGGAGTTAGTCGGCATTTTGAAGGGCTTGCAAATGGTCGGCTCCATGCATGAAAGGCGGGTTACTTGTTTTACAGATTCCTTGGAGGTTGTACGCCTCATTGAGAAGCTCCGTAGCTGCACTCATAAGCTGTGGCCGTTGGTGAAGTCTATTCGGGCGAGCAGGTTGGCATTTGAGCATTGTAGCATTCGTCACATTTATCGGGAGGGTAACAGGGTGGCGGATGCTTTGGCACGGATGGCAACTTCTGATGAGCAATTTTTTACGACATGGGCTTTTCCGCCGGATCATGTTCTACTGCTTCTTCATGCTGATCGTGATGGGATTGGTGTGATGAGAGCTTGATGCGAGATTTGATCATTGCTTTGTTTTGATCATTTGGTCCTTTATTTTCCTTTTGCTTATTTTCCTTTTTTTAGTTTTTTTTTCTTCTTTCTTCTAGCCGCCATATTTGGCATGTTCACCGAAAAAAGAATTATCAACCCGTCAATCCCTCCAAATCCATCCATATGTTTTAAATATATACTGTATAGATATATTTACAATAAAATAATTAATATATTAATTTATATTATTAAAAGCCTCTGTTCGGAGTTTTTTTTTTATTTTTCTTTTTTTTATATAAAAAAGTCCAGATGAAAATTTAAAGATAAAAACATCGTTTTCGATAAAGTTATTTTTAAAACAATTTATTCTATCTTCACATGAACAAAATTATTACTATTATTTATTCTATCTTCACATGAATAAATTTAAAATTATTTTTAAAAACAGGTTTATTTTTAAAAATACAAGTCGGAAGAATTGAAAAACTTATTCATGTTACGTGGCAATTCATTTTAAGTGCATGCCCATAGCAATGAAAATATCAATCCAAGTGTATAACACTTGTCAATATGTTGATGATAAAGAATGACTAATCAAGTTATTGTTATCCTATAAATACAAGCTCATGTAAGTGAATGAAGTGATGGAATAAGACATGATTCCCTCCATTGCCTTGTCCCTCTCTCTATACACCATTTTACCTTCTTTATATTGGGCTGTATTTTGTCCTTTATATCATACAATACACCACTACATATTTAGACCCATAAGCATAATAATTATAATAGAAGATTATATACCACAAATCCTCAACGTTACATAAATATAAAATAAATATTTCACAACATGTTATCAGCACGAGTAGTTCTACGGAGGTGCTGCCGGAGGAAGTTTCAAATCGATAAAGATTATCGTTGGAGGTAATATTTATTATTTACAATTTCAATTTTATTTCTACGACTAACCTTCCAGAATTGGGGTTTTATCCATACCCATAATTTGGGTCAATCGAGCAAAAATGAAATTGGCCTCAATATGCCAAGAAAAATAACATCCCACCGGGATTGAGAAGGGATTCGAATTATTGTCCAATAGTGGCGGAATCAAATGAACGATGGCACGAATCAAATCGTTGTATAAAGAAGAAATGCTGAGAAAACCCCAAAATGGGATAAACCCGAAAAGAGGATATATATGTGCCCGGTAAAACCATAAAACCGGAGGAATTATGAAATCTCCAAAGTGATATAAAAAGTCTATTACGCCTATATATGAAAAGGGTGTGATTATGTTAAGCCAAAAGGCAAAATATTATTGAAATCGTGATCCGAAAATTGAAACGGGTTGAGTTATTGGGAAAATGAAAATATGAACTCCCCGGAATTATAAATAAATTGTCCATATGATGACGAGGCCTTTATAAACCCAATGGAGGTTTAATACCATGAATTAAATTTATTGTTATATCAAAATTCTTTAGACATGTAAATGTCATTTGGCTAGACATGTGGCTTATTTATATGAATCCTCTAAAAGGAAGGAAAAATGAAAGGCCCTAAGGTTGAAATAAATCGTATTGATCACGATGATGGATGTGATAATAAAGTGAAATATGATATCACACACATTGGCTTAAATAAATTCATTGAGCACAATATTAGTGCCAAATGAAATGAAAATTCATGCATTTACTCCCCATTATAATCCCCTTGTGATTTGAATATTCTTTTGTGTATATAAATTATACACTTGTGTCTGCCTTCTTGGAAAGATAAAGAGATGCCAAAATCAAATGAAGCGAAGGGTATCTGCCTCATTGACAGTGCCATTGCACACGTTTTATTGAAAAGTAAAAGCTATTATTCCAATTGAAAATGGGAAAACCCACAGCTAATAAAATCAGTGGAAGTTCAAAAGGACTCTAGAAGAGTCATTGTACATCTCCTGAAGGAGAAGAAAAATTGTGCTTGAATATGCACTATTCTCGAGAAAATCTCGAAAGAGCTTACTAAGCTTCAGTGATATTCGGAAAAATTCATCACTATAAAATACAGAATGAGGCAATAACATTATTTCTTGATTACTCAGATTATGATGCAAAGAAATTAAAAGAAAATTGCATCAATATCCTCTGGCATATACCATACAAATTAAAGCTGAGTAGCGTTGAAATATATCATGTGGTAGACCTGAAGTCTACTCATAATTTTGTTACTTGGCACGATCAGCTTAGGCATCCTCCTAAAAGCATCATGCTGAGGTGAATTATTGGAAATTCAAATTCAAATGAATCTATATACGTTGCTTATAATTAAATTGTGAGCACAATGACATCCAATAAAGAAAATAACATTGGATAGTGTCATTGAATTTTAATTACGTGCAAGCCGGGCCTGGCCAAAATATATGCCAAAATAAGTAATAATTAAATTGCACGCAAAGTTGATAAGGTCAAAGTTACCTACATCATTTTGGGGACATGCTATGTAGCAACGCTTATGAAAATAAAGCCGACCGATTGTCATTAATTCTCTCTCCCTAACATTGACATAAGCCCAATGTTTAGTAAATTAAAGTATATTTGGGTGTGCGATATAAGTCCCCCATTATGCCACCCTAATTGGGCTCCCAATGACGATTGGGTATACATATGTCGGAAATAATCACCATTAATAAATTATATTTGGTACCAAAGTATTGTGATTTTATATATGGTTTGCAGATTATTATTTTCCGACATTAGGGGGAGATATGGATCAACCGAAAATATATTATTGTGACTGAAAAAAACTATATTGCGTAAATTGCAAACCAAGCGTATCATATCGGCATTACCCAAGGAAAACTTGTTGCCCTAGTAAAATAATTGTGGCACAAGATAATCACTTGGTTCCGATTATGTCCTAAATGGACCAATTACAAATGTGAAAAATGAATATTTTGCACGCTTGAAGTACGGTAAATCATCTGGTTCCAACTACAAAAATCCTCGAGGTTTATAAATTTTAGAAAGTGACGAAATGTTGAAACAAGCTCCACAAAAGAGTAAATAGCTCCAAAAGAGCAGGGCCCTTACCTTAAAAATAATTAGATCTCAATCAATCGTCACAAGCACAGATATTTGGAACCCATATTGCAAACCTAAATCGGTTGATGAATGTCGGAAAAATAAAATCTTGGCTCTATGTGCAATTTGAATGCATGTTATTTACTAGCCTAGGTGAAAGTCTAACAAAAGAAGGCTACATAAATGGCATTGAGATTGAAAGATATAATTTACTATCTTCAAAGGACGATAGACTTGGATTTATTATATACATTCTTCATATGATATAAAAATAAATTACAGTATCGTCCGGAAGATAAATATCCCCCAAATTATCTGTTATGAAGCTAATATGCGCTACTGAAAAGGGAAAAAGCAAAATGAATTTGAGATCTATGATTTGGTAAAACCAAATTCTGCCTTGGTTTCAAAATTGGGTGCATCCACTACCTGAAAAAGTATTAAAACAATTCCCAATGAAAAAGGGATATCCGCTAAATGCTTAATGCTCGGCCGAGCTCATGAATCGATAAAGGATCCATTTAAATCAAAATAAGAAAATAAAGAAATATTTTATCCAAAAGGACTATATCTTAGCGGATTTATTACCAAGGCATTGCCGATAGCAACTTTTGTGAAATTACAAAAGTAAATCGACATGCATCGGCCCGAAGGAAGATCTCACATGAAATTCAAGTCAGGGGGAGAAACACCCAAAGATCTCAAATGAAGTTGAAATCAGGGGGAGAATTCAACACGAGAATATTGTACTCTTTTTCCTTCACTAGGATTTTTTCCCACTGGGTTTTTTCCTAGTAAGGTTTTAACGAGGCATATTCTTTGTGTAATGGGCATGCAAGGGGGAGTGTTACGTGGCAATTCATTTTAAGTACATGCCCATAGCAATGAAAATATCAATCCAAGTGTATAACACTTGTCAATATGTTGATGATAAAGAATGACTAATCAAGTTATTGTTATCCTATGAATACAAGCTCATGTAAGTGAATGAAGTGATGGAATAAGACATGATTCCCTCCATTGCCTTGTCCCTCTCTCTATACACCATTTTACCTTCTTTATATTGGGCTGTATTTTGTCCTTTATATCATACAATACACCACTACATATTTAGACCTATAAGCATAATAATTATAATAGAAGATTATATACCACAAATCCTCAACGTTACATAAATATAAAATAAATATTTCACAACAATTCAAACATATTGTAAATAATTGTCTAAAGTATTAAGTTATTATATTACTATATAATCTGCTTTCCGAAAAAATATTAATATATAATCTGCAATAATTATTCAACGTATCTGCCATAGTAACTTTGACTCTAAAATTTATATTGACTATGGTATCAAAATGTTAAGAACAATATTTAAAAGAATTTGCGTTTGAATAATTAAGATTACTGCAATCCAGAGGTAATGACCAGTTAAATATTTTAGCATATAGAATTATACTGTATTTATTAGGTCTGAGGTGGTTTCACATTCTTGGGAAGGAATGCTGTTGCTGATGTCCTAGCGAAGCGAGGGGCTCGTTCGTTGGAATTCTTCACGACATGGGCCTTTCCGGATGATGTGCTTACCGCCCTATCAGCTGATCGGAGTGGAGTGTGGTTTCCCCGTGTTTAGTTCTTTTATTTTGGTTGATGGTTTTTTGTATCTTCTTTTCTCTTTTTTTCCTTTCTTTGCTGATGCTTTTTAGCATCCCCGGTTATCCAAAAAAAAAACAATTAATATTAGGGGATTGACCAAACGCATGTTGGTCTGAGTAGTATGGGGCTCTAGCAGTTTAAGCAAAGGTCTCGAGTTCGAGCCTTGTGTATGCAGAATTCTGCTTTGGGAGAGGCAACCATTAAATGCACACCAGATCCGCGCGCGAGGGATTAGTCTTGCTCCTAATGTGGTTCGAAAATATCCGGTACACGCCAAAAAAATATTAGGAGATTGAGGATTTGATCTACTGGTCAAGTCCTCTAACTTTTAACACTATAATAGGAAGTTTGAATTAAATTATAGGATGAATTATATAGTACTACTATATTCTATATTTTTCAATTCAACACATACAAACATATTTTCATAAGTTATGCGGGATGAATTATTTACTAGTACTACTATGGGTCTGTTCTGCACGCGGTTTTTAGAGCTTTTATTTCAAAACAAAGCCCCGTTCTGCACACTAGCTTTTGGGAGCTTTTGTAAGCTTCTTTTTAGAAGCTACATGTAGTAGCGTTAAAAAATAAGTTAGGAGTTTATTTTTGAACAATCACAATTTTAACGAATAACCAACCCACTACCCAATAGGCTACATAAATATTTGTCTTTTTATGTCATTTCATACATTTTTTCATAGCTACAGTTAGTTGTACAAAACAATTAAATAGGACTGACAGCTACAGCTCCCACAACTTCTTACAGCTCCAGCTCCCTACAGCTTCAGCTTGCAGCTACAGCTCTGCATGCAGAACAGACCCTACAGTCTATATTACGATCACTTAATTTTATTTCATAATGCAAAATTAATACTAAATTAATTTTTTTCAGTTATGTTATACTTCCTCCGTTCTCATTTAATTGCCCCTTTGCATAGTAATAACTATTTATTGAGTAACTTTAATCAGATTTTTTAATATAATTCTATAAGATAAAATATAGTTTAGCGAGAACTTGTTAAATTCGTCTAATAACATAGTTTTAGAATATTAAATTTTAATAAGTTTTACTTATATACTTCGTCTATTTTTTTAATATTTTCTACGGACCCACCCAGAGCACGCAGTCCAATGCACATTTTAAATCATTAATAACTCAAGTTCGGTACAAGTAAAAATTCTAAAAGTTCGATATTTAAAAACTACACCACGAGACAAATCTAAGAAGATCCCACTTGACTATATTTTAACTTGTATAACTATGATAAAATTTTAAATCAAAATGTGTGTGTGAATAATACCTAAATCCCCAATGAGACAAATAAAAACAAACAGAGGAAGTACAATGAATTATTATTAATTAAAAATATTTATTGGATTACGCGAAATAGAGAAGTGGTTCAATTATTAAAGATAAGAGGTAAGTAAGTACTCCCTCCGTTCCAAAATAGTAGTCTTTTTAGAGATGAAAAAGTGTTCCACAATAGTTGTCATTTTGGGTATTTCTATGAAAGTTTTCCAATATTACCCCTTTATTCCCCCAATGGTATTTATTCTCTCTCCACCCCAAGTATATTTCTTGGAAAGTGAGAGGGGTAGAAATGGAAGATTGTGTGGTAATAATTGTGTTTCTTGGTTTGTGTAATATTTGCTAGAAAGACAACTAAAAAAGAACGGAGGGAGTATGTTCTAAACTCAAAAATTTGCACCTTAACAAAAAATCCTAAAATTTAAATTAAAATTAAAAAGAAAAAAAGGAAAAAGGAAGAAAAAGAAAGAAATGATGTGAAATTTGCAGTTTGCAGAGAGAGAGAGAGAGAGAGAAAGTGTGTGTGTTCAAGGCTTTGTTCAGACATTGAGGGGTCATCATCCCCTTCTTCAAAATTCTTACAACCTTTTCGGCTTCAATCATTACAAATCACTCCCAAAACCAAACTCCACACCAACACAAACACAACCCCAATCAAAGTCCCTCCCTTTTCCCTCCACTTTCTCCTTCCCCAACAATCATTTGCACAATTTCTGCACCCTTTCCTCTCCACGCCTACTCGAAACCCAAAATGTTCCACCCCATTTCTTCTTGTTTCTGCTTTTCTCGACACACAATCCACGGGCCCTCGAACCCCTTTTCCTGTTCTGGTCCGCATTTCATTACCAAAGTGTACGACAATTTGTCCGACTGAAATTGGGGGGCATATATTTTGCCACAGCCAGATCTAAAGAGGGATTCACATTCCGGCGGAGTCAGATCTTGCTCCGATTGGGGGGAAGGGAAGACATGGTGGCTGAGCCTTGGCTACTTAAAATGGGGAATCAGGTGAGTAACAATTTGAAGCACGCTTTATACATCGAGAATAAGAAACAGGTATTGTCCCAACGTAGACAAACCATCGGTATACTCTCTTTTGAAGTCGCTAATTTGATGTCCAAGATTATTCATCTGCACAAATCTCTAACCGAGGATGAGATCCATAGGCTCAAGAACGAGATCTTAAAATCAGAGGGCGTTAAAACCCTAGTATCCAGCGACGAAAAATTGCTTCTTGAACTCGCCCTCGCTGAGAAATTAGACGAATTGAATAGCGTTGCCTGCGCTGTTTCTAGATTGGGTAAGAAATGCACAGTCCCTGCTTTGCAGGGATTCGAGCACGTTTACAGCGACATCGTTTCTGGCGCGATTGGCGTCACAAAGTTGGGATTTTTGGTGAAGGATATGGAGAATACGGTCAGGAGAATGGAGCGGTACGTGAATTCGACCGCAAATCTGTATGCTGAAATGGAGGTGATGTACGAATTGGAATCCGCGACGAAGAAGTTCCAGCAGAATCAGCACGAGGAGAGCCGGAAGGCTTTTGAGCAGAAACTGATCTGGCAGAGGCAGGACGTGCGGAATTTGAGGGACGCATCGCTGTGGAACCAGACATACGATAAGGTTGTCGAGCTACTGGCCAGGACTGTCTGCACGGTTTTCGTTCGATTGTACGCCGTGTTTGGGGATGCTTGTTTGAGCGGCAGCATTTCCAATGTCGAAAATTCGAGCAGCGAATCACGAGCTGGAATCATCGCGCCATTGAAGAATCATCATCATCATCATCATCATCATCATCATCATCATCCATGTGTAGGGCTGCCTTTAAAAGAGGGATTGGAGAAGGAGAAGCAAAATTCGAGAATTAAAGAAGGGGGCATGGTTTGTATGGAAGATTTCATTTCTGTGCGTGGAATGGGGCCGGGGCGAATGCTAACAGAATGTCTGAGTATTACAAAGCCGTCTTCGAAAGTCGACAACGATGATCGTCTGAGCTCGGAGGATCAAAGGAGTCAGTATTCGGAGTTTGTAAACGAGCCTCAGGGAAGCTTTATCCACGCCATAAATCGGAACCCTTTTAGTGGGAACTCCCGGCATCAAAACGACAGCGTATCAGGCGTTTCGATTTTTGGCCCCAAGAGTAGGCTGCTGAGGTATGCGCCAGCGACGACTGTGGGAGGCTCGGGTCTAGCGTTGCATTACGCCAATGTAATAATTGTATTGGAGAAACTGCTTCAGTACCCTCATCTGGTAGGCGACGAGACCAGAGATGATCTGTATCAGATGCTCCCGACGAGCCTGAGGAAGGCCGTGAGGGCGAGTTTGAAGTCCTTTGTAACGAATGTGGCCATTTACGACGCGCCAGTGGCACATGATTGGCAGGAGAAGCTTGTCACAACGCTCAATTGGCTCGCCCCGTTGGCTCACAACATGATCAGATGGCAGAGCGAGCGCAATTTTGAGCAGCAGCAGATCGTGAAGAGGACGAACGTTCTGTTGCTCCAGACACTGTATTTTGCTGATCGGGAGAAGATGGAGGCGGCCATATGCAACCTGCTCGTGGGTTTGACCTACATTTGTCGATACGAGCAGCAGCAGAACGCGCTGCTGGACTGCGCGAGCAGCTTTGATTTCGAGGACTGTGTTGAGTGGCAAATGCAGGTTCGTCGCCATTCATTCGGTTGCTGAAGAGTTGGTGTCTGATTCACTTGAATAGATGAATCTGTGCATAGCAGAATCAGAGGTTTTGAAGAGCTGCAAAATGTCTCTTTGCTGTAAAAATAGACTTGATTTTATGCCATTTTGCATTGTGTCCAAGTTTGGATTTAATTTATTGTGTGATGTTTGAAGCAGTTTAGGGGCATTGAATGGATGTAAATTAGCCTGGTTTAGATTTGTTTAGAACCCTTTGAAAATCAATTCATGCCAAATTTACATCCAAAGGGTGTTTGGATATTTGGTGTTGGCTGATGTTTGTGTAGATGATGATGATATCATCAAGAATGGTGGAATGAACTCTATGGGGGTGAAACTCAAATCTGTCTTATTTCTCTATATTTTGAAATATACTTGTACTCAATCTATGGAGTATGTAATTTTCATGGTAATACTACATGTTTCAATTTTTTGGGTATAATATGGAGTATATTTGATCTAAAATATCAAAATTATTATAGTTTTTCCTCTACATTTCTTTAAATTTCTTAATAACATTGTGCGGAGTATATTTTAATTTTCCTTCTTACATTTTTTTTTAAAAAAAAAAAACGATTAACGATGATGTTGGCATTCTTGTGCAGAAAAGAATAACCATTTTACACTAATTACACACACACACACCATATGTGACTTTTTCACAGATAAAAGTAATAACAATCTTCACACACACAGTTTCCCTCTCAAATTTTCACCCCTCATATCTAAATATTTTATTATTTTCTCTCACACACACCAAATATCCCTCCCAAGAATTAAGAAAATAGAAATGACATGTAAAATGCACCCCACAAATATCTCCCATCAGTTTCAATCCTTCAAACCCTAACCGCCCAATTTTTCTTCCCTCTCCATTATTCTCTCCTCTGGATTTGATTGAGAATTCTCAATTCTGCTGCCATCGCCGTTGCTGTGTCTATCATTGTGGATTCACCGCTCACTATCACCTCCATGCAGTGTAATTGCCGCCGCCTCCCCCTTCTTCCTCCGGACGCTTCCGCCGCCGCCTCCATGTTGGCTTGCTGCTCTTCTCTGCTCCAGTCCTGCAGTTGTTCGCCACCACTGCCGCACTCACCTTTTTTAACGTAATGAGCCCCACCCACACTTGTACGGTAAGCAATAACTTACGCTATGCCCTAATTTGTCCATGAATCTGGTGTCTGGCATTTGATTAAGGTTCAAATGTTTACGGGTACAGTGCATCTATCGGTCCTGCCTTCTCTTTGTCTATTTTTCCATTCTGTTTCCTAAGATATTTCATTTGTACATATGGATAAGAATTTTGAATTTGGATTCCAACATTGTGCAGATATTAAGATAAATAAAGTGGAAGCTCAGTAGCCATTTCCAGCTCATTTCTTTCAGATTGGATACGTTCACGAATTTGTTGGCTTTTTATTCGTGTTGACGGGATTTGATTACAGATTCTACTGAAGGTCCTCCAGGAACTTTTGTTGCTACAGATATATGTATAATTGGAGAACCGGTATCTTCCTGGCCCCTTATAAGCATGATGGTGATGATTGAAGACAATTGCTTTAGTTTTGGCAAAGATATGGATATGGAAGTGTTCTCACTCATTTCATTCAAGAACTTCATCAGAAGAATTATACAGTTAATGTAGTATATTTTAAATTTTGGAGTTCAAATTAAACTGATTGTGTAAACAAGTGTTGGTATTTTTCCTGAATTAATAAATTGCGATTTCAGATTTATTATTATTTGAATATTAAATCTATTGTATCCAGTACATTTATATTGTTGAGTTCCGTGAAGCCTTCTGCCACAATGACATATGTTTCTTAATATGTTTTTCTACCTTCTTCATTTGGGTGTTTTGGTTCATTCTTGGTCTGTCTATTTTTCATTTTTTGTGTTGTTTCTTACTTGAGTTTTTTCCATAAATGATCCATAAGGAGGGCAGCTCTGCCATAAATGGTCCGGAGGGCAGGTCTGCCATAAATGATCCATAAGGAGTTTATTACTTTAGGGCACAATTTTCCATTCGCTTTTCTATTTGTTGGCATGGGTATTTTGTTTATTAGGTGTATCATTTAAGGCACAATTTTCCAGAGTTTGAGTTTGAAATAACTTGAGATATGGTTTGAAATAAACTTGCTGCGGTGAAAAATCGAAGATGAGGCTATGCAAGGAAACAACCTTTTGTATTGTTACTTTCATAAATCTGTTACAGAAATAAAATCATTGATTTCAAAAAATTTGGAATAATATTTTGGCATATAGTGGAAATACCTTCTACAACGATTCAAAGTTTTCTTTATTATGCCCAATTACATAAATAAGCTTGATCTGCCAGATTAAACTGTAACATTGTTTTTATATTTTCAGATTAAATTTGTTTTAAATAACTAATAAATTTAGTTAAATAATATTAAATAATTCTCCTATATAATTCTCATGTATCATTTAGGACCCTAACGATTGAATATTGATGAATATTGGTAATGCATATATATATATATATATTAAATTCCTATATATATTTAATATATAATTTTTATAATTAAAAATGAGCCTAAATCGGGCAGCCCGTTCAGAAAACTCAACAAATGAAGTATCTTTTTTTACTAAATATATATATATATATATATATTTTCAGTAGTAACTTAATACAAATACTAAATTACTATTAAGTAAAAAAAAAACTCAACAAATGTAAAAAAATTATAGGTACTAATTTGATTATATACCTAAAAACGATCAATTTCAGCCTGAAGCAGATATTTGCCCGACAATAAAAGAAGTGTATTGTATTTTGATTGTATTTTTATAATATAGAAAAAGGGTGGAATTATATTTTATTTATATGATAATGAATAGATCCAGGAAATTTGAAATTTTTATATTCCCAAAGACAATTATTACTTTAGTAGGATGCAGATAATACACTTCTTCCAAGACAGTTTAATTACTCTTGGTTTTCTAAAAATTGAGATATGCAAAGATAGGCATCTGAAATAGGAATCATAGGAAGTAATCATTACCTAAACTTTCTATAATATAGCAAAAGAGTGGAATTATATTTTATTTATATGATAATGAATAGATCTAGGAAATTTAAATTTTTTATATTCCCAAAGACAGTTTAATTATTCTTGGTTTTCTAAAAATTGAGATATGCAAAGATAGTGAGGATAACTTAGGTACGCAGAAACTGAAACGCCGCAGAGTATACATGATATATCCTGCTATGACTTCTGGAAATTTTTAGAGGACCTTCCTAGCTGTGCTGAATGCAACCACTCATACGATAGAATTGAACCTCAGCACCATACCCCATCTATCTCTTATCCTATCAACTTATTCTCTAAAGTTGTAATAATCTAGAATAAAGATAAAGTGTACGATTATCTTGACTATTAGGAACACACAGGAGTAATTAAATGAAATGCATAGTATATTACTCCCCAAGGCTATTATTCTTTTGAGGCTAAATAATCTTTTTATTCATAGGGTAGCAAAGTTCAAAACAGCAATGAATCCCTGGACTTATATAAGCACACTTCCAGCAAGCACCCATAAAAAAGACCTCATACACTTCAAAACAGACCACACAAAAAGACTGAACACCAACCTAGAACAACAAAACAATTACAGAAGGTGTCCATCGCCAGCAACAATCAAAACCATGCTTCTATCAATCTGCCCCCTGCTGCCCCATTCTTTGCCCAAGGCTATTATAAAAGAATCTATCTCAGAATGAAATCTAATGAACTTTCCAAATATTTACCAAGAGATACAAACTTTAATCTGTATTGGTTTGCTAAGAGCTAAACCACATATTACTATAAATCAAAATAAACATAGAAGCTGCCAGATACACGCGATGTTTACATTAATTTTCCCACAACTACATTCTGCTTCTTGAGGTCGGCATAATCTACTGTTCATAATAATACCATCACCACATGGAACTTTTCAGCATCATCGACTCCAGAAATCCTATAACAGTTGCTTGAACTTAAATATTTGACCTCATCTATACTCCTTAAGTTTAGTTTTTCTGCAAGAGAGAATATAAAGCATGCAGTAATGAGCAATGAAACAGAGTAAGCAAGACAGAGAGATGTGCACATGAAAATTCATTAGCATATGGATGGACAGAAAGCATCAGAAGATGATTCAAAGTAGAAAATAGAAATCAATATCAACAATTAAGCTATTGTGAGATTGCTAATTGATTCTACAACTACATATACAATTGCGAACAGTACTGTACCTCTAAGGTTGGGTGGAGCTCCAGCACAGAGCTAATAAAATATGTGATAAAACTTTTCTCCCCTGAACAGAACAACCATGTTAAAATTCATTGCAAGGTAAATAATCTCAATAAAGCCACTAAAGGCAGGATAACTTAGGCTGCCTCCAGAATGCCTTCTCGACCTGCAAATCAACAAACAATTACACAAACATTAAAACCAAAGACAGATGCATATCTTATAAGTAGAGGGATATTATTACACTGCACTTAGTACACAGATGCAGGAAAGGCTACTGAAGCAAGAAGGAATGATTGTTTGCTAGTGGTGCTGTTGCTGCAAAACCTACCTGCTATAATATAAAAACTCAAGTTAAATGGGAACAAAACAAATCCAGACAAATCCATTAGAACTTGGAACTTAGAAGGTTCCCAGTTCACTAATAGTGAAAGGTAGTTAATTAAAAATAACAGACTAAATAAACCAAAAGTAAATATTAAAAAGCATTAGAATGCTCAGCTAGAGCTAATACATGATAAATCGTCATCGTGTCAGCTATGAGCTATCATTCACAAGGATTATTGAATCCATTTAACAAAAAAAAAACGAAATAAATAATAAATAAATAAGTCTTAAACCGCAGTAAGAACCATTCTTCAAATATTGTTTATTAGAAATGTTGGGGCAGCCTAAAAATTTCCCGCATCAGAAGTGACCTTTTGCAACACCATTCATCGCTCCTTCATCCCCGACCTGCAAGAAGAAAACCAAGAAAAAAATCTTAAAAATCGAAAAGCAAGAAGAGAATGTGCTTAAATATCATTAATCATCACATTAGAACTGAAGAAATAAAATACACTCTATTGGAAAATAATGTCCACCTTCACTCTAAGCATTAACTTCCCCCAAATGATCCGAAAATATAAGAAACAATAGAACATGAAGCAGGTTTCATGGTTTCCAGCTTGGAGGCAGACGGTATACGGAAAGCGAAAGAATAAAATCTAGTAAAAATCGGATAGGGTTCGCACAACTGTCGCTGTACAACATTAGAAAATAACAAACCTATTAAGTGGCGAAAGCGGAGGTGTCGGCCAAGAATTCGCAGGGCGGAGGCTTACCAAAATGCTATGTTATGAAAAGTTATACCTAAAAAATCAAGAAAAGGTTAAACATTTAGATTTATCAAGAAATGGAGATAATGTGTTGCTAATGAAATTCAGAAGAACCAAAAGCTATACACTTAGAAACAAAATAAAATCACCTTCGATAGACCAAGAGTGAATGCAGCAACAAAGAGTGTTGAATAAAGCACAACACCGGTAGTAGTAGTAGCAGATTGGTACTGTAACATCGGCGTAAGAGTGGACCTCACACAGCGGGAGCTTCACAAATCGTTTGGTAGGACCGGCGGCAGAGCATATCTGGAAGAGGCGCTAGCGCTAGTGCCCGCTGGAGGGCTAGTGAGGGCGGAGAACGGCGGCTTAAGAATAGGAAAGTGATTCTTGGGTAGAAGAGGAGGCGGTAGAAATTAGGGGTTTTAAAGAAATTTTTTTTTTTTTTTTTGGAGGAGCCATTGAAGGCCTGGAAAGGGGTGATGGGAGCCCATGCCACATAATTACTAAGGGGAAATAAGGGAGGGATAGGGGGCCGGTGGGAATCGAACTTCCAACCTTCCGTTGGAAGCCAATGGACTTAACCGCTTGGGCTAGGTCCTCATCCCCAGGGTTTTAAAGAATTTGAATTAATAGGAAGATGCACGGACTTTGTGAGAGAATTTATTTTTGTGAGTGGGCTGGGAATAATCTCATTGGATGGTAAGCATTTAATTTCCATGTCATTTCCATTTCTTAATTTTGAGAGGAAAATTTGGTGTGTGTGAGATAAACTAATAAAATATTGGAATGTGAGGGGGGAAATTTTGGGAGGGAAACTGTATGTGTGAGGATTGTTATTAGTTTTATCTATAGAGAGATTCCAAATTCATTTGTATTAGTCACCTTACATTTTTTTTTTTTGGTTGAGCCGAAGCCGGAGAAAAAAGGAGAAAATTACAAAGGAAAAAAAAAGAGCGAAAAATACATAAAAGGAGAAGCTAAACAAAACAGCTAGATCCTGAGGGAGCCCTCTCCGGAAGCGTCTGCCGCCAAGTCCCCAACCGCAAAGTCGGGGGGGAAGGCCCAGGTGGTAAAGAAATCCTCGATAGCCGCTCCATGTTTCGCCAAAGTGTCCGCCACTCGGTTGCCTTCCCGACAAACATGGTGAATGCGACACTCCTCAAAAGTACGCCGCCGAGCCTCTATCCGAAGGAGGAGACTCGCCCAAGGATGGAGGGGACTCTGCGAATCCAGTAAGCCAATGGAGGTCATGGAATCTGTATAGCAAGTGATGCTCTGGATGCCAAGGCCTGCCGCATAATCAAGTCACCTTACATTTAATGTGCACAATGTTCTAAGTGAGATATTTTATTTAAACCTCTATCATCATTATTCATTATTTTTTTTTGTATTAGTTGAACATCCCAAAATTATTTTCTTCTAATGATTCCAATACTATTTATTTTGCTGCGATTTTCCAAAACTATTAAATTCATACTATTCTTCATTAATTAAATATAAGAATAAACATGTATGTAAATTAATTTTTTCTCTAATAGGGTTTTAATGAATTGTTTAGAATTTAAAATTTCAAAAATTAATATTTAATTTTTTATTTTAATTTTATCCTTTTAGGGTAAAAAAAATTAATTTAAACATATAGACTTCATATAAATTTAGAATAAAATAATTTAAATGGGTGGGCATATCAATATTATTCACAGTTAAGAACTCCATTCAATAAATAATGGTAAAGGTTTTGGAATTACATATTTTTTTGGGAAAGAAAGCTTTCTTATTCCATAAATCAAAACCAAATAGCAATATTACAACAGAAGCCAAAAAACCAGATGTCCACCATCTTGCTTCCTTCACTCCACTCGAAAAGAAGCAATAAACATACACAATTGTTTAAAGGACAGAACCCGCAATACTCCGAAGAGGAAAATTACGCCTTATGCCGAATTAACACTTGCCTACACATGCTCAAACAATTTAAGGTCAGGACCATCTGCGACTTACCTTAGCACCAAGACTCCATTACTCTTGGCCCCAAACCCCACTATCAGTTAGTTCCCCTGCAACAACCCTCACCAGCTACTGCATTGTGAACTACAAGCTGATTAGCTACCCCCATTGGAATTACATATATACTGTACTTATTATGTACATAATATATAATGTATAATTTATAGGGTATATAAATAACTATCAGATTATTTGTACTCTTCATTTTTAATTACTATTAATAGGTATCATACATTGGAAAGTGGAATGGACAAGGCTCACAAATATAGACATATTGCTTTGGTAATACTTTTATTTAATGCATTCATGTTTTTCAATTTTGGTGGCATAGATACATGTATCCCAATTTTTTATTTAGTTAGAGTATGTTTGATATATTTCCAATATCTTAATAATCATAATTAATTTTTGGATATATGTGCATGCTAATGCATTGATGATTGATATGTTTCAGCCAATTAATTGGAGCAATGATTACTAACCCATCACATATCGTATTTTCAATTGAGTTAAGTAATTTAAATTATGTGGTTTTCATATAATATTATTTTTATTATAAAGAAATGTTGGTTGACATCTCATTTCCCTTTCTATTAGTTGCTTATTCATTTCTCTTTCTAATAGTTGAATTATATGCACTTTTATCGAAAAGAAAAAGTATTAAGTGTGCAAATTATGCAATGAATTCAAAGAATGCAATAATAATAATTTTTTTTGAGTTAATAAATATCAATACTAAGCTTTATGGTTATAATTATTATATTCTTTTCTTTTTATGGTATTCATTAATTAAAATGGGATATTTTTTAACCTGCCAATAATAAGGGTTCATTGAAATAAATTGTGCCAGTTATTTAAATTAAATAAGAAAATTGAAGTAAATAAAATAATAGATTAATAAATATACTTATTTTAGTAAATAAATTTTAAAAACATAAATACGGTCTATTCAATCAATAATAATTTTGTTATGGATATATTAAGGTTGACTTATTTCAATTGTAATAAACCTAAATTGATTTATTTATCTCAATTACAAAATAAACTAAATAGTATATAAGCTTAAGCAAATATCTTGAGTTCGAGCATCTGTGTATGCATAATTCTGCTTTGACGCAACCATTCAATGCTCACCATATCATTGAGGGATTAGTATTTGGCCGAATGTGACATGGAAATACCCAGCACACGCTAAAAACAAAAATTAACTAATTGACCAAATCCCCTAACTTTCAGTTTTATGATTGATATTCGATTTTCATCTGCCCCTTTATCCCCTTGTTTTGTCTATTTGTAATTGTGTGATATTTGATTTTCATATGCACCTATTTTAAGAAATCACTTTGTTTCTATTCACCTATCATGTTTCATAACTTCTCCTGGTGATATTTGGAAAAGTGTCGGCAGTACATGTCTAATGATAGAGTATTGGAGGGTGAATGATTGACTCGCGAAAAAATGGGAAAAATGTTATGGTGGGTGAAGTATTGACTGACAGTACATTGGTTCCGACAAGAGTGGAAAAAATATTTTGGAGGGTGAAGTATTGATTGACAGTACATTGGTTCAGACAAGAATGGGAAAAATGTCTCGAGGGTGAAGTATTGAATGACAATACATTGACTCCGACAAGAATGGGAAAAATGTCATGGGGTGAATTGACTCACAAAAGTAATGGAGATCTTTGTTATTCCACGAATGAGTTTGACCTATTGGAGATCTTTGTTATAAAATTGATAAAGCACATTCTTTTAAGAAAGTATCTATTTCTATCTTTTTCTCTTTAGTTAAGCTCCCCTGCTTCTTTTCTCGATCCAATCTCGCCTTTGAAGAAAGGGATTCCTGATATTGAAGAACAGATCTCCATTATTCCACGAATGAGTTTGACCTCATCTGATCATAGAATATCGTTTAAATTTTCAAGACGTCAGTTTCCACTATTATTTGTTATACTATGACTATCAATAAGAGTCAAAGTCAATCTCTAAAGCATGTTGGAGTGTTCATGAAGGATCCTGTTTTTAGACACGGTCAGTTATATATTGCTTCATCACGTGCAATAAGACGTTAGGGTAAAGGGTCAATTGTGTTATATGTGATATCATTGGGCCCCTGCACCTATTTTGAGAAATCCATTTGTTTCTATTAAGCTGTTATGTTTTATAACTTCTCTTGATGATCTGTGCAAAATTGTTGGCAGTACATATCTAATGATAGAGTATTGGAGGGTGAAGTATTGACTCATGAAAAAATGGGAAAAAATTTCCTGGAGGGTGAAGCATTGACCAAAAGTACATTGGTTCTAACGAGAGTGGGAAAAATGTCTTTGAATGTGAAGTATGGACTGGCAGTACATTGTTCCGACAAAAATGGGAAAAATGTCTCGGAGGGTGAAGTATTGACTGGCAGTACATTGGTTCCGACAATAGTGTGAAAAAATATCTTGGAGGGTGAAGTATTGACTGACATTATATTGGTTCCGACAAAAATGGAAAAAAATATCCTGGGGGGTGAAGTATTGACTGGCAGTACATTGGTTCCGACAATAGTATGAAAAAAATGTCTTTGAGGGTGATCTATTGACTGGCACTACATTGGTTCCGACAAGAATGCGAAAAAATATCCTGGGGTTGAAATATTTTTGGCAGTAGAAGTCTATTATTCGAACCATATGAATGAAGATTGAATTGTCGAATTATTGACCATTTTCTATTTCGTTTCATACTATTTATATTAATATATGAATTGTGATAATTAAGTTATTTCCAATTAGAAAGAAAAGTTATTATATTTTCATTATATTTATGTGTCTCAGCATCCTTTATATCTATGTCAATTATGATATCAAAGTATAATATATTTTTCGAAATAAAAAAATTTAATTTTATAATATTTTTAATATTCAAATTCTTATGAGAAATTATGTTTTCGTGTTTGATAAAATGATCAAATTTTTTAACAAGGTTTTTTTATATGCTGCGGCGTCACGTCTACTAAGACATTTGGATTTTGAAAATTTTTCTATTAAAGAATGATAAGCGTTATGCAAACCAATCAACATTTAATGTTTCATAGAAACACTACAAATATTTTTAATTTAATAAAGTTTTGATATAAATATATTCAGTTTATATTTCAATATATTTCCTTTTTCTGTTTAATGAATATATGTTTATTTATTATTGAAAGTTGATTTGATTTATTTTTTTTACATTGAATACTAAAAATATCTAATAGATTTAGTTTTGTGTTGGGGTGATGACAACTTTTAAAAAATATGAATGATTTAATAATAAATCTAATACGATTAACTTATAAATAAGTGTTTTTTTATTAAGAAAATACATTGCATCATACTTGATTTGACATTCACTTTTTTTTATATTAAATTCAATTTTTTTATCTGTTTATGGTGAAGTTAATGTATAGTCATGGATTATTATTCAGAGATAGAATTTCTTAAATGGATCATGGATTGTACTTGCCAAACAAGATATGAAAATTCATAATTCCACATTTCTTTTTTACTTGAGTTTGGAAGAACATCGGGTAATGCAAGATTTCGTATAATCACTTCAACATTTCACATCATTTTTAATAATTGCATGGCAGTTACATTAATGGGATGGTTTGATTAATTAGTTAATGAAATTGATATGTTCAATTGACGAGCATATAATGGCATGTTCGACAAGAATGGGAAAAAAAAATGTTATGGGGGGTGAAGTATTGATTGTCAGTACATTGGTTCCGACAATATGGGAAAATATGTCATAGGGGTTGAAGTATTGGCTTGCGAAAGCAGTGAAAATAGAATGCTTATTCCACGAATGAGTTTGACCTCATCTGATTATAGAATATCGTTTAAATTTCCAAGATGTCAGTTTCCACTAATTGTTTGTTATGCCATGACTATAGACAAGAGTCAATGTCAGTCTCTAAAAATCACAGCTTAAAACTTAATAGAACTTATTTTTAAAAAAATAGAATGATAGTGAATATTAATATGAATAAAGTAATGCTAATTTTTTAAAATAGATTAAAATATCTACTCATTATGTCTTTAAATTATGGAGTATTTTCTAAAGTTATGCAATTGAGATCCAAGACAACTGAAATTTGTTGCTTTCTAATTTGACATTTAATTTTCATATATTGAGAACACATATATTTCATTTGTATTTCGACTCTTTAAGTATTTTTTAAATATATATGACATTTTATAAACGATATTATTCAGTATTTAATCAAAAATTTGATTTAGTAGTACATTTTTTTTGGAATGTGCAATTGTTGTGTATGCTACTTAAAGGACCATCATTGCAAACTTATTGTACAAAATGATTATCATTCAAAATATATTACTTATCTAGATAAAAGTGTCAGTACATTGGTTCCTAAAATGTTCTGGAGGGTGAAGCATTGACTGGCAGTACATTGGTTACGACAAGAATGATAAAAAGTGTCCTGGGGTGAAGTATTGACTGGCAATATGTTGATTCCGATAATAATGTGAAAAAGTGTCTTGGAGGGTGAAGTATTGACTGGCATTACATTGGTTCAGACAAGAATGAGAAAAAATATTCTGCCGATGAAGTATTGACTGGAAGTACATTGGTTCCGAAAATAGTGTGAACCAATGTCTTGGAGGCTGAAGTATTGACTAGCATTACATTAGTTCCGACATGAATGAGAAAAAATATCCTGGGGTGAGGTATTGACTGACAAAAAAAAAAAAAACCGTCATTAACATGTGCATTTCTTTTTCTCATTGAAATTACAATTAGATATTGGGTGGTGTTTGACTTGCTATCATCTTAATAAGAATAAGAACTTGAAGTTTATGTAATATAATCATTTAATAGTTTTATTTTTCATAACATACAATTTTGTGATTATCTTTTAAATTATTTTTCACTTTGAAATAGTGAGGAGAATAGTACTACTATTTTTTTTATTATATATATATTTTTAAAATTTTACATCCACGTGCATCGCACGAGGGTATATTGGTTTCTATGAGAGTGGGAAAATATCTTGGATGGTGAAGCATTGGCTGGCTGGCAGTATATTGGCTCCAGCGAGGGTAGGAAAAAATGTCTTGGGGGTGAATTATTGACTGATAGAACATTGGCTCCGAAAAGAATGAGATAAAGTGTCCTGGGGTGAAGTATTGACTGACAGTACATTGGTTCCAATAATAGTGTGAAAAAATGTCTTGGAGGGTGAAGTATTGATTGACATTACATTGTTTGAGACATGAATGAGAAAAAATATATTGGGGGTGAAGTACTGACTGGCAGTACATTGTTTCCGACAATATGTGAAAAAATGTCTTGGAGGGTGAAGTATTGACTGGCATTACATAGGTTCCGACAAGAATGAGAAAACATGTCATGTGGGTGAAGTATTGACTGACAGTACATTGGTTCTGATAATAATGGGAAAAAACGTCCTGGGGATGAAGTATTGACTGACAGTAAGAAATATTGTGTTTTTATATTTAATATAATATAAATATTTTCTTACAATAATCGATGAATTTGAGTCAAACTACCTGTATTTATAGAGAGATAATGTATATATAATATTGTTTAATATAAATGTTTGAATATTCAATATACAATACTTTTATTACTTACAGGACCAAAGCAACTTATTTCATTTAAAATTCTTAAATATTGAAATAATAAATAAACTTCTTTAGAACTGTGTTGCGTGTGAGAAGAAAGTCCGATTTGAATTTTTTTGTGTAAAATCAACAGTCGTCGGATGGAACAAATCCACGGATAATGTTGTGCGATGTTATTGAATTTTTCATTCATTATGCTACCATATAAATTCTATCTTAACTGTAGGATCTAATAATAATCTTAATTACATAGTATATTTTATATGAACGTATAAATATTCCTCCCGATTTTACATCCCCGCGGGTACCGCGGGTGGGAGTATGATTGATTATTCCACGAATAAGTTTAACATCATCTGATCATAGAATACCGCTTAAATTTTCAAGACGTCAGTTTTTACTAATTGTTTGTTATACTATGACTATCAACAAGAGTCAACGTCAATCTCTAAAGCATGTTGGAGTGTTCATGAAGGATCCAATTTTTAGACACGGTCAGTTATATATTGCTTCACCACGTGTAATAAGATGTTAGGGTAAATGGTGAATTGTGTTATATGAGATATCATTGGGCCTCTACACCTATTTTAAGAAATCCATTTGTTTCTATTCAGCTGTCATGTTTCATAACTTCTCCTGGTGATCTTTGGAAAAGTGTTGGCAGTACCTGTCTAATGATAGAGTATTGGAGGGTGAATGATTAACTCGCGAAAAAATGGAAAAAAAATGTTCTGGAGGGTGAAGCATTGATTGACAGTACATTGGTTCCGACAAGAGTGGAAAAAAATGTCCTGGAGGGTGAAGTATTGACTGGTAGTACTTTGGACAATGATGGGAAAAAAATGTCCCGGGGGTGAAGTATTGACTGGCAGTACATTGGCTTCGACAAGAATGGGATAAATATCCTGGGGTGAAGAATTGACTCACAAAAGTAGTGGAGTATGAGTGATTATTCCACGAATGAGTTTGACCTCATCTGATCATAGAATACCGCTTAAAGCTTCAAGACGTCAGTTTTTACTAATTGTTTGTTATACTATTACTATCAACAAGAGTCAAGGTCAATCTCTAAAGCATGTTGGAGTGTTCATGAAAGATCCAACTTTTAGACACGGTCAGTTATATATTGCTTCATTACGTGTAATAAGATGTTAGGGTAAAGGGTCAATTGTGTTTTGAGAAATGATTGGGCATCTACACCTATTTTGAGAAATCCATTTGTTTCTATTCAGCTGTCATGTTTCATAATTTCTCAAAATGATCCGTGGAAAATTGTTGGCAGTACATATCTAATGTTTCATTGTAGAAACACTACAAATATTTTTAATTTAATAAAGTGATAATAATTAAAATTTTATAATAATTATTATGTGATGTAATAATAATATTAATTATATAATAATTTTAAAATTAATATAAATTTATTATTTTTTTAAAAATTTTTGACGTTCAATCTTTTTTATAGATAAGTACTAAAAAAAATTTGAACACGATACATTTATAATAATATTGTTTATGATATTCACTTTATTTATTTTCTTAAAAATTTTAAATATTAAATTTAATTTTATCACACAACGAATAATTTATTGCAGGATATATATATATATTATTAAATTCAATCAAATTTATACTTTTTATTTTTTATATTTAGGAAAATAACTATAATAATTATAACAAGGATAATATAATAAAATCACAATTATCTTTAACTTGTTTTATATATTTTTTAAATTTAGAAGCCCGCGGGTACCGCGGGCGGGTTGTACTAGTTATAAAAGAATTTTAAAAGTGAAAATTAGAGGATTGCACCATCCGGGAATCGAACCCGGGTCTGTACCGTAGCAGGGTACTATTCTACCACTAGACCACTAGTGCCTTAAATCAACTTCCTCAAAATTATATAATTATCGTTTTAATATAATCATTTTTTTGGGTGCAAAATAGTACTCCCTCCGGCATCCGTCCCATTAAAAGTGGCTTCATTTGACTTTTGACAATGTTTATTATTTAACTTTGACTCAATTTTATTGTATTAATACAAGAAGAGAAAAATAGTCAAGTGTGGTTTATTTAACGGTGCGTTTGGTTGGAGGGATCTTAGATTACCAGTGGGAACGTGATTGCTGGGAATGTAAGATTACTGGGAATATGAGATGGCCGGGAATCTTAATTTTTTGTATTTTAAGATTATTGCGTTTTATTAGATTGAGAATCTCAGATTTCCATTTCTAATTAATTTACTATAATGTCCTTGAATTAATTTATAAATATGTTATTTTGCTACAAAATATTGATAATATTTAAACAAATTTATTTTTTAAAATATAGAAAATTCTGTATATATAATTTATTGTATGATAATCAGTAATTTAATGTAACAAAATTCTTATTATTTTTATTTTGTATATAGAAGATAAATAAATTTTAAGCAAATATGATAATATTTATTTTAAAATATGTTTGAATATTTTACAAAATTTCAATTAATTTTTAAAATTAAATTCCGTATATTTATCATTTTTTAAATACAAATATCTAAATTTATCAAATAAAAAAAGTATAAAAAGTAAGGGTATAAAAGACAAAAAGTATCAAAGTAGGAAAAATTGATGTGGTAATCTAAGATTACCTGCCTCTTGGGTGGGAATGTGATTCCCATCCAAAACCCCTAACATTCCCATCGAGGTGGAATGTGACATTACGTGAAAGATACCGCGAACCAAACGCATGCATATCACATTCCCTAGCCAAGATTCCCAGTGGGAATTTTGAATCCCCGAACCAAACGCACCCTTAGAATCGTCTAATAGGATAGTTTTAAAATATACATTTTATATAATTTTTACTTATACCAATTATGAGATGTAAAGCGTCCAATAACTGCATTGATTTTGTGCAGAAGAGAAAATAATCACTTTTAATGGGACAGAGGGAGTAGTATTTTCTAGTTTTCCACTAAACTTACAACCTTTACCTTTTCAATTTTTATTATTTATTTATCCATTTATATTCTATAAAATCAAAGTTGGTACTACATGATGAATTGGAATCAAATCCAACAAACTTTACCAATTTTCTTGTAATGGTGTACAAACTCTTCATTTATTCATTTTTATTTTTTTGGAGGAGCCATTAAAATCCTGAGAAAGGGATGGTGGGAGCTCATACCACACAAATTACAAAAGGAACAAAGATGACGGATAGGGGGCCGTGTGGTGATTCGAACCCAACCTATAAGTTGAGAGTCAAGGAATATAATACATTTTTATAACCACAAAAATTTTACATGATGAAGAAAGTCCCCAACCCCATTTATACATTTTTATTGATATATACATTTTTATTTTTATTTTTTTGCAATGGAATGGAATATAATACTTTATAACCACAAAAATTAGTACACTCCGTTTTTTGAAATTGAATAATAAACCCAAATCACGTGTTAACACTTTACAGCCTTGTCCCTTGTTTTCCATTTTGTGTGTATATTCAGCAGGATTGGCATTATTGTTTGCCACAATTATTACGTAGGTCACATCGACTTTAAATACAAAATGCTTATACATTATTATCCTCAATATTTGTTATCAAGTGGTATAAATTAAAAACTCGAACTATACAAGTACAACCGGAGTTAATTTGGGTGTATATTATTCAAATAAAAGTTGAATAAGGAAAATATTTTTGTAAGAAAGCTATGTATACTCATTTAGTGTCTGTTATCCACACAATTTTTTGAAGGTTTGAGAGCTTCAAATTTAATATCAAAATGATAATTTCGTTCTTTATACTAGCTTTTAAAGACGCGGTAGTTGCCAATTGCAGTTCCGCAAATTCTAAAGAGAAGTTGCCCTTAGTAGATTGAGAGTTTTCGACAACCACTTTCAATTTAAGTAATTTTTCCAACTGTTTTAAAAATTACAACCACTTCAAAAATACACTTTATATTAAAATTAAAAACTTCAGCCTTATCAAAATCTAAACTCCCAACAGCTTCAAGTCTCTAGAGCTCTAGCTCAGAGCTATAATTTACAACTATATCCAGTGTGCAAAATTCATCCTTACTATTTAGTATTATCTCGAATAATTAATTTTAAGGTTTGAAGAGGCATGAGAATAATACATGTATTGGCCTGGACTCTGGATATGGGGTGTAAACAAGAGGCAAGAGCAATATAATAGTACTTTTCTATATCTTCCAGATAGGGTTAGAATTTTCTCAGAAATCAAATTCCACCCTGTTTTACAGACCATAGCATAATGCTAATTTGCAGCCAGATTAATGAAAACAATCGAACAACCAAAACTAATATCAATTTTCCAACAATGCCAAAATTCTACAACATTAATGATTACAAAAAAAAAGTACCTTAAACTGATGTGCTATGCATGGTGTTACAAATCACGAGCCATATCGTATACTTGAACTGATAACAAAATATTAGTGATGATTATTTGAAGACATGAAGAAAAAGGGTCATTGTGTTCATAGTCTAGAATAAATTAGACAAAGCTCACTGTATCAACAACAAAGCAGGACTTGGTACTTTACTCAACATGATATAAACCTGCAAGAAAGTTAATGAGACAAGGTTATGGTGATATTTTCATTTTCTAGTTCTTTCCTTTGTTTTTAACGACACAGCAAGAATCATCACCATAATCAGACCAAAACTCTCATTTCTTAATAACCTAGCTGAAGCAAATAATGGTGATTTCTAGCCTCATCTCTTTTCTAGTACATCATCTGAACAATTTAAAACAAGTGATAACTTAGGCACTCTATAAACAAAATCTGCTATATTTAACATACCTAAATGTCCTTATTGTACAAGAAAAAGGAACAACTAAAAACTCTCATGGCAACTTTCTTATTGTTTGAATTCCGATTCAAAATCCTTAGAAGCCCTGCAAACACAGCAGATTGTTCAATAGACACACCAACAAATGCATAAACATTCATAATGCAATCAAATCAGTTGCTTATTTCAACTCCTTTTGCATACAAACCAAAGCTGTAGGAGAACATGCGTTTTATATCAACTCCTTCTCAGAAAAATCAAAGATTCGCAAAATGATTGCAATATTCATAGCAAAATCAAAGAGAGAACAGAATCATCAATCCAGAATCTAGGATACTAGGAAAGAGTATTTGAAACAAAAAGAGGTCAACAGATTCGCAAACACCACCATAAATTGGAAAAATAAGTAAAAGGCTTCAATCGATATCAAACCTCAATTATTCTGATTAAACAGTATCTTCAACAGCAACCGGAGACATCACTCAATAATTCAAACTGCAAACAGAAGGTTAATTTGGGGCATGTAACTGCAACAATTGAAGGTTTGAAACAAGACTGAAAGAGGGGAAATGGAATTAGATCAACAGGTTAATAATAAAGGGGGTTTTATACCTCTGCGTTGAATGCTTGCAGAAATCAATTCCGGCGCAGTGAGGTGTGGGCTGCTCCGGCTGGGGGAGATCGTTGCCACCTCTCAGCTGTAGCGTGACGCGGTTCGCTCTCTTTGCCAAAGCATGGGTCACGGTGAACCGGTAGGAGGATGGTTGACACGGCGGCGGCTCGGCTGGGTCAAAAGTTGGAGATGCGCGAATGGGGCAGCAATGATCGAAGGAGGTGAAAATGGGGAGAAGGTTTTGTTGCAGCGGTGGGAACGAGCGGTGGGAAAGAGTTACGGCGAATTGGGATTTTAAATCTCTAATTTCTCCGGCGATTGAATTCCGTCGCCCATTTCGGTCGCCATACAGTTTTTTTCTTGTAGTGATATCCGCGTTGGCAGCGCCGGCGAGGGAGTTCCGTCGGAGGAGGGCGTCGCTCGTCGTCGGGAGGGAGGAGTTTCGTGTGAAAAAAGGCGCTGTTACTGTGAGAAAAGAGGGAAGAAATCAACCCTGGGAGAAATTACAGTGCCTTTTCCGAGTACATCTCTTAGGTAAAGCTCCTCGGTAATATTACCAAGGACTACTCCAAGGATAAGTCATCGGTAAAACTAGTCTGCCTGCCTTGCACCACTCCTCGGAAAAGTCCTCGTAAAAGTAGACCCGGTTCAAACTCACCGACCCGATCCGTCTACCTTGGACTAGTCCTCGAAAATGTCCTCGCAAAAGTCCTCTACCTCGCCCACATTTCTTACATTCCGAGGAAATCCGATCGGGGCCATATTTCCGAGGAGTAGTACACGAGTTTGTCCTCGGAAAATTTCGACTATTCCTCGGTCCTCGGAAATGGTCCTCGGAAATCTGGCATTTTCTTGTAGTGACATGCTCTATATTTTAAATTTAGATAAAATGGTTTGTCATGTTATTTTATTTTTTATAAAGTAAGACTTCTAATAACTTTCAAAGATACATTTGTCGTGTTATTTTTATATATTTCAATTTTTATAAACAAAGTTTTTGTTTTGTATTTATATATAAATGGATCATCAATGGAGTTCTTATGAGATTAAGGTTTGTGGTCCTCTTGAGCCCAATATGAGTGAAAAGGCCCATAATTGTAGTATTGGACCAAAACAACGTCAGTAGTTCAGCCCAGTCATATTCAGCTATGGATAGTTTGAATAACTTTTACAAAGACACTTTTTTGCAATGTTTTGACGAATGGATTTAAATTTATAGAAGGAATTTTAGGAAATGATTTCGAAGCATACGATTTAAGAGGTTATTTCTCTTGGAGGAGGGGCCAGGCCTGAGAAATAGGTGGTGGGAGCTTATGCCACACAATTACAAAGAGGAATAAAGGAGAGGGATAGGGGATCGGTAGGAATGTAACCTCCAACCTTCCGTTGGAAGTCAGGGACCATAACCACTTGGGCTAAGTCCTCATCCCATTTAAGAGACTATTTGAAATTTATCATATACAGTAAATCATTGGCACATTTATTTAAAAAATTAAATTAAATATATATTAAAACATTAGTCAGAATAGCTCAACCCTAAAAATAATTACTCGCTGATGTAAGCAATATATAAGTTGAAACTTGAAAGGATAAAATGTGTATTTACATACTCCCTCTGTTTTTTAATAACTTCACCATTTCTGCACTGCACGCAATCCAACGCTCTTTTTCAATCATTAATAGCTCATAAGTATATATAAGTAAAAATTACAAAAAATTGATATTCTAAAACTACGCGATTAGACGAATCCAACAATATCTCACTTGACTATATTTTATCTTATATAACTATGTTAAAAAGTTGAATCAAAGTTATTTAATGAATAGTAACTACTATTCAAAGGGTGAATCAAAGTTATTTAATGATACATATTTATATATACTAGCGTTTTTGGCCCGCGCGTTGCACACGGGCGTATTGCTTTCTTTCTTATTATGAATAGAACTAATATATATATTTTTTAAATTAAATGAACAAAATAAATACGTAGAAGTATACAGTTTGGAATTCATATATAGTCAATGATAATTTTAAATTGTAATGATTTTGAGTAATGGTTTAGAGTAGAGATCTAAAGTTAAAAGTTAAGGAGGAATGGAGTTTATAATTTAACAATCGAGTTTAGGATTTCATTGTTAAAATGAAACATATTTATTATTAATTAGTTATTTTAACATCTCATTATCCCTCGACCCTCCTCCCATTATGTGAATTTTCTTGAATGATATAATAATTTTCTAATAATTCAATTCCCTCTCCTATCCACATGATCTATTCAATCATTCGATTCCACAATACTAAAGCTACATAAACTCGAAACCCAGCCTGCTTGGTTGAAAGTGGGAACCAAGTATTTTCTCAACCAACTTATAGAGCTTTTGTAATACCATAGAAATTACCCGAAATAATTTTAATTCATTAAGTAGACTTTTATTAAATATTTAAAAACTTGCTTAAAGAATTAGTATATTGATTTTTTCTACAAAACAACACTTGTAAAATTATATATGTAAATTTGTCTTTTCCAAAAGAAATATGAATTTCAATATCAAGGGTAATAGAATTATATAGTTTATGGAATTTTTTTTAATCTATTGTTTAAATTATATATATAAGTTTTTATATATATACACATTGGTCTTGAAAATTATTATGAGGATAGTATGTGAATATTTTAAGTATTTTGATATTCATTATGGAATAAATTTTTATAAAAATAAAAGTATGAGTTTTTATGTGAATCTATGAGAATTAACTTTTATATAAGTAAATATATTCATAGATTATAATTTTTATTTAATGATGACATGAAGACCTTGTGGTTTGAGTATTGTTGTAAATAAAATAAAACCATGCAAGTATATTATTATTTTGAAAGCACATTAATATAAATACAATACTTGAAATAAATAAATAAATATTATATTATCATATCCAAATATAAATGCATGCCACTAAATAATGGCAAGAATAATGATTTTTCTAGACAAGCTAATACTTCAATCATTTTCATGATACACTACTTACACAAATATGAGGTTAGAAGCAATTGCAATAAATTTTCTTCCTAAACAAATAGATAAAAAAATAAAATAAACATGATTAACAAGTGTCTTGGATGAATGGCTAGCAAAGAAAGATGATCAATTATCTCTTGAACCCACCAAGATTAATAGCCTCCATAATAGGCAAACCATTATGTTAATAGACAACACGATGGACAAAATTAATAGCCTCCCAAATTAATAGCCTCTTTGTTAGGCTATAAGGACCAAATGAGTGGATACAAATACTCTAACCATTATTGCTGAAGACACACTTAATTGGATGATTGGTGAGGTTGTAATCACTCTCACAATGTGTCATGTTCAATTGTTCAAATCTCAGCCTATAAATAGAGGGAGTTTCTAGCCTTCAAACACACCAATCTCATCCATCTCATTAGCCAAATTCACTATCCATTTTATTCTTCAAAGTTCTCCCACATAGTGAGCATATCTTAAGGATTGTGGAGTCTTGTAGGCTTGGCAACCTTCATCATTCTAAGAGTTCTAACTCTTCTCAACACTTGGTTAGTAAGATATCATTCTTGAAACTTGTATCTTAGAGATCTAAATCTTTTATTTTTATACTATAAATTGATTTCCCTCCATTTGTCGAATTTCAGCGAAACCCGTAATTTGTGGTGCGAATCTTGTGTTATTACGGCCATTATCTTTGAATCTCCTTGCTCTTATACATTAATTCAGTAAGTTAACACTCTCTACTTCAAGTTTTGGAGATCCAAATCCATGTTTTAAGAGTACAAAATAAGAATTTCCCCATTATACCAAAATCTGTCAGTTTTTCGTTTACATAAAGATCCATCTTTTTAAACTATTTTGGTTCATTTCCCTCAAAGGTTCCTTCATAAAACTTGTTCCTTATTGAGTTGAGTATCTTTTTGGAAAATTTTATAATTTTTAGAACTCATATGAAAAATTTATGGGATCCGCTTTATCGAAAGGTCGAAATCTCGTTTTGTTGAAATCTAAGAAATGATAGTGTTTCTGAAATCCTCATTTTTAAGGTCTTAAGTGTTTCAAACCCAAATGGTTTATTCATGAAAAATATTTATCTATATGTTATCTACCTTGTAGTAAAATTTCAGAATTTTTGGTCGCAAATTACTATTTTTAAAACCTGTTGAAAATTATAGAGTCACCATTGAATTTCTGACAGAATAAATGTTCTGAAAAGAACTCAATTTTTGAACTGTTTCCATACCTTGTTTTGAAAAGTGTAAAACATGAAACTTGTTCAACTATGTGTTGAGTATCTACAGTTTAAATTTCATAGCAATCGCCTTTCATATGAATTTTTAAACTGACTTGGCGTAAACTACGACATTGGACTTGATTTTTGGTCCAAATGAGAAATTGTTGGATTTTGAGATCCATGAAATGATATTTTCATATCTATGAGATATTTTTATGAAAGTTAAATGTTGAAATGATATTTGGCATTATTGAATACCCTTGTTATGAGGTTACTCCCGTGAAATTGTTGAAAACTCTTTTAAAGAGTATATTATGTGGAAAATTGTGAAAAACTCTTTTAAATCCATTGTGCACTATTAACTTGAGTAAGATGCCATACTTGATAGAGGGCTAATGCACTAGGGATGTGTCTTGCGGGGCCTCCCCCTCTAAATATGCCAAGACGGCATTGTTAATAAATTGTGCCAAAACGGCGTTATTGCATGTATGAGTCTATACTTTTGGGTGTATCCATGATGGGTTACCCGAGGCTCCGGAGTGTGTCTGTATATGAGTCCGCTGCATGCTGATCATGACTTATGATCGATATGATATGATATGATATGATATATGGAAAATGGTGTCCTCTTGTGCATAGTTGCTACAGTGGTAAGAATGAAAGTTATTTATTTTGTTAAAGGTAATGTGTGTGATCCTTTTAAAAGAAAAAGTGAAAATTATTATTTTTTTTTAAATGAGTGTCAACCGCTATTTTAAAATCCACTTCTTAAAGTGGAGCGGGTTGACTTACTCAGTACCATTGTACTGATAGAAAGTTGTTGTGCTATCTTTTTACAGATATTGGAGCTGACATGTGAACTGCATCTCATGACATGAGCATTTGGGGATGGGATTACCTTTCATCAAAAAGATTGTTGCTTTAAGGAACCACGTACTTTTAATTATTAATGTCCTATATATTGCCTTAGTTTATGCTTCCGCATGAGAAAGAACAATTACTCTGGTATTAAGTACTTTAAATTTTCTTATGACTATATTTTATAAAATTGGCAATTATTTTTGAAGTCCATATTACAAAAATTTGTATGTGAAGATATTTAGCCGTAGCACTTGTCAATTAAGTTAGCCAAAGGGCGAGCCTGACTGACAAGTGTGGCGGTAACATTTTGAAACCTTATGAGGATGAATTTCGGGGTGTTACAACTTTTTGTCCAACTCCTCCACTTGCCATCAACAAAACATTCATTATCACTCCTAAATAATACAATTTCATATCAGAAATGTTTTTTAGTTGATATTTAGTGAAAACAATCATCAAGGCCACCAAAAATTCTCAACATAGGCTAATTCCTATCTCCACTCCAGGTAGAGTAATTCAAGTTATGCTTATAATAATAGTATAGTTTTTGTAATAGTTGGTGAGAATTATGTGTGAATGCCAATCATCAACTCTCCAAGGATAAAAGAAAAATCAATAATTACATTAATGAGATTTGGCACACACCTTATAAATCAACTCTCAAGTTGATCATCGTGATCAATTAAATCTTTGGCCATTCAATCGACGGAACAACAGAAGTGAACACTGCTGCAATGCCTTTAGCTGTAAAAGAAAAGTCAATTTAGCATTTAAGAAAACTTTTTACCCATTTGCTCCATTGGGCAACAAATAATGACCAAGCAATTGGTAGAGCTTAACCTTTCTTTGTTCAAATTATGTTCGTGCAAGAGGGTGGTAGAAATTAGAATTACTACATTATCCAATATTTTATGTTTATATGCTCCAAGGAAACTCACTATTAACATGTGGCTACTTTGTCGAGCATGGCTCCAATGGTGAAGCTGCATCTTTTGTAGAAAGTTCCTCAGATTTTGAATCTCCATTCCACTCAATTCTTTGATTTTATTGTTCTGAATAAAATTAAGAGGTTGTTCTTTGGGGCATTACATCAAACACAATGATAGGAATGCCAATATAATACCCTTAACTGTAAAAATCGGGAGTATGCATGCACAACCAGAATGAATTATCCAAGCAATCCGCAGAGCTTTTTGAAGCGAGTCACTATTGGCATTGAAATAAAGTTAGTAGAGGAAACCTCGGATCGTTTGGTGAGGACATAGGATGAGAGGAACATAGAAAAGAATAGATGAATTTATTGATGTTTAATTTTTTTTTTTTTGCTGATGACGTGTTTGATGATATGGCATTACTCAGCAATTACTCAGCAGCTATCAATCTACCCACATGTTTTAATAAGAGCCTTTGATCTAAAAATGAGCGTATAATGATTGAACTTATATGAACATATAAAATGAGAATATTTTTTTTTTCTTTTTGAATTACATGATATTCAAGTCTTTTGTTTATGTTTTCGATTTTTGTTTTTTTTTCTGTGCCCGCCTTCTCAGACTTGTTCACCAAAAAAAGGCTTTTGCTTAAAATGGTGGTTGGAATGCATGTAACAAAAATTTAAAAGGGAAATAAATGAGAGAATCAGAGGATTGAAGAAAAATTTAAAGCCACAACCAAATGAACAATAAAATAAATTATTTTTATTGTTAAAAAATTAAAATAAATAGTTTCGCTTTCATATCTAAAATAATGAGAGCAAGTGAAAAACTTGATAAGTTTAGTATTGTATATTTATATTTATGTTAAATGTTCACTTTAGATTATTCTTTGTGAAAAATAAAATGGTAAATATGTTTGATTGAAAGTTTATATTCACATGTTTTGTATCATGTTTGAACGTCATGATCACCTAAAAAAATATTAGAGCTTTTGGGTAAAAATATTGCTACAATCCAAAACTAATTATGATTCACACAAATCTTTACAATTGTTTATACTAAAATACTTCTTATATCCTTTTACAATACAAATTACTTATATATAAAAAATTTTATAAAAATTTACTTTGAATTTCATATACATTTATATTTATATTGAAATAAATAAGGATTAAGGATATTATGTCTAACAATTAAACTATGATACATTTTAGTCTTTTTTTTTCTTTTCCTTTTCTTTTTTTTCTTCTTTAGAAAGAAAAAAAAATTATGTAGAATTTGGCTAAAATGGTATGGAAGTTTTAAGTGATTAGTTATTTTATATTATCAATTTTTTAAGGTCAATTTAATGTTTACACCATATTTTTAATGAAATATTTATGTTTAAAATATGTCATTGATTAAAAATGTTTGAAATCTATTATTTTAAATTCCTTATATTGATATAGGATTATATTTTAGACACATATTTTTAACCTAATTATATTTATTTATTAATATTATAATATGTTAATATTTCTTAAATACTCCTATACTATTATATATTTGATCAAAGAATTAATATTATATAGTTTTAAGTTTATAAATATTTGATATGATAAATATATTTACTATAATTTAAAACCATATATTTACTTCATTTATATTGTTTAATTTCAATATTAAGCCAGATAAAAAATTAGGATATAAAATTTATTAAATTTTTATAGTTCACAACATTTCTTAAATTTAATTATTCAATATATATTTTGAATGAAATATTTTTTTAAAAAAATATTGTAATTATATTCCTTTTATTGATACAGGATTATATATTTTATAGAGATAAATTTTTAACCTAAATAAATTTATTTAATAATATTATAATATTATTTTTTACAAAATTATATGTATAAAAAAGTATACATGAAAAAATAATTTATATTATATGTATCACAAAAGATTTTATATTATATGTATCTATATTATTTGATATAATTATCAATATTATATATAGGTCACCAAAAAAATAATTTATATGAAGTATGTATCAAAAAAGTTGTTATATTAATAGATTGATTTATAAATGCAATCAAAATAATTTATATAAAAAGAATTATATCTTTTTAAATATATATGAAGATTTTCTCACGATTTTGTTATATTAATAGATAGATTTGTTTTCTAAACTTAGATATTGGTGACGTGGAAGATGACATGGCATTACTCAGCGATTACTCAGCAGCTATCAGTCTGCCTTTGTGTTTTTATAAGGACCGTTGATCTGAAAAATAGCATATAATGACTGATTAACCCTTTAAAATTAAGAAGGATGAATTAATTTTAATAAGGACAAAAGAGTGCACAGACCAAAAAGTATTCAGAATTTATTATATAGATTAAATGAAATATACTGTAATAAGAACAATCAGGAAGATTGATAAATTTAAAATTACTATTATCTATCTTCTGCATCGACTATAATTGATGGCCTCTCCCGTTTCTCCCGTTCCGCCTGATCCTCCTCCTCCGTCTGAATCTCCGCCCCACAACCTCGCCTTGTCACCTTTGTCCTTTCGAGATGCTGCCATGGTAGGGCAGGCGATTGCACTTGAGGCCCCCTTGCCGGGTGGCCAACAAGATTTGTTGAAAGAGAAGTTGGTGTCTATCGATCGTGCTGGTCCTAATTCTCGGATTCTCCGTATCCGCTTTGAGAAGAATTTTCTTGACGAATTTTATTTGCCTTGGAGGGATACCCTCGTTGTGAAGGTGCTTGGGTCTACTATAGGCTATATGGCATTGAAAGAGAGCCTTAAGCGGCTCTGGAAACTTGATGGTGGATTTGACTTATTGGATGTTGGACTCGGATGCTTTCTAGCCAAGTTTGTGAACCCTTCCGATCGAGAGAAAGTGCTTACTGGGGGGCCGTGGCTGGTTTTCAATCGCTGCCTTGCCATTCTTCGTTGGTCACCTGAGTTTAATCCGGCAACGACAAAAGTGAATACAATCCAAACGTGGGTTCGGCTCATCGGTATGAAGCAGGCTTTTTACAAGGAGAACACGCTTCATGCTATTGCTTCGGCGTTGGGCACTCCATTGAAGTTTGATCGGAATACTATAGAGATATCTCATGGTCGATATGCTCGGGTTTGTGTAGAAATTAATCTTGATGTGCCGCTCATGGGGACGTTGGATGTTGAAGGCGACATGGTACAGGTCGCCTATGAGGGTCTTCCTGTGTTGTGTACGAAGTGTGGTTGCCATGGCCATCTTCAGGATTGTTGTCCAACCCCGCCAGGGTCTGTATCGACGCTGCCATCGCCGGATTCTGGGCCTCCGCCGATGGGAGAAAATTCAAGTCAGCCGGTGGCTGCAAACGTGCCGGGTAAGGAAGCCGAATCTGTATCTCAACAAATCCCACAAAAGGTGGCAAGTGAATCTGCTTTTTTGGTAAGCGGATCTGCATGTTTGGGAGAGAAAGATTCGGGGAATTTAGGTGTTGGAGAATGGATGATTGTGAAACCTAGAAAACCCCGAAAATCCAACATGGACAAGGCTGTGGACCAGGCTCCTGTTGGGCCGCCTAAGCAGGATCAGAATAAGCCTATGGGCCATAAGAATGGACCCGTGAGTACTGGGTGACAAGAGAGGACCAAACTTGCACCTCGTAAGACTGGGGGTTCGAATAATGAGCAATCCAAGTCGGTTGTCGTGTTTAAGGTCGGCCCTACTAATACATCGAGCCCGCGAGCCCAGGGTCCTCATCATGGTGCCAAATGGAGTCGTCAGGATAAAGGTAATGTTGAGACAAGCTACACGTTTGATCTGGCCAAGATTTTTCCGACGAAGTTCCCTCACCTTCTCAATGGGATAGGTAATGATGTGGTTATCTCACCAGGTATTGAAGCAAGGCTGCGGGCTGGTCTTTTGGATAAAAACGATACTATCATGGTGTCTGGTGATGGGACTGCCGTGGATAAGATGGATACGGCTGGTCCGGGGGAACGGAGTGATGAGTCTCTTGTTTCTCAATGATTGGTTTTAACGAATTTTCTATCCTCTCATGGAACGTACGTGGCGCCATGAGTAGGCACACACAACGCCACATATCAAATGTGCTGAGACAGTTCCGGCCATCTGTATTTGTTTTCATTGAACCACAAGGTTTGTTTGATCATTTCAGAGTTATGTTCTATAATTTGGGTTACGAGGCATTGCATGTTATTGAATATGAAGGCGATCTGGTGGACTTTGGGTCCTTATCAGGCTAGGTCTCCCCTACAGTTTCAATTTTTTTCTAGTGCACTCGAGTGACATTCTCTATCAGCAGGGCCCAGTCATGTTGGTTTGTTACCGCCATATACGCTAATCCGTCGGCTCATGAGCGTGAATCAGATTGGAGGGATTTATTGCTAACTAGTCAGCAAGTTCAGGGACCGTGGGTGGCATTGGGAGATTGGAACTCCGTTGCCTATGTGTCTGAAGCTCTGGGCATGTCTCCTTCTCCTCAGCAGTGTACTACATTCCGCAATGTGCTAGATAGTTCTGGTCTTGATTAGGTCCATACAGTGGGCGGAACTTTCACTTGGCAGAGGAATAATTCGGGCGGACCATTGGCGCGTAAGAAGCTTGATAGGGCAGTTGCGAATGCTGAGTGGATTTCTTCATTCCCGCATGGTCTTCTGGAGGTGCTTCCCAGACGAGCCTCCGATCATCATGGTATCCTCCTGAGATGTGCGCAATCTACTGGCAGCAGACGAATGCGCCCGTTTAGATGGGAGATGATGTGGAAGGAGCACCATCTATATCCACATGTGGTAGAGGCTGCATGGACGGGCACCAATGGGAACATTGGACAGCGGCTACAACAGGTTAAGGAGTCATCACTGCATTTCAACACCTACACCTTCGGGAATATCACTCGCCGCAAAAAGAGGATTATTCGACGGTTGGCAGGTATTCAGAGGGTACAAGTTCGTGTCAACTCGGCTCAATTGGCGGTGTTGGAAACTCAGCTTAACCGTGAACTTGATGAGGTATTGCAACAAGAGGAAATGCTATGGTTTCAAAAATCACGGGATATGAGTGTTAAGCTTGGTGATCGTAATACTTGCTATTTTCTCACCAAGACCCGTATTCGGCGACAGAGGGATACTATTTCGGGGCCTTGATATTAATGACAGTGGATTACGGATGAGGTTGAGCTCCAAAATCATGTGCAGAGTCATTTTGGGTGGGTCTATCGTAGGCCGGACGTCCCTGCTCGGCCTCCTACAATGTTGGTACAACTGCCGCCTATGCCGGATGTAGGAGGGTTAGATGATGATGTCAGGTATGAGGAGGTTAGAGGTGCGGTGAATGAGATGAAGAGCTTAGCGGCACCGGGACCTGATGGCTTCCCGAATTTATTTTATAAAACCTACTGGGAAGTTGTAGGTCATGATCTTTGGAGGTTTTTTTCTACTGCTCTTCGGGAGGGTACCTTTGATGAGGATATTTCAGACACTTTTATTTGTTTACTGCCAAAAATTTCTATCCCGAGAGAGATCTGGCATTATCGCCCGATTAGCCTTTGCAATGTTTGCTACAAAGTGTTGACTAAGGTTTTCGTTAATCGCCTACGACCTTTATTGAAAGATTATATTGGAAACGCTCAATCTGCTTTCCTAACCGGGCGAGGGACAGTGGCCAATACACTTGTGCTGCAAGAGGCGATTACAGCATTCAGGAATAGGCACCGCCGGTCTCGGTGAAACTTTTGACAATTTCCGTCCCACGAGCATTTTCTTAAAAATATACCAGGTTAGATTTATTACATGAAAAGAGTTATGATTCATGGGAAAGGGTTTAGGGATACATCAAGATTATTAGTCTTTTTATTACTCAAGTGTGGTGCTTTAATTTCACATGGCGCTGTGGTCCTCTCTGTCATGAAATGTTGACAAATCTCATGGCATAACCGGGATAGGTTGACCTTCAGCCTGTCACACTGAGGATCCCCGGCAAGTATGCCATGATGCTTCTCATCAATTCTTGCCATGAGAGTTCCTGCCACGAAATGTTTGGCAAATTCCCACTACATGAGTATTTTCCGAAAAATCATGGTCCTGGTTTAAGTTTTATTAATGAAACCAATTTATGATGGCGGAGTTGTGATTAGGGATATATTTATAAGTAGTCATGTTTTTATTGCTCGTGTTTAAGAAACTGTGGCCCGAAAGCGCACGGTGTCAAAAATTGCAGTAATTTATAGTAAGACCGGATCGTTCACTGGAGGATGTGCGATAGAAGCAGGTCCCACGTCGTTTTACTAGATTTTCCATTCGTATTGCTCAATAGGTTTGAAAGGTGATTAGTAACTACTGACATGAATGTAAATTAGATCTAGAAAGCAGTTAAATTAATCTATAAAGCAAATAAATCTATTTTAGAAAGCGGATAAGGATTATTCTAAAAATGCAGCAAACATTATCTATGAAAGCAGGGAAAAGGAGCATTGTGCCAACCGTGAAGTTGAGTCACAATGTGGACAGAAAGGACAGGAAGAAAAGAATGAAAATTGGACAAGAGCAAGATACAGCAATATTAAACTTCCATTTTCATACGCAGATCTTTGGTTGGGATAATTCTTTCAGATAGCTAATTCTCATGCTCTCAATAAGGCTTTCCCTTTTAGCAGACAGGTACTTGCAATATGAGTTTACATGTTCTTAAGACCACAAATTCTAAGATACCACAGATTCGTAACTGCCCTGGCCTGGGTATGTTACTTCATCTGTGGTGGATAAGCAACACCCGACACATCATTTATTGAAATGCCAAGTACCACTATCTTTCTCCCATGTCACACCCAAAGATTTGAATCAAGCCCTAAACTATCCCTTAACTGTCAATCCTAGTAGCAGTTACACAACTCTCAATACAACCGAGTGACCTCTAATGAAAGCGGTTAAGAGAAAGCGGTAAAGAAAGCATTTAAAACCTATCACTCGGAGGTTTTGAAAATCTGACCCTGGTAGTAAAAGACAGCTCCCCGTCAGAATGAAGGAGGATGGATCAAGAATTCCCGGCTCTCAGTGAACCACTAGTGTGTTCACTTTCTTCCGGGTGATTATGAGATACAAACTAATGAAACGAACTAATAAATTAGTTCGTTCCGGATGCACTCACTCAGGACTCAAAAGTAGGCTTTGGCAGAAGAGGATAGCAGTTGAAAGAAAACTCAACCCTATCTTGGAAAATAACCAAGGCCTGGATGATGTTCCTCTAAGATTATTTACTACACTGTATTTGAATCCAAGTGGACCCCATCTCGGTGTAGCACTTAATCTTACATTCCCATCAACCAGCAATTTTGGAAAATAATGGATTTGAAAATCATTCCCTGTCAGGTACTAGACTCTCAGTTAAAACACAGACCCTTTCAGTCTAGACGAGACCTAATCGCTGAATCTGCTTCTTAATTCCCAAAATATAACCCTTGATAGAATATGAATTAGTCATAACTGAAGATTTTATCCCTTACTCAGATCCGGATTTTATAAAGAGGCTTTTGTTGGAAGTTTATAAAGCAATATCTGTTAAAGATCTAGACTTCTATTGTCCAAGGGAAGGATCCCAAAATAATTACAGACCACAACAGTACATAATATTATCATGCATAAGGATATATGGAAGTGTAAAATTAATTGACCCAAAATATAAAAGCGGGTCTAGACAGAAGGTGAAACACAGAATGGAATGGTCAAGGTACCAAAGTAATGGCAGAATAATCGGGTGGACTGTAAACATCTACTGTCCAATTTCCCAATCACTCGGATGGAGCGGATTTAGACAGTTTAGACCCTGTAATGGTGGTGTCAACACCAGTTGGGCCTCCACTGTCTGTGAATTCGGATAAAAACCTACATACTTCCTTTCTATAATGATCATCAGTTGGCATTGACTGATGCCAACTGATTCCCATTACAGATTGGAATTTGGGTTTGGAAATTAAGATAACAAAAATAAAACTGTATCTGGATGGGAGTCAGTTGAGCAGCTATTATAACCCCGGATGGGCGAACCGCCAAGGCTTCCACTGACAGCCATTCAGACCATGCAAAATAACGATTAGTAACTAATACCCAGAATACGAGCTAGTTATCCATGAGGGAGTACCCGCCAACATTATTCTGATGTATTCTTTGCTAATGGTTCCACACAATACACAAAGACAAAATAAATAAGAAGCAAAAGAAGATCCATTGTATGAGAGACATTGGTTTCTCATGCAAGGTTGTGGATCGGGTCCACATGTAATGGTCTTAAATAATCCTTCCTACCATAATTAATTACAGTCCAGATTATCTGTTTAAGCCATCGAGGTTTTGTTTATACAAGAGTGTTTTAATGGCAATTGAACAAAGGTCCTTTAATCATGATGATTATTGAAGTTTGATTATTGCTAATCTCAATCTTTAATCATTAATGAGTCAAGGGTTCAATCAGTTAAGTGATGCCAATGGAGAATCAAAATTTGGGCAGCATAACACCCTATATTGCAATTCCAGAATGTTACATCCTAACCCGTGGGGCTATGATGTGAGTGTTGCAATATAAAATGGAAAGAGAATGAAATTTGTTTGAGATCAAATAGAGAGAGAGACCCTTGTCGCTATATCATAAATGTTGTCGCGAACCGAGATCCGCGACATGGACATCCCGACAAGTTTTTAGAATTTTTGGCAGCATAACGCCCTTTGTCGCTATGCAAGGTTTTGTCGCGGAACGTGGCTCCGCGACAAGGGTGACATCGCGACAAAGTGTTTTAATAAAATTCTAAGACATTTGAACCTTTGTCGCTATGCATGGAGACTTTGTCGCGGAACGTGGTTCCGCGACAAGGTATTCCGCGACAAAGTGTTCAAAGGCTAAGAAACATGGCATAATTTTTCTGTCTCGGAATGGGATTTTTGTCGCGGAACGTGGCTCCGCGACAGGATGATTCCGCGACAAGAAGCCATGAAGACAAAATGCAAGAGTTTGGCTCCTTTGTCGCTATGCATGGACAGTTTTGTCGCGGAACGTGGCTCCGCGACAAGGTATTCCGCGACAAAGGGTTTTAAATTATAGAGACAAGTGTCTTGAAACACCTTGGTCGCGGAACTGCCACTCTGTCGCGGAACGTGGTTCCGCGCCAGAAGGCGGTTGGCGCCCAAGGTGGTTCAGGACAAAAGTCAGAAAAAGCAGAAATGAACAGTGGCATGCAAACAGCGTGATCTCACCCTATTTCAGATCAAAAAGCTATTCTAAGCTAAAAATAAGCAAGAAACATTCAAAATAAAGAAGAACATGCTTAAGCAAAAATAACAAGACTGGCAGGATATTAAAATAAAGCAGGAATCCTAATCTAGGGTTTGATCACACATCCACACAACATTATCCATAATATGCTAACAGTAAACATGGAAATAACAAAATGGGGGTCAAATGACCCAAAATGAAAAAGAAAGCATAAATCCATGGGGTGTGAGACCCATTTCATGATTTGGGACACAAATGATGAATGTTTTCCCATATTATTGAAGGGGTGTTGTTAATACCCATGGTTTGGGTATTACAAACCCTAAAACAAGAGTTTAGAAAACAAAACATAGTATAAAAATGGCTATCTAAGCACTGTGAACAGTAAAACACTAATCTAAACTAAACTAAGTGCAAAAATTAAATAATACATAAAAATAAACCTAACTACTCTACCTAAGGAAGAACTCCTAAGCTTGCCTTCAAGAACTCCTAAATTTCAAACTTCCAACCATCCAACCCTTAGCTCATGGGAGACACCTCATATTTATAGAAGTGTAACCCTAAGCCCATGGGCCTTGATTCTAGCCCATTGTGTCTTAAGACATCACACACATCACAGCTTGTCTCGGAACATCAAGTTGGTCGCGGAACACACTGCATGTGGCAAGGCTTCTCGACTGGGTCTTGTATCTCTGTTTGTGCATCTTGGTCGCGGAATGGGCTTTTGTCGCGGAGTCATGCTATCGCGACAAGGGTCATCGCGCCAAGGGCTTGGCTGGTCTCCTCTTCACTTGGGGCCAGTTGGTCGCGGAGTATGCCTTTGTCGCGGAACACTGCATCGCGCCAAGGGCTTCCGCGACAAAGGTCTTCCTGGGCCTGCTGGATTGGGCCAGATGGGCCAAAAATATTCTTTTTGTGGGCTTTTCTATCTTTTTCCCATCTTTTTGTTTCCTTTTCTTTTTCTCATGTTTTTGGATTTTTCTAACATAAATATGTAATAAAATTACATATTTATGTCTTTTTCACACCAGCTTATTATTTTTACAATTATGCATAAATCAGTCCAATTCGACTGCTTTCTTACTTAGTGTAAGACCGGAATGCGATCAAATGCCCGTTTAAGACACGGAAATGGATTGAAAATAATGGTCATTTTTGGCCATTATCAACATCCTCACATTTAATACTGATCGTCCCCGAGCAGTCAGAGTCAATGTTCCTAGGAACACGGACTCTACATATTCAATTCATTTTCGTGGCTTCATAAATCACATCTTTTTTGAATTGGGATAAGATGATCAAAAACTACAAGTGTTGAATTCCCTTGATTGCAGTGTTTAATGAAATGATACTTGCTCACTATATCAGGCCTACAAATCAAACATTATTATCAATCCTTCATGAATGTCATGTTTGAAAGATGCAAAGATTAAAAATCAGAATTAAGGTATGACACGAACATGTGTAATGAGAAAAGGCCTCACTTATAAGAGAATCGGAAAATTCACTCACTCTCAATTGGGGTTTAATCATGAACGCTCAAAATCAAATTCAATTAAATTCTCCCATAAGCTTGCAATTGGACCAACCCGCCACCGGCTCATTTCTTCAAATCGAGATCACGAGGTCTTATTTAAGGGTTATAACGGGGCGTACGGTTGTAACATCAGGTAGGAAAGGGAACTTATTAGGCTAAGTAGTGGTAAGAATTTAATTCCATCATAACTTGGCATTTTTATTTAAAATTTATGATCATCAATGTTTCTTTTTATTGCTTTTCTCTTTTCATATTGCATTGACATTAGACTATTGTCTAATTGCTTTGTCATTCGCAACTTATGTGTTGTTGACTGGAATTCAACATCTCTCTCTTTTTTTTTTTTTTTTTTTTTTTTTTTTTCGGTTTATAGAACACCGATTTATAGTTTTTATTGATGATCACAAACTTAATGCCTTTGATAAAAATTCATTCCTGCACACTTGGGTTTGAATTTCTTGGTCTTTTTGTAAGGCTAGGAATAATATAGAGAGTTTCAAAGAAAAATTAGGCTTAAGGCTCAACTTGGTTAATCCTAAAGGGAAAATATTTTTGGGTTTGGATTTCAAACGAAGGCCAAAAATTTGGGTTTTCTAGGTGCCTCGATCATATGCTTGATTTCGGGAATATGGCATGGTCTTGAATCGGTCCCAATCGCAAGTTCTAGTTTCCTTTAATCAAAATGATTCACACATCAAGGAAAATGAATGAGTAAAAGTGACTCATGGCTCAAATCTCACAAGGTTGGGTTGATTCATGTCATGCAATATTCTCAAATTCAATCAAAGCTTAATTCTAACAATTTATTCAATCGAAATCTCTAACATGCAGATTTATTACCCAATAAGCTGATCGCATCATTAAATTTTTATAGCTCAAAACCTCAGGAATGCATGTCATGCATGTTCTCAATTATATTATCCCAATTTAAAAATTTGAAAATTTAATCATAAGCCTAAATTCAACTTGTGAATTTAGAGCAAGTTTATGCATATTTTTGCTGGTTATTTAATTGAAAGCAGTAAAGAGGCACTGCTGTCATACTGAGTATGTCAACAGCATATTTTTGGTCTGACAGTCACTTATTCATCTCGGACTGTACAGACATCTTTTCAAAGGAAAGCAGTAAAGAATTGTTCAGTGGTCTCAAAAGTTGAGTTCCAATTTAGGGAAAGCAATTAAATACATCCGAGGCAAGGGATTCTCGTGCAGTTAATACAAACCTGCACACACAAAAGGAGGAAATCCCTTGCAGATTACTACTACTAGACTGGAAATAAAAATAAAGCAGGGTAAATTCGGATTCATGCTTCTTCCTTTCTTTCAGAACATGTAACTAGCCCAGTGGAGATAGCTGGATAGCTCACACCGCAGACACCAATCATTGGGATCTGTTATGGCCTCGTGATCCCTGGGGCAGTAAACTCTGCCTTCCTGATCAGCCCATAGGAATGGGGTATCTGGTTGGTCAACCATCCATTCGAGGACATTGACGGATGTGTCTTGGAAGACTGACCATCTTGTCACTATCCTGTCAATCATCCTGATTCCTTGTTCAACTTGCCTTTCATCCGTCTTACTCATAAGCATCAGTCCCCGGGTGAAGATTGACGCCTTGTGGTTGTCCTCGATTCCTGGGCGCAGCAGTTCACAAGCGTGCTCCTCATTCCCTTCTACAAACGCCATAAGTGCTGGAATGATCTGGAGATTGAGATTTCCTGCCGCGGTGCATGTTTGCAGGAACCTCTGCTTTTCCCAACGGAGTCTTTCTTGCCCTCTCTTCACAGTGGAAGAGTCAACCTCGCATCGCTTATATACGATGGCAAGGTTCCCAGCATCCCTGAGCTTCTTGCATGCACGTTGTGCAGTAAACACCCCCTTGATTTCATCCTCTCCTATCCGGGAGAGAATTTCACCAAGGAGTTCGACCGGCAAGTCCAGCAACTTGGTTCCTCCTGGAGCAGGGTCTGGAATGGGAGGATTACCCCTGAAAAGATAAGAAGTGATGAATCCAATTTTTATATAATTCTCGGAAATTATTCAAGTTTAGAAACCAACATCCTCACATTTAGAGCTTTGCTCTAGATGTGAGATTATTAAATTTCTGACTTGAATTTTAATTTAAAGCACATGTAAATAATATTTGGTTTTAAATGGGCTAAAGAGCCCAAAATAAAATAAAATTGGCCATTGGGCCTAAAATCTTTTTAATGGGCCATAGGGCCTAAAAGTTTTCAGTTTATTAAACAAGTCCGAGACACTTGTTGGAAGTGAAATGAGATGGATAGATGGAAATGGAATGCTCGAATATTGGAATGTGCAATGGAGACGTGGCGGAACGGATCTGCTGTTTTTGGATAGCTTGGACTGTTTGGACAGTTAAAGCATCCAAAAATTTACAAACACTGTTTTTGATTTTACAAATGGTTGACTTGTTTTATTTAACAGAAGTGGGAGGTGAGTGGTCCCATTTTGGATTTTTGAAAAGGATAGCAGTTAGGTGACAAAAGTACTGCTATCTTACTCACACAAGTGTTCCATTGGGAACAAAACTCAAGTCAAACATTAAACAAAAATAACTCTTTTTGTCTTTTTCTAAAAGGTTGCTTTTATTAAAAGTGGAAGCTTCCTATTGGGTGTTTGTACTATGTTTCCATAAACAAACAAACATTTATTCCCATGAGATTTCTAACATGAGAACAAATGTGCCCAAAAAGATCTTCCATCTTTATTACACCACCCACACTGTGCACATCACATCAGGATCAATCAAACCAATAACATCAAGATATTCAAAACAATACCCAAATGTTTATCGGTTTGTTCTTTCCAGTTTTTAAACTTCAAAAATCTTATCCATTAACAGTTTTAACTCCATTAATCAGTTTCTCAAAACAAGTTCTCAAAAACTTCAAAATGGTGCTCAAAGCCGAGGGCACTCAAAACCTCTAAAAATCTGAAGTTGGATGTGCACACTAACAACACCACACCACGAACACACAAAATGAAAAACAAAACGAGACAAAACAAAAAGAACGGGTCCGAAGGGGGGCTATGTCCATGGTGAAAATAGGGTTTACCCTCTCCTCCTTGGCTCGGGTCTAGGCACGGGTCCAAGGATTGGGAGGGGTCCATGAAATCGGTCCATAGTTTCCCTTAGAAATGGCGTGCAAGAGTGCGAAGAACACGTGGTGTTCGTTCGGATGAGAGAAAAATGGGGGAGAAGAAGATGAAGAAACTGAAAGAAGTTGAAATGACAGGAGGGAGGTGAAAAGGAACTGGTGGGGGTGGGGGGGGTATAAATACTTGAACTTTTGTCGCGGAATCCGAGACTTTGTCGCGGAACAAGGTTCCGCGACAAGGCATAGCGACATTAGAGTGGTCGCGGAGTTGAGGGTTGGTCGCGGAGTCATGCTCCGCGACAAGGCCATCGCGACAAAGTTCAGTATGGAGACAGTCAACGCAAATCGTGTCGCGGAGCAGGGGTTGGTCGCGGAGTCATGCTCCGCGACAAGGTGCTTCGCGACAAGATGTGGGGAAATGGTTTAGAAGGAAAAGGGAGTTTGTCGCGGAGTAGGGCCTGGTCGCGATGCATGACATCGCGACAAAGGTCCTTCCGCGACAAAGGATTTTGAATTTTCAAATTTTCTTGGACTGGGCCCGAGTGTGGTATCGGGCCTGCGTCCATTTTATTTGACTTGGGCTGAATGAATTTAGTCCAAGTAAATTCAAAATGCTGGGCTGAAAATTAAATAATCCACTTGCATAAAATTAGGTTGGGTCAGTTCCATTTTATCTGTGAATTTTGTTTCGGGTCTTGAATTTCTTCAATTCCCGAGAACATTTTCTCAGATTTATAGAACTAATCCAACCAAGAACCTGGTTTTCCATGTTACTGTTATCTGCTCCTCTTTTTGGTGGTTCCGAACTTCTGCAAGACAGATAAATAAGACGCATCAGATTTTCTCCAAATATCAACATCCTCACATTTAGAGTCTTAGTACTCTAAATGTTTAATTGATCTTTGGGTACTTTCTTGCCATGAAATAAATACTGTAACTATATACTATATATATAAACTGAAATTTTTGTATTTTTAAATGCTGTTTCTTATTGAGTGTAAGCCGGGTCTGCCACTGCTTGGCTTTCTTTCTCCGGATCGAACTGTCCGAGGTACTCTTTCAATCGTTGTCCATTCACCACTATATCGCCCCTGCCAGTTCGAATCCTGACAGCTCCATTCTTGAACACCTCTAGTACTTCATGTGGTCCTTCCCATCTAGATTTGAGCTTTCCGGGGAACAGCTTCAACCTAGTATTAAACAATAACACATGTTGACCAACATAAAAATACTTAGGTTTGATCCGGCGATCGTGCAACTTCTGGGTCCGCTCCTTGTAAATTCGAGAGCTTTCATAAGCTTGCGCTCGTATTTCCTCAATTTCATTGAGGTCCAACTTACGTTTGCTCTGAGCAACTTTCGGATCGAAGTTAAGCGTTTTAACGGCCCAGTAAGCTTTATGCTCTAGCTCTACAGGCAAGTGACAGGCTTTTCCGAAGACCAGCCTATATGGAGACATCCCGATGGGAGTCTTATATGCTGTGCGGTATGCCCATAGAGCATCATTGAGCTTACGTGCCCAATCCTTACGGGTTATCCCGACAGTGGCTTCGAGTATGTGTTTGATTTCGCGATTGGATACTTCGACTTGACCACTAGTCTGAGGATGATAAGGCGTGCCTATCTTATGGAGGATCCCATTTTTACTCATTAAAGTTTCAAAACCTTTATTAATAAAGTGTGTTCCTCCATCAGATATCACCACCCTAGGTACGCCAAATCGACTGAAAATGTTGTTCTTGAGGAACTTGATGACTTGGCTACCATCATTGGTTGGTAATGCGACAGCCTCGACCCATTTGGATACGTAATCGACAGCTACCAAGATGTAATAGTTTCCACCAGATGGTGGAAACGGTCCCATGAAGTCAATGCCCCATACATCAAAGATCTCAAGCGTGAGAATCCCCTTTTGAGGCATCTCATCCCTCTTGGAGATGTTTCCTAATCTTTGGCATCTGTCACAGCCCTTAACAAATGTCCTGCAATCCTCATAGATGTGAGGCCAATAAAATCCACATTCGAGGACCTTGTGGGCCGTTCGAGCGGGACCATGGTGACCTCCATATTCTGATTCATGGCATTTTCTGACAATTTGATAAGCTTCATGCTCGGTCACACATCGCCTGATTATTAAATCAGGGCAGTGTTTGAAGAGATAAGGTTCTTCCCAGAAGTAACTTAATACATCTCGTTTGAACTTATTCCTCTGATGATAGTTCGAAAACTGGGGGGTTACTCCGCATGCCAAGAAGTTAGCAATGTCGGAAAACCATGGACAAGCTTGATTATGCAGATGCAACGCGAACAACTGTTCGTCCGGGAAATCCTCATTGACGGCTTTTTCCTTTTTATCATTATCTAATCGAGATAAATGGTCAGCAGCACCATTATCTCGACCTCGCCTATCTTTTATTATGATGTCGAATTCTTGCAACAGAAGTACCCACCTGATTAATCGAGGTTTTGCATCTTGTTTGCTAAACAAGTATCTCAATGCTGTATGATCGGTGTATACTATGGTCTTTGTACCTATTAGGTACTGTCTGAACTTGTCAAACGCGAAGACTACAGCATACATCTCTTTCTCCGTTGTGGTGTAGTTAACTTGGGCCTCATTCAGGGCATGACTTGCGTAATGAATTACGCAATGTCTCCCATCCTTATGTTGTCCAAGAACTGCGCCTACGGCGAGACCACTAGCATCGCACATTACCTCGAAAGGTATTGACCAATCGGGTGGTTGCACTATCGGTGCAGAAACCAACATCTTCTTGAGCGTGTCAAAGGCTTGGACACACGCTTCATTTATTAAGAAAGGATTTTCTTTACAAAGCAGATTAGTGAGCGGCTTGGCAATTTTAGAGAAATCCTTAATGAATCGCCGGTAAAAACCGGCATGCCCTAAGAAGCTCCTAACTGATTTGATCGAGTTAGGAAGAGGGAGATTGGAAATGATGGAAACTTTGGCTGGATCAACTTCAATGCCTGCACGAGAAATGCGATGACTTAACACTATGCCCTCAGTGACCATAAAATGGCACTTTTCCCAATTTAAAACCAAGTTAGTGTCCTCACACCTCTTTAAAATCTTAGCAAGATTGGTCAAACAATCTTCGAACGTATCTCCATATACAGAGAAGTCATCCATAAAGACCTCAATGCATTTTTCGATGAATTCAGAGAAAATAGACATCATGCATCTTTGAAAAGTAGCAGGTGCATTGCACAAACCAAAAGGCATCCGTCGATAGGCAAAAGTGCCGTACGGGCAAGTGAAAGTGGTTTTATCATGGTCTTCACTGGAAATAACAATCTGATTATAACCAGAATAACCATCCAAAAAGCAATAAAACTCTCTCCCTGCCAACCTCTCAAGCATCTGATCAATGAATGGCAATGGAAAATGGTCCTTGCGTGTGGCCTCATTCAGCTTCCGGTAGTCGATACAAACTCTCCATCCGGTCACTGGCCTGGTTGCAACCTCTTCTCCTTGCTCATTCTTGGTTATGCACATCCCTCCTCGTTTGGGTACGACCTGCACCGGGCTAACCCATTTGCTATCAGAGATAGGATAGATTATACCAGCATCTAAGAGCTTGATAACTTCTTTCCTTACCACTTCCTGCATAAGGGGGTTCAATCGCCTCTGAGGTTGACGGGAGGGTTTAAACTCTTCTTCCATTAGAATCCTGTGCATGCAAATAGAAGGGCTTATTCCTTTTATATCAGAAATGGTCCAACCTATTGCATGTACATGTTTCTTAAGAACGACCACCAGAGCATTTTCTTGCTCTTGGGAGAGCTTAGCCGAAACAATCACGGGTAACTTTTTATGTTCTGCGAGAAACGCGTACTTGAGATGATCGGGTAATGTTTTAAGTTCAAGCTCTGGTGGGCATTCAACGGAAGGGAGTAGTTTGCGAGAATTGGGTGGTGGGAGAACAGATTTACCTTCGGGATCCTGCATCAGTACAGGATCCTCTTCCTCCTCTTGGTTGGCGTCCTCATGGAAGTCCATGCCATCGAATTCCTCCAAATCCCCTGTTTCGGGATCGGCGAAGTGAACGGCTTTGCATTCTTTGTGCTCCACGCCAGCAGGCTTCAGTACCTGCTTTGATGGTTCATCCAGCATCATTTCACACTCAAGTTCAGAGTCAAGCTCTTCCCTAACTATTACATTTTCGAATGAAAAACAAGAACTGTCATTCGGAAATTTCTGCAATTTCTCCATATCAAAGATGATCTCCTCGCCATCGACCCTTAGGGTGACTTTTCCGGATTTGGCGTCAATCAGTGCACCACCAGTGGCTAGAAATGGGCGTCCAAGGATAAGTGGCATTTCAGAATCCTCTTCAATGTCGAGGACGATGAAGTCGACCGGGAAAAGAACTTGCCCGGTTTTGACCACAACATCCTTAAGGATTCCTACGGGCTGAGTGATCGATCTGTCTGCAAGTTGCAGTCTCATCTTGACCGGTTGAATTTCTCCAAGCTTAAGGCGAACAGCCATAGCTAGTGGCATCACATTGATGCTTGATCCTAAATCACAGAGCCCCATACTCACTTTGGCCTTTCCGAATTGTACTGGAAGTGTGCAACATCCGGGGTCCTCTTTCTTTTCAGGCATTCTCCTCTGAACAATGGCACTGCACGTGCTGTTGAGAATAATTACCTCTTCCTGCTCAACCTGCCTTTTTCCTGAAATCAATTCTTTCAAGAACTTAGCATAGATGGGCATTTCGGAAATCATTTCTGTGAGAGGAATGGTTATCTCTACAGACTTTAATCGTTGCAGAAATTTCTTGAATTTAAGATCATGTTCTTTATTTTTAAGCCGCGCAGGATAAGGAATCCTGGGCATGTACTTGTTATTAGCAATTTTTGGTGGTGAAGGGAAGGAAGTTGTACCTTCACCTGTACCCTTATCTGGTTCAGCCGTTTCAGGCGCAGCTTCAGTCTGCATTTCGGCTGTCTCTTTTTCTGCTTCGTTCCCATTATCAGCTTCCTTACCAGCATTGTCAACAATATCATCTTCTTCAAATTCCGCTCCAGTATCCGCTCCCTTTGGTCCAGCTAATACTCTCCCAGATTTCAAGGTTATTGCCTTGCATTGCGGGTTCTTTTCCGCAGTGCTAGGCAATGTTCCTTTGTCCCTTTTCTGCATCTCATTAGCCATCTGTGTAACTTGGGTCTCCACATTTCTGATGGAGGCCTGCAGTTGATTGTTGATCTCTTTCTGACTAGTGATGAAATCAGTCATCAGATTCTCAAGCCTTGAAGGAGGCTTTTGGTTCTGATTCTGATTTTGCTGCTGATTCTGATTCCACTGGCCTTGGTTTGGGACAAACTGAGGCTGGAAATTCTGATTGGGCTGAAAGTTCTGGAAATTCTGAGGTGGCCTCTGCTGGATCTGAGGTTGGAAACCTGGATTCTGAAAATGTTGGCCCCTGTTCTGATTGAATCCCTGATTCTGCTGAGGGTTGAACTGTTGTTGCTGTGGCTTGTTCAAGAGATGTGAGTTCAAGGCGTTGTTGTTTGAATAAGACAAATTCGGGTGTCTATTCGGAAAAGCTCCTGCATAGTTACAGCTCTCTGCTGTGACTTGCTCGCATGTGTCAGTTGCATGAGCACCTTGACACAGTCCACAGATCACATCAGTTTGCTGTCCCTGCGCAGAACTTCCAACTCCTTGATTCACAGATAACGCTGCCACTTGCTCTTGAAGCTTTTCAATGTCTGACTTCTCTACTGTACCTACAACACACAAACCACGAGGGGGAGTGGGATTACCATCATCAGTTAGAACAGAACGGTTGACACTCATGGCTTCAATCTTTGCCCAGGCTTGGTCCATCGGTATGTAGAGCAAATGTTGACCCCCGGCAGCATCAAGCATGGATTTCCATGCTGGGGTCAGACCACTGTAGAACTTTCTCAGTCTCTCCCAGTCATGGAAACCATGTTGAGGACACTTTCTGAGTAGGTTGAAGAATCTTTCCTTTGCATCATACAAGGACTCGTCTGGTTTCATCTTGAATTCCGCAATTTTGGAACGGCATTCATCTACCTTGGACTCCGGGAAGTATTTTGCTAGGAAGTTTCTGATCACATCTTCCCATGTAGACTTCTGATTTACGGGCAGTGACTTGTACCATGTTCGTGCTCCGCTTGTCAGAGAGAAGGGAAATAGCCTTAGTCAAATGGTGTTTGCGGGTACATCACGATTTTTGATCGTGTCACACAATTCTAGGAAGGTTTGCAGGTGATCATGGGGATCTTCATGACTTGCTCCGGCAAACTGGTTGCTCTGGACTAGATTGATTAGGGCCGGTTTCAGTTCGAAATTCCTGGCCAAGAATGGAGCTTGTCCAGGAATGTTCAGATATGGCTCTAAAATCGGCTGCATGTAATCAGCGGCAGCTGCTGCTTGATGATTGTTCTCAGGCCCGCCTTGGTATTGCTGTGGGTAGTAGTTCTGAGGCATAAAATAGTTCCTCGGATCATTGAAATCATTCGGATTCGGGGGATTCTGATGGGGGTTGTGGTATTGCTGATTCTGTTGGTTTGGGAAATTTTGCTGATTTGGTTGGTTTTGGTTGTTTGGTGGGTTTTGGTTCGGGTTGGGAGGGGGTGCCTCGAAGTGCTGCTGGTCCATGTTTGGTGGATTCCCACCTCCTTGTATGATCTGGGGAGGGGGATCATCCAATTCATCATGATCAGCATCCTCGGGATCTTCCTCAATGTTGTGAAGTGGGGGATTGGGTTGAATGATTGGTGGGATGTCAGGGTTTGCCATCTCGGAGATATCGCTGCTGGTGCTTGGCGAAAGTAATGCCTGTCGTTCCCGTTCCCTTCTTCGTTTAGTCTCCGCCCTAAGACGTCGAGCTGTCTTTTCTATCTCTGAATTAAACGGGATCTCGGCTGGCGTCTGCTTCCTCCTTTGCATAGAACAACGGCTTTAATAATGACAGTACCTGTACAATCCCCAGGTTAGAAGTGGTTCTGAAGGTGAATATTTATAATTATATGTATAGGCTACTCTAGGAGCAATGAGGAATGTAATTCTCTAAATAAAACGGCGCTGCATCCTCCCCGGCAACGGCGCCATGAAACTTTTGACAATTTCCGTCCCACGAGCATTTTCTTAAAAATATACCAGGTTAGATTTATTACATGAAAAGAGTTATGATTCATGGGAAAGGGTTTAGGGATACATCAAGATTATTAGTCTTTTTATTACTCAAGTGTGGTGCTTTAATTTCACATGGCGCTGTGGTCCTCTCTGTCATGAAATGTTGACAAATCTCATGGCATAACCGGGATAGGTTGACCTTCAGCCTGTCACACTGAGGATCCCCGGCAAGTATGCCATGATGCTTCTCATCAATTCTTGCCATGAGAGTTCCTGCCACGAAATGTTTGGCAAATTCCCACTACATGAGTATTTTCCGAAAAATCATGGTCCTGGTTTAAGTTTTATTAATGAAACCAATTTATGATGGCGGAGTTGTGATTAGGGATATATTTATAAGTAGTCATGTTTTTATTGCTCGTGTTTAAGAAATTGTGGCCCGAAAGCGCACGGTGTCAAAAATTGCAGTAATTTATAGTAAGACCGGATCGTTCACTGGAGGATGTGCGATAGAAGCAGGTCCCACGTCGTTTTACTAGATTTTCCATTCGTATTGCTCAATAGGTTTGAAAGGTGATTAGTAACTACTGACATGAATGTAAATTAGATCTAGAAAGCAGTTAAATTAATCTATAAAGCAAATAAATCTATTTTAGAAAGCGGATAAGGATTATTCTAAAAATGCAGCAAACATTATCTATGAAAGCAGGGAAAAGGAGCATTGTGCCAACCGTGAAGTTGAGTCACAATGTGGACAGAAAGGACAGGAAGAAAAGAATGAAAATTGGACAAGAGCAAGATACAGCAATATTAAACTTCCATTTTCATACGCAGATCTTTGGTTGGGATAATTCTTTCAGATAGCTAATTCTCATGCTCTCAATAAGGCTTTCCCTTTTAGCAGACAGGTACTTGCAATATGAGTTTACATGTTCTTAAGACCACAAATTCTAAGATACCACAGATTCGTAACTGCCCTGGCCTGGGTATGTTACTTCATCTGTGGTGGATAAGCAACACCCGACACATCATTTATTGAAATGCCAAGTACCACTATCTTTCTCCCATGTCACACCCAAAGATTTGAATCAAGCCCTAAACTATCCCTTAACTGTCAATCCTAGTAGCAGTTACACAACTCTCAATACAACCGAGTGACCTCTAATGAAAGCGGTTAAGAGAAAGCGGTAAAGAAAGCATTTAAAACCTATCACTCGGAGGTTTTGAAAATCTGACCCTGTAGTAAAAGACAGCTCCCCGTCAGAATGAAGGAGGATGGATCAAGAATTCCCGGCTCTCAGTGAACCACTAGTGTGTTCACTTTCTTCCGGGTGATTATGAGATACAAACTAATGAAACGAACTAATAAATTAGTTCGTTCCGGATGCACTCACTCAGGACTCAAAAGTAGGCTTTGGCAGAAGAGGATAGCAGTTGAAAGAAAACTCAACCCTATCTTGGAAAATAACCAAGGCCTGGATGATGTTCCTCTAAGATTATTTACTACACTGTATTTGAATCCAAGTGGACCCCATCTCGGTGTAGCACTTAATCTTACATTCCCATCAACCAGCAATTTTGGAAAATAATGGATTTGAAAATCATTCCCTGTCAGGTACTAGACTCTCAGTTAAAACACAGACCCTTTCAGTCTAGACGAGACCTAATCGCTGAATCTGCTTCTTAATTCCCAAAATATAACCCTTGATAGAATATGAATTAGTCATAACTGAAGATTTTATCCCTTACTCAGATCCGGATTTTATAAAGAGGCTTTTGTTGGAAGTTTATAAAGCAATATCTGTTAAAGATCTAGACTTCTATTGTCCAAGGGAAGGATCCCAAAATAATTACAGACCACAACAGTACATAATATTATCATGCATAAGGATATATGGAAGTGTAAAATTAATTGACCCAAAATATAAAAGCGGGTCTAGACAGAAGGTGAAACACAGAATGGAATGGTCAAGGTACCAAAGTAATGGCAGAATAATCGGGTGGACTGTAAACATCTACTGTCCAATTTCCCAATCACTCGGATGGAGCGGATTTAGACAGTTTAGACCCTGTAATGGTGGTGTCAACACCAGTTGGGCCTCCACTGTCTGTGAATTCGGATAAAAACCTACATACTTCCTTTCTATAATGATCATCAGTTGGCATTGACTGATGCCAACTGATTCCCATTACAGATTGGAATTTGGGTTTGGAAATTAAGATAACAAAAATAAAACTGTATCTGGATGGGAGTCAGTTGAGCAGCTATTATAACCCCGGATGGGCGAACCGCCAAGGCTTCCACTGACAGCCATTCAGACCATGCAAAATAACGATTAGTAACTAATACCCAGAATACGAGCTAGTTATCCATGAGGGAGTACCCGCCAACATTATTCTGATGTATTCTTTGCTAATGGTTCCACACAATACACAAAGACAAAATAAATAAGAAGCAAAAGAAGATCCATTGTATGAGAGACATTGGTTTCTCATGCAAGGTTGTGGATCGGGTCCACATGTAATGGTCTTAAATAATCCTTCCTACCATAATTAATTACAGTCCAGATTATCTGTTTAAGCCATCGAGGTTTTGTTTATACAAGAGTGTTTTAATGGCAATTGAACAAAGGTCCTTTAATCATGATGATTATTGAAGTTTGATTATTGCTAATCTCAATCTTTAATCATTAATGAGTCAAGGGTTCAATCAGTTAAGTGATGCCAATGGAGAATCAAAATTTGGGCAGCATAACACCCTATATTGCAATTCCAGAATGTTACATCCTAACCCGTGGGGCTATGATGTGAGTGTTGCAATATAAAATGGAAAGAGAATGAAATTTGTTTGAGATCAAATAGAGAGAGAGACCCTTGTCGCTATATCATAAATGTTGTCGCGAACCGAGATCCGCGACATGGACATCCCGACAAGTTTTTAGAATTTTTGGCAGCATAACGCCCTTTGTCGCTATGCAAGGTTTTGTCGCGGAACGTGGCTCCGCGACAAGGGTGACATCGCGACAAAGTGTTTTAATAAAATTCTAAGACATTTGAACCTTTGTCGCTATGCATGGAGACTTTGTCGCGGAACGTGGTTCCGCGACAAGGTATTCCGCGACAAAGTGTTCAAAGGCTAAGAAACATGGCATAATTTTTCTGTCTCGGAATGGGATTTTTGTCGCGGAACGTGGCTCCGCGACAGGATGATTCCGCGACAAGAAGCCATGAAGACAAAATGCAAGAGTTTGGCTCCTTTGTCGCTATGCATGGACAGTTTTGTCGCGGAACGTGGCTCCGCGACAAGGTATTCCGCGACAAAGGGTTTTAAATTATAGAGACAAGTGTCTTGAAACACCTTGGTCGCGGAACTGCCACTCTGTCGCGGAACGTGGTTCCGCGCCAGAAGGCGGTTGGCGCCCAAGGTGGTTCAGGACAAAAGTCAGAAAAAGCAGAAATGAACAGTGGCATGCAAACAGCGTGATCTCACCCTATTTCAGATCAAAAAGCTATTCTAAGCTAAAAATAAGCAAGAAACATTCAAAATAAAGAAGAACATGCTTAAGCAAAAATAACAAGACTGGCAGGATATTAAAATAAAGCAGGAATCCTAATCTAGGGTTTGATCACACATCCACACAACATTATCCATAATATGCTAACAGTAAACATGGAAATAACAAAATGGGGGTCAAATGACCCAAAATGAAAAAGAAAGCATAAATCCATGGGGTGTGAGACCCATTTCATGATTTGGGACACAAATGATGAATGTTTTCCCATATTATTGAAGGGGTGTTGTTAATACCCATGGTTTGGGTATTACAAACCCTAAAACAAGAGTTTAGAAAACAAAACATAGTATAAAAATGGCTATCTAAGCACTGTGAACAGTAAAACACTAATCTAAACTAAACTAAGTGCAAAAATTAAATAATACATAAAAATAAACCTAACTACTCTACCTAAGGAAGAACTCCTAAGCTTGCCTTCAAGAACTCCTAAATTTCAAACTTCCAACCATCCAACCCTTAGCTCATGGGAGACACCTCATATTTATAGAAGTGTAACCCTAAGCCCATGGGCCTTGATTCTAGCCCATTGTGTCTTAAGACATCACACACATCACAGCTTGTCTCGGAACATCAAGTTGGTCGCGGAACACACTGCATGTGGCAAGGCTTCTCGACTGGGTCTTGTATCTCTGTTTGTGCATCTTGGTCGCGGAATGGGCTTTTGTCGCGGAGTCATGCTATCGCGACAAGGGTCATCGCGCCAAGGGCTTGGCTGGTCTCCTCTTCACTTGGGGCCAGTTGGTCGCGGAGTATGCCTTTGTCGCGGAACACTGCATCGCGCCAAGGGCTTCCGCGACAAAGGTCTTCCTGGGCCTGCTGGATTGGGCCAGATGGGCCAAAAATATTCTTTTTGTGGGCTTTTCTATCTTTTTCCCATCTTTTTGTTTCCTTTTCTTTTTCTCATGTTTTTGGATTTTTCTAACATAAATATGTAATAAAATTACATATTTATGTCTTTTTCACACCAGCTTATTATTTTTACAATTATGCATAAATCAGTCCAATTCGACTGCTTTCTTACTTAGTGTAAGACCGGAATGCGATCAAATGCCCGTTTAAGACACGGAAATGGATTGAAAATAATGGTCATTTTTGGCCATTATCACTCGGGATATCTTGCTTAAAGTTGATCTTGAGAAAGCATATGATAATATCAGTTGGGAGTTTTTGGAAACTTGTTTGGTGGAGATGAGTATCCCTGCTCGACTGCTTCAAGCTATCATGTTTTGTGTGAGATCGCCTCGTTATTCTATTCTTTGGAATGGGAGTGCGTTATCGCATATTTCTCCAGCACGAGGGCTTCGGCAATGGGACCCTCTTTCCCTGTACTTGTTTTATTATTGTAATGGAGAAATTGTCCCGATCTATCGTTACTTTGGTGGAGAGGGGCTGCTGGGAGCACGTATCTCTTTGTCGAGGTGCTACCCCTCTCTCACACCTCATGTTTGCGGACGATCTAATTTTATAATCTTCTGCATCCTTGCGCAGCGCCCGGTGCGTGGAGGCGGTACTATCTGAATTTGCTCTCCATGCTGGTCTTCGAGTTAACCTGGGTAAATCTCAGGCACTGGCGTCGGCCGCGGTGCCAGTATCCGTGGCTCTTGAGCTCTCTTCAATCCTCAATATAACGTTCTCGGACAACTTGGGAAAATATTTGGGATTCCCATTTCCATGGACCTGTTCGTCGGGCTCACTTTGAATTCTTGGTCGAGAATATTCACTCCAAACTTGCTAATTGGAAGCGTCGACTTTTGAACAAAGCTGGCCGCATCACGCTTGCGCGCTCGGTGCTTTCTTCCATTACCTCATATGTTGCTCAGCTCTTTTGGCTCCCTACGGCTGTGTGTTATGTGGTGGATGGGCATGTGCGCAGGTTTATATGGAAGGACTATGCAGGTCATGGTGTCCCTCTGTTGAAGTGGGAGTCTGTCGCACTTCTTAAGGCCATGGGTGGAGCTGGGATCAGGAAGTGTAGGGATGCTAATATTGCTTTATTGGAGAAAATTCTTGCAGATTTTCTCGTACAGGCGCCTAAACCTTGGGTGAGACTATGGAGTATGAAATATGGGAGGCATATTACTGGTGTCAGTGGGCGGCCGGGTTCCTCACCCTCGTTTAAGGTTTTGCTCAAAGTTGCACCTTATTTGCTGTCTGGTTTTCGGCTTCGCCTTGGTTCAGGTGATAGTAACCTTTGGCACAGCTCTTGGCTTGAAGGGGGTCCTATTGCGCCTCGTATTCCATTTGTACACTATAATGATGTGGACCTCAAGGTGAAAGATATTTGGAGGAATGATAAATGGAGTTTGGATCATCTATATACAGTTGTCCCTATATCTATCAAAGAGTGAAGCAGGTGTGCTTTGTCCAGCGTCCTTCCATGCCCATGCTCGGGATGAACTCAGGTGGAGGGGCTCGTCGTCTGGTGAGTATTCCGTGAAGTCTGGGGTCGCTTGGCTTCTTGCACGACGCGGGAATTCCGTGGACAGATATACGGCATGGGTGTGGAAGGTGAGAGCACCGGAAAAGATTAGGGTTTTGTTGTGGTTGGCGGTGCATGGTGCTGTCCCGACTAATCTGCTCCGGTTTCGTCGTCATCTGGCAGCTTCCCCGGTGTGCCCCATTTGTGGAGAGGGCGATGAATCGGTCTTGCATTTATTCTTTGTCTGTCCAGGTCCGGCTGAGTGTTGGGGCATTATTGGAGGTCTCCCGGTTGGTGTCGCCGAGGAGGCAACCCTTCCTATTGATCAATTTCTTGCACAGTTGTGTAGGGAATGGAGTGGCACTCATTGGGGATTGTTTTGGAGTATTTGGTGTGCCCGTAATGCCAAGTGCTTTCGTGGGGAATCACCAACTACGTCGGATATTGTCCGTAAGGCTCGGCTTGTGGGCGAAAGGATTGATAGGGCCATGAGTAGAATTCCTCGAGAGGTGCAGGATCGCTATGTCACTTGGCACCCTCAAAGGTCTCAAAGTGGCGATGATCTAGTGTTACATGTGGATGGGAGTTCCTTCGGCAACCAGGGCCGTGCTGGTTTTGGTGGTGTGGTGCGGGATAGTAATGGATGTTGGGTTACGGGCTTCTCAGATATGTGGGTCATTCTACACACCTTGTTGCAGAGTTGCATGGCATTTGGAACGGTTTGAAGGCTCTTCATGATCGGGGTGTGGTGCACGCGTGTTGTTATTCCGACTCTATAGAAGCACTCCGGCTCATGAGAGTTAACGTCTCTGTCAGTCATACATTATTTCCCCTTATCATGAATATCTCGGATCTATTGGCGTCTCATCCTGGCTTTCGTTGGTTTCACATTTTGCGTGAAGGCAATATGGTTGCAGATTGTCTGGCTAAGCGCGGAGCAAATGCCGAGGATTTCTTTACGACTTGGGCCTTTCCGCCTGATACTTGCCGTCCCTTCCTGTCTTCGGATGCGATGGGTGTATGCTATCTTAGGACTTGAATTTATGTTTAGTTGGTTTCCTTTATTTTCCTATCCTCTGTAGTTTTTTTTTTTTAGTTTTTTTCCTTTCTTTAGCCGACGTCTTGTGGCGTCACTTGTCATAAAAAAAACATTGTTTTTCAAACTAACCAACAGTAATTGGCTTGAGTGAATTGGGGCTCTGATTGCTTAAACAATGTCTCGGGTTTGAATTTTGTGTAAGCAAAAAATTACTTTGGGAGGCATCTTTCATTGCCGTATAGGATATCCGATATTTCATCAAAACATTGTTTTTCAAACTAGCATTTTATTCTATTTTGAACGCTTGAAATTAAATACTCTATATAATTGAAATACAAAACTGAAAATATTCTAAGCAAGTTAGCTACATTCTGAACGTAACACAAATAAATCACCTGTTGCCTACACAGTAATAATGAAAAAATATTTCTATAATTTAAAAAAAAAAAGAAAAAAATACAAATTATTTCTTCTTAGACTAAATAATGAGGTTTTAACTACGGAAAAATGGACAAATACGTCCTTTTTCTTTTCCAAAAATCCAAATCAGTCCTTTTTCTATTTTATTACCAAAACAGTCCGCTACAAATGCTAATTATGTCCAAATCAGTCATTTGTTCACTAATTATGCTCTACTTGCTGACGTGGCAAGGGTTTAAATTTAAACCTGACACGTGGGTATAATATTAGTTATTTTTCTTTTACCATTTGTCAATTCAATCATAAACTTTTGTTTTGTTCCATTTATTCATCTACCCAAATCAGTCATTTTTATATTAATTGGCATCCAACATTTCAAATTATTTCATTTCAGGCCTAGAACCTTAAATTTTTTTATTATTACTAATCCATTTATCAAATAAATGTCCGATATACTTCCGTAAATAAAATTAAACACCAAACCTCATACATTGGTTTTACTGCCTTATTACCGGATCTTCCAAGTTCCGAGATTTTACGGTCTCTTTCTAACCATCCACCGTAACCCAGTGTATGAGGTTTGGTGTTTAATTTTATTTACGGAAGTATGTCGGACATTTATTTGATAAATGGATTAGTAATAATAAAAAAATTTAAGGTTCTAGGCCTGAAATGAAATAATTTGAAATGTTGGAGGCCAATTAATATAAAAATGACTGATTTGGGTAGATGAATAAATGGAACAAAACAAAAGTTTATGACTGAATTGACAAAAAATAAAAGAAAAGGGATTAATATTATGCCCACGTGTTAGGTTTAAATTTAAACCATTGCCACGTCGGCAATTAGAGCATAATTAGTGAATAAGGGACTGATTTGGACATAATTAGCATTTTTTTTTGGATGAGCCATTGAAGGCCTGCGAAAAGGGTGGTGGGAGCCCATGTCACACAATTACAAAGGGGAATAAAGGGGAGGGATAGGGGGCCGGTGGGAATCGAACCTCCAACATTCCGTTCGAAGTCAGGGAACTTAACCACTTGGGCTAAGTCCTCATCCCGACATAATTAGCATTTTTAGCAGACTGTTTTGGTAATAAAATAGAAAAAAATGATTGATTTGGATTTTTGGAAAAGAAAAAGAACGTATTTGTCCATTTTTCCTTTTAACTACTCCCTTTATCCCATTTGAGATGTCACATTTCTTTTTGACACGGTATTTTAGGTAGAATGTATTATTGTGTTGAAGTGGAATAAATAGTTGATGTGATGTTTGTTTGAAGGAGTAAAAATTTTCTAAATAAGGAAATGTGACAATTAATGTAGTACGGACCAAAATAAAAAATGGAATATTTGAAGGGAGTATTAAACAAGGTATTGGATTCAATCATTGTGAATGGCAAAAACCGCTTTGAAAGAGATCAATAGCTAAGTTGAACATAATTGAAGGTTACTTTCGGCCCTCTAAGAAACTTAATAAATCCCTTCACCTTTTTTCTTTTTTTTTTTTTTTCTGCCATCATTTGAACTTTTATGTACAAGGAAATTGTTGGACAAGACAACATTCCATAGTGTGAAGGATCGCTAGGTGGGGTGGCCTTCACATACGTTTCTTCTTCGCTTACACCAATGTGAGATGAGGCATTGGGGTGATAAAGGCGTGTGATAGACTTGTCACAGTTTAATACTTCTAGCATCTAAAATAATGAGTACTATTATAAGGAAGTAAAAGTAGACTAAGGGATTCCTATACAATCATATGCGTCAGAAGAATGGCAATCATGCGTGAGAAGAATGCATTGTACATGAGGAAAGCGATCGAAGGCACACATTTCTTGTGTTGTGTTTCTATCTCCAGGTTAAAACACAAGTAGACAAATCCAATCCATCAGCTATTTTACTTTTCAAAGTACAGAAAAATTATATTACTGGGTGCAGTGTCAAACTATGTGCCCAAGAAATTAAGCTATGTGCTCAAGAACCATACTTTATTCTATTCTCCCCAACAAACACACGACATCAAATAGATCAATGTGTACTTTAAAGAAACAAAAAAATAAATAAATAAATAAATAAGGGAGAATTTCAAAGTTCCAAATGCTTAATGCCTATAATAAAATATAGTATTCAAACGGGCAATCATTTAATATAATCAATCACTAGAAAACTCCAAGTGGATATTTTTCCCCCTATTCTTGTGCAGTAAAGGAATGCCAATGTGTATGATTTCTCATATACCCAATATGAGATCAAGGAACACCGATGTGTAACGATTCCACAACCAAGTGCTATACGTATATGGCTATGTATGGGGTGGCGGGATACCATGCTCTCATACATGTGTGTATAAAAGGGCCCACGTACAGGTATTCAGATTGGGTGTCTGATGATCTTAAAGACATGTTGCTGAGTGGATGTAACTAATAATTCCATGAGAATTGAATCAAATTTGACAAACGTGTATCGTCCACACAAAAATACAAATGAGAGAATGAGATAAATAATGTTGATTAGAAATATCCCTACTATCTTATATGCACACATCACAAAGGAATGGAGGTGGTATTGTCAATTGTGGAGGTAAGGAGATAAAGGAGTCTCCAAGTGGGGCTGGGCAACAGGGCCTACCACTGTCCAAATACCTAATTCCAGATTCAATTCATATCCCAGTATTAGAAAAATTGTGGTAGCTAACTAATTTCCGTTGCTAAAACTGTGGTAGCTAACAAATTTCAGTCGCCAACTCTTTAGTGACCAAATTTTATCAAAAAAATTCAGTCGCTAAAACAGAAAATTCAGTCGCTAAAACATAATGTAAAATATTTATATATATTGCCTAGACCTTTTATGCCAGACGAATCTAGGGACATGCTTCCAGGTTTTTTTGATCCATACCCCCACAGAAAGCACATGCTATTCATACCAATGTGTCTACCATGTATGCATAGGACATCTATATAATGTATTTGTTGTGTTTGTGTGGTGTATATTCACATTGAATCAGGGGTATGGGCGAGGGTGGACAGTATTGATTCAAGACCAAACATCTAGTGTGAAAGCGATAATGGAAGCATTGAAACTCGGACAAAGGAGGGAAACCTTTTTAAGTTGGAAATAAATGAGATTGGGATGGCATAACCGAACATACCTGGAATACCAGAAACAACGGGTCGAAGCCCGCCCATGGTATTGCAATCCTGTCTACAGCTTCGCTTGCCTAATGCTTGGGATTCAACCTGTTTACAAGGGTAAGTAAGTCTTAGAACTGAACAAATGATTTGAGAAAAAAAAAATAATAATAAAATCAGAACTTGTAAATTTAACAGTATTACCGTACCAGATGCAAGTGTGGTCAGCCCATCTGAGATCCCATCTAGCTGGAACATCTATAATGAAGCTCATTGAGATCTAAGAGATGTTTTCATGCTAATAATATAAATCTTTTTGAGTGAAGTGTCATGTGGAGAACATGCTTTCTTTTGACATAAAGGCAATGCATTCACCGACAAATATATTCAAAGCTCTGTGCTAACTAACTGTAGGGATACTTCACCACCAGGACAACATACGATATTATGTCACAGTTTGCTATACGACGATAGAGTGAATCCAGAAAAGTAAAAGAGCAGTTAATCCGTTCACAAACGATTTTAACCACAAAATCTACTGCTGTTTTTCTCAACGGTTCCTAATTTGCAATTTCAACCTATGAAACACATTTAACTGTCCCTGCAAAAGACTCATCCAGTAATCGACTCCCCTGAGGCACGCCATTTTAATCCAACACAGGTAATTCGAATTAGCATGAAATACGAGTAAAGAAAGGAGAAAGCTATAGATAGAATGGAAAAAAGACAAACAAAATTCAGAAGATAAATTTCTATACCATTTGGCTATCATTCTTGTTTAATAGGAGTATCTCTTTTGTTCGTAAAGAGTTTCAAGCTATTTATAGCAACAATTCCTTCAGTTATTTCAACAGGGTCATTCCAACTAACTTGTCGCCATAGAGATATCAAGATACATGCTACACCATCAGCCCATTAGAAGCCGGTTTGCATGCACCAAGCTCCGTTTGAGTTCATGGGCAATCTCTTGAGATGAACTTGGTTTTTGAATGACACCATTCATTCCAATCTGCAAGCATTTGTCCCTGGTATCTCCATCATCACTCGAGCTCATGGCAATGATCAACGGCCAGCTGCGACTTCGGAACTTCCGAACTCTCATGGTAACTTCAAAGCCATCTAAACCAGGCAAGTGCAAATCCAGAAGCACAAATTGAAATGACGATACAGCAGGACCTAGAGCGCTAAGGCACTCATAGCCAGATGCAACGGCAGATACACTGCAACCCAGCTTCTCGAGCAACTTTCGCGTTACAGCTCTATTCACATCATCAGCATCGGCTAAAAGAATTTTCACGCCTCTCAGAAGTGAGTTAGAAGCATGATCGGAAGATTCCCCAAAGTCGGATATGCCAGCTGGAACAGAAGGCCGGGCTTGAAGCCGCAAAGCAAGTGCCATGCTTTGATCAAAACCCTCAGGATTTGATATAACACGAATCTCTCCTTGCATTAACTGCCAATTAGTTATAAGGAACAAAATTTTCAGTTACAAAAAGGTACAACTGAAAAACTGCTACCACGAAAAGTAAGAAAGCTGCCTTATTTGACTGATACAGAAGCAATAATCATGCAACCTGCCGACATTTAACTTTTGGCATTAAAGGCGCGAAAAGGATCAATTTACAGAAAAGACAAAACTAAATTATTCTCGGAAAAGATCAACGACATTGGAAAAAAACAAACTTCCATAACATTCATTTGGTGATCAATTATATTCCAAAGAATTCATCCATCACGAGACATGTGATTTTCGTAAAATACCGACGCCTGAAAATCTACCAATGTTTTGAATTTTGAATCAAATGACTGACAAGAAGATTTTCATCTGGTAATGCCAAAAAATATCAAATAAAGATGATATAGCAGAAGATGTATCCAATGCAACCATAAAACATACGCTATCTACAAATCCCCACAATGAGAGAAGGTTCATATATACCTGAACTAGCTTTTTGAAAGCATCAAAGCTCAAGTTCTCCTCAACTCCACCAGTGTATTTTTGGTCACCAAATGGAATTACAGGAAGTGCAGTGTCTGGCAGAGATGTAGAATGGGAAATACCAACTACAAGCTTGATACAAACATAACCATCAGATGAATTTGACCCCCAACGGCCCCATCTTTGCTCATGTGATCCCTGACTTCCTCCAGTGTTTGAATATACTTGCAAGCTAATAACCCCACCTCCTTTGCTTCCATTCAACATATGACCAATCATATGCAAAATGACCTGAAATACTCTTCTTTCATCACCGATCACATGATTTGGCAAGAATTTGTCAACATCAATCACAAAATTATAACCCTTGTAAGAGCTGAGGCACTTAGAAATGCAAGCAACTTGTTTAATTATCGGATGGAATTGAAAAGACCTCATCTCCAAAGGAAACCTTCCATTGTCCTTTCCTGAGGTATCCATTACATCACTTATTGAAGATGAAAGAACGTTACTGGTCATAATCATAGTGTCTACAAGAAGACGCTGCTCCGGACCCAACTTTTCATCCTGCAACACAGATAGAAGACCAAGAATTGAATGCATGGGCCTTCTTAAACCATCACTCATTACCAATTGAAATGCATTCCGTGCTCGACTGGCCATTAGCGCATTTTGTTTGGCTTGTTGTAGTGCTCGATTTTGGTCTGCAAGCTTGTCTCTCATTAGTTGTGATTCTTCAAGCACTGAAGCATGTGAAAGTGCTACTGCGACTTGATCAGCAACTACCTCTACTATACCTAGCTCTTGTTTGCTCCAACGACGACTTTGTCCATCTGGAAGGACCAGAACAAGAATTGCATAACAGGCAGGAATCATCTCTGGTGTACCACCCTTGAAGTTTGAAACCCTTAGCATAGGCATTCTAATTGCAGCTACAGATTCTGGCTCACCAATTCCCCCACTGCTTTCAATGGCAAGTGCTGACTCAGGATCAATTAACTTAGCACCATCACTTGATTTAACCATCCTCACATTAGGCTCACTGGTTGGGATGGGAGGTCGATAAACATTGGAGAATTTCTTTTCATCCAATTCATGAGTAAGATGCATTTCGGTTCTCCCTTGATTAGGCATCCAAACAGCACAATTCTTTAAATCCAGTGTCTTTGATAGTTCAACAAGAGTTGTGTACAGGATAGTATGTCTATCCAAAGATTTGCGGATCTCTTGTGTTAGCATCCGAACATGTAAGCCAGCTTCTTTCTGCTTCTTTATACGTCCAACTTCCTGATCAAGATCCCAGGTCTTCTTTTGAAGCATAAATTCTCTCACCTTGATTTTAAGCAACAATGGAATGAGGGTGAGAAGGGTTATAGCTGTAGCAAAAGAAACTAACGCTGTCAGGAATTTGAAAATTGTGAGCGCCAGCATCAGCTGAAAGGAGTGAGGGCCATACGTCCAGCCATTCAGCAAATGAGTCATTCCACAGAGGACAATGAATGCGATGAACTGAAAAAGCACCCATTTAAATGGAAAGCTAGAACACGTAACAAAGTAAAGTAGCTCAATAGGGATAGAGAAGTAAGCAACGGCAATCATGAAATCGCCAACTTTCTGGCACTCCAGAATACTGTCCAGGCTCCAATAGCCAACTTCGTCACAATTACAGCGAAGTCCATCATCATCAGCAGAAATTAAAAGAAAGAATGATAATAGTAATAAGCCAGAAGACACTGTCCTCAACATTGTCTCAAATGAACAGATCCCTCAATCCATTTGCCCCAATTGACGTTTTATCATGTTTAGCTTCCCAATGCAGCTCGTCAGGACGATGGAAAATTGACCAATCCTACCACCAATTTATGAATGAATTGAGGACCAACAATTCTGGTCCGGAAGACTTCCAATCAAATCAAAACCTGCATATTTAGGCAAACCTAACATAATTCGTTATCGCCAAATATAATCCAATATCATTATCATTAATACTTAATTACTTATACATAATTCTGTACAATAAACACTAGAATATCGAAGAAAATATTAAAAAAAGATCTAGCCCCGAACCCACCCAAAAAGTTTCACACAAAACGGCTACAATATTCAAATTCTCAAATGAAATTTCCACTTCCATAACTTGGAAAATAGGGGGAAGATTAATATTGAAAACGAAGAAAACAATTTATATACAAAAGAAACGCAAACAACTACTAAAATAATAGAAATCCATTGACCCGAAAAAATAGAAACCAATTCCAGTGGGGCCTTAGACAAGATAACAAAATCCCCTAAGGATTCAAACACAAGCAAATGATTTTACCTCATAAAAATGCAGAATCCCTAATCTTCAGATCTTACCACTGCATTTCATGCAGCCTCACCTGCATTAAACAAAAGCGCAAGAACCTAAAACCGCTGCTGCCCAACAAAAAAACCCCAAAAATCAAATTACAAATCTATAATACAAAACAATCCCGACCAAAGAAACTCACAAAACGAAAATCAATCGGTGGGATTGGAAATCCCAACCCTTGAACCCTCTTTTGCACACTCCTAACAATAAACCGCCTGCTTAAATAAGCATCCAACCTATCGCATTCCACTACCCCCAAAAAATTAATTACAGATAAGAAAAAAAAAAATCAAGCTGTAGCTTCCGTAAACGCATTTAAATCCTCCTCGGCAGTTTCCACATCGGCGATTACCGAAATCCGTTTCCTTTTCCTCTCCCCCAATTTCTCCCACCAAAACCCCCCTATGCAGATTTCAACAAAGGCACAGAACACTTCCTTCCAGACTGAGATTGATGCAAGCACAGTTTGAGAGAAAGCAGGTGGAAAAGAGAGAAATGGAACAACTAGAAAGAGAATAACATTGTATACTGCCTTTGTAGAGAGAGAAAATCTAGAGGGGGAGTGGTGTTTCTCGGCAGGTCTCAGGGATTTGGGAAACACCGTGGATCTGGAAATTTGAATGGCTGAGATGGATCTGGCGTTGGAGAGGGTGGAGTTTGGGAAATTCACTCGGTAGCGTGGTGGGGAAGGGGTGGGGCCTACAGGGTTTTACATGAAGAGAACTTGGACGCACTTTTGTTCAATAAGAAAAAAAAAACGTCTAACGTCAGACTTCTTCCCCCATAAAGTGCCATAATAACTCGTTATTTTCCTTTTTTTTTAATAAAAAGGAATTACTATTACTATACTTATATAGATCATGTTTGGATATCAATATATTCACAAGCATATAGCAGATTGAAACAACATATTGACTTCTGTTTGGAAGCCGGCATATTTAGGAACATATAGCGGATTCAATCAGTATATTCTCTCACAATTCTCTCTCCGAATCTGCTATCTGCTAGCTGATCTGCTGACTCCCAAACATCTCAATTATCTTACAGTTCTCTCTCTAAAAAATCTGCTATCTGTTAACATATCTGCTGACTCTCAAACATCCTCATATTCCCTCCACTCCATCCGAGCTAAATTAGGTCTAATTTGGACTGGCTTCTGAACAAGTATTTTTTACTTTTGCTTCTGCCAAAACCACTTCTGATAGAAAAGATGTACTACTTGTTTGGGCTTTTGAAAAAAAGCAAAAACACCTAGAAAAGCTAAAAATGTACTTCTGGGAGAAGCAGTTCAGGGGTGATTCTCCCTAAAGCAGAAGTCAAAAGCACCTAGTACTGTGTGCAAAGTCTTAAATACTCCAACTACATAATATAAATTATATTACAAATACTACATCCGTCTCAATTCAATTGTTACATTACCCTCCAACACGCTTGCCGATACACATTTTTAATGATTTATAACTTAAATTGTGTATAATAAAAACTTATAAAAAGTTTATTGTCTAAAACTACTAGATTAGACGAATCGAACAAGATCTCACATGACTATATTTTTCCTTACATAACTATGATAAAAATTTGAATCAAAGTTAAACTGTGAATAGTGTAAAAAATTCCAACGTAACATTTATATCGAGACGGATGAAGTATATCTTATTCCCATATAAAAAGCATGTCATTTTTGGTAATTACTACATTTTAGAAGCACTTTTCATTTTTATTCACTCAAACATATTTTTGAAAAAAAAAATCTGCTTTTCAAAAATTTCATCCAAACACAAAAGTTGCATGCTTTGGCTTTTAACTTCTGCTTCTGCTTCTACTTTTGACTTCTGATTTTTTTTAAAAGCTCACAAACGTGACCTTAAGATGTTTTATTTGATTTTTGCACACAATCTAATATACTCCCTCCGTCCCAGTTGAGATGTCTTGTTTGATTTTTTAGTACTATTCATTATTTAACTTTGAGTCAATGTTATTGCAAGTATGTATTTGAAAAAAAACAGTCGAATTGGGTTTTGATAGATACGTAAAATCATGTAGTTTTATGACATATATATTACATAATTTTTTTTGTACATATTTTTAGATATTAATGATTGAAAATGTGCATTGCATTGTGTGCAGAAATCAAACAAGACAAGTTAAATGGAACGGGGAGTATTTTTTACTACTTTCGTCTCATTATAATTGTTACGGATTCACCTGATACGTATGTCGATACACAGTTTTAACTATTAATAACTTAAATTATCTACAATAAAAAATTATAAAAATTTGATATTCTAAAACAACAAGATTAGACAAATCTAACAAGATCTAACTCGACTATTTTCCTTACATAACTATGATAAAAATTGGAATCAAACTTAAACAGTGAATAGCGTCGAAAAGTCAAACATGACAATCTAAACAAGACGGATGAAGCAATAGTTAATATTTCAAAATATATAAATAATAATTATGTAAAATATATATTTGATATTGCATAATTATTGCTCAGATTGTGCCAAAACTTCTAAAAAATATAGTTATATTTATATTTAAAATTTTATTTTACAAAATAAAATTCTTAAAAAATAAAAAAAATTCTTAAATTTTTTAACATAATTAGATAAAAAAGAAATTTAATAAAAAAATTGTATAAATTATAAATTTTTTTTTCTGATGAGCCATAAGGCTAGCAAAGTACACTCAAACAAACTAAATGGAAAAAAAAGAATAAAAAAAAAAAGGAAATACGGGGAGGCGACATAAACACATGAAAAGAAAAAGCACACCAAAGAAACTAGGATCTAGGGAAGCAAACGTCTAAGGCTTCCGCTTCCCAAACCCACGAATAAAATCCGGTGGAAACGCCCACGTGGTGAAAAATCCTCCATCACCGCGCCACGCATTGCCAACCCATCTGTCACCTTATTACCCTTGCTGGGCATGGATTGGCGCTCCCTTAAGAAAACTCTTCCAAGCAAATGCGCCTCTCCGAATACTGGGGTGAAGCGTAAAGGGCAGTAACAAGCCAAGACCAGGATCCAGACGATAAATATAACGTAATCATCCGGTTCCTAACATCGAACACCTGGGTCTGGAAATTAATCCCATGTCGAGCAAGTGTCGACATGCCCCTTGCCTTCCCTTGAGCCTCTTGAATACAAAGTTCCGAATAACCAACTTGCATAAATAAATTTTTTGACTGACAGAACACGGATTGCGGTTCAAAAATGCAAACTAGATCCGGATTATGAGAACGCAGAATGTCCCTCCTCATCCTTCTAACAGGATCCCCAATAAATCCACCCACATTCCAAGCAAGAACTCTACAATTTCTAATGGTAGTGTAATCCATAAAGAAAGAGTAATTGGTTCAAGCCGGCATCGACTGAAATCTTACCTTCAAGACGAAGGAGGTTCCACGCGCCCATCCCCACTAGAACCTTCTGCCATAACGGAGTCCTTGCCATTCGGTGCAAATTGAATTCCCAATTTGGGGTCGTAATAAAAATTGCCTCCCCAAAATCACCCTTCGATTTTCCTTCGTTGCCTTCATCTGAAGTTGAAACTGATCTAGCCCTCTTACTGCTTTTGGGTCATCCGCAACTTCAAATTTTCCCAAGGTCTTCGTATGAATCCTACCCGCAACAACCTTACCTTTTCCAATCTTGTTCTTCCGATCTCTGTTGCTCAAAATATTAGTGATTTTTTTAAGTTGACATGGCCCCCTTTTGATTGCTTCTCCTTAACTAGTTGAGTCGACCCTTTACGGCCCAATAGAGTAAGGTTGGGCTTGGGGTTAGTGGCCAAAATTTTCCTGGCCCCTTTATTTTTCTTTCTTGAAACCTTCACCCATTCACCATAGCCCCGGTTGGTAAGGGATTTCGTCTTTACTCTTAGGGTTGTCTGCAGCTGTTCCCATCTCTGTGTCAACCTGGACATTGTTCAGATTGAGTTTAGTAGCAGGATCTTTTAGCAAGTCAACACTTGACAATTGTCCCTATTCACGAAAGTAGAAAGTTCAGGCTCCTTGGAGCACCCTTTCCTTGTTACCCTCCTTATTGCATGAAATATTCTCTATTGCAACAGGTTAGACAACACTTTTGTCTCTATTACCTCTGTGACCAGAGACTCCTCCCCCATCACCTTCTTCCTCTATCACCACTCCCTCACCAGGGCTGTCAACCACCAAAGATACCTTGGAAGAGCAAGCTGAACTATTATGTCCATATCTCAGGCGTTACAAATATGATGGAGACCTTCATAAAAAAAAAATTGCCAGTGGTTTCCCACGAGGATGCTTGTTACTAAGGGTTGCTCAAGGTCAATCTCCACATAAACCCTAGCGTATTTCCTCAGTTAACTCTTTTCGACATATCATCAACTTTCACCGGGGTCCCGAGAGCTTGAGCCATCTTTGTGAGGATGAACTCATCATACATTTCAACCCCTAGACGGGGAAAACGCGCCCGAACTATAGTTTTCTTAGGGGAGCTATTAGAGGCAGAAAAATTAGGTCTCCATGGGGCAATTGTGAGATAGCAATCAAACACCATCCATGGCCCTTCATTGAGAATCCGAGTTCTATCCGCAAAACTAAAAAATTTAACAAGGAAAAATCCATCATCCAAATCAATCATTTCAAAATTATTTCTTAGTTTCCACATCCGGGAGAGCCTCTCTTTAAGAGAAAAGTAACCAACCCTTCTGCCCAACACTGAAATGAAAATGGCATCTTCCCATGGCTTGTAGAGACATTCCTTGATCTGTGGAGACAGGGAGATACGGGATTTGAGCCTATCCCCATTGATAAAATCTAGTCTCACCATGTCATCTGTGATGTCTTCACCCTTCAAAGGAGCAGGGACTACAACCCTACCATCCAATACCATGTCTCGAAAAGAAGTGTTCACATCAAAAAAACAAAAGGTAGAGAGGGGTCGAGGCCGGGGGGGAGGGCAGAGGGGAAGTGCGCAGGCGAGCCACCAAAGTTCGCAGGTTAGAAGGATGGAAAATAGAGCAAGGCTGGAGCGCCGGGGGAATGGGAGGGAGAGCATCCAATATATTTCTTCTTTTTTGATATTGATCATTATACGATTTACAAAAATAAAATTATTAACCATGATACAAAATTAGAATTTTTTTTTTATTTTTAAATTGATATGTTATTCAATTTACAATAATTAGAGGGATGAGATTGCAATGAATTTAATTACAGAAAATGTGAATTAGGTTTATGAATAGTAGAAACTGAAATTTGAGTACTTACTATTAAAAATTGTACAAAAATTTAAAATGGGATTGGTTTTATGATATTGTTGGAGAGAAACTGCTACTATATACTTCCTCCGTTTTTTTAATTGCTACGTTCCAATTACTGTTTTTAACTAGCTAACTTTGGAACCTTATTTAGTTAGGTTAAAGAATAATTTTGAAGGTAAGCCCAAACATGAAATTTGTAGTATGTAATCTATACTTTCACTATTATTTTACCATTTTGTATTTAGCCGTGTAACGAATTATATAAAACCATCCATAATTGGCTAGTTGAAAACAGTTTTTTCAATATAGCAAAGGTTATAAGGTACCATTGGTGATGTGCTCTAAGCTCGACCTAGCTCATGATACTCATATTTTTTTTTTGGTTTCAATAGTGAGCTTGATATTTTTTTTTAAAATTTTTTTTTACTTTTAAATTTTTTTCCATTTTGAGTTAAGTTTAAGCTCGGATAGTTCGAGTTTGACATTTTGTTTTAATTTTTCTCTTATTGGAACAACTTGAGCTTAATACTGTATTTTTTAGACTCTCTCTTTTTTCATTGATTTTTAATTTTTTTTATAAAATAATATACTACTATCTTACGAAATACTCGAGATAGCTTGTCTTGATACTCGATTAAGTTACTCGAATAATTCTACTTATTATTCATCCCTAATACTTTCTCCTTAAGCTTTTTATCTAGAGTTTTAAAATTTGTATATGTATTAGTTTCCACTTTTCCCCTTTATTAAAATGACTCATTACTCATTAGAAATGAGTATATTATATTAAAGGGTATATGTATAATTTTACTATGTTTTAAATGGAAAATTTTGATGGTATACATTTTATATGAACATTCATAAAGATAAATGAACTTTTTTATTTTTTTTGGACAAAGAACGTAAATTAGTAATGTCGAGTGAGATGCCAAGAAAATTAAGGTAAAATGTACTCTCTGTTCCAAGATAATGGTCTTGTTTTAACCTAATATTATTCCAATTATAAATTCATAAAAGAATAATAAAGTGAGTTTTTGTTAGAATTGCGTTTATCGTATAGTTTTAGAATGTCTTATAGTTTTGAAGTAATTTATAGAATTTTTTTTGGTAAATGGTTGTGGTTAATTTAGTAATTTAGGTTAGTTTTGTTAGGTTGCCTCGAATCAATTTGGTTTTTCAACTTTGGACATATAACACATCATGTCTACCTAATATTGGGTGTGGATTGGGACTTGTTAGTGCAGAATTTGCACCTACGGTCCATGATGGTTAAAATAATTTTTTTTTTTCCCCTTGTGATGGCAAGGTGATTATTTAATGCTTTTGGATGATTTTTGTGATATTTATGATAATAATAGTCATAAATCTGTAATATATTTTGAACTAGAGTTGTAAATAGAGTAAACAGTTCGTGAGCTGAGCTCGTTTCGACACGTGTTCGTTCGTTAACAGGTCGTTCGGTAAGTTAAACGAGCTCAAACACATAATTTGGTTTGTGTGTTCGTACGTTAAGTTCGCGAACAGTTCGGAATTCCTTTTTAATGGAATATATATTATGAAAAACAAAAATTTTTATCTAGTTGTACTTTCCATTTTTCATTTTTATTAATTTCACATTTCTCGCATAAATTATACTATATTACAATATACATTACATTTTCAAACCTAATTTAGTTCTAAAATAAATAAATTTATTAATAAAATAAAAGGTTAGTTAACTGAGCTCGACTAGGCTCGTGTTTGTTCGTTATTAGCTCGTTCGTAAGGTTAAACGAACAGAGCTCAAACATGAAAATGGGCTCGTTAAGATTTTTGGCTCGGTTCGTGTTCGTTCGTTAAGCTTAACGAACAGAGCTCAAACACTTGAATCTCGATTCGATTCGGCTTGTTTACAGCCCTATTTTGAACTCATCATAAAATTTTACTCTTACATCACATTTATTCAAATTTCTCATCAAGTCTGCATGTACAGACTCCCCATATTATGTGTTTGTTGATGAATATTTTATAGATCTAATTGAAGGTTTTTTTTGTACGGGGCATTGTCTTTTTGGTGTATGTATAGAGTAAACATTGTCTTTTTGGTGTATGTATAGAGCTTTACTCCAACTAATGTACTTGTTGGATTATTACAAAGCAAAAACGTGTATAAAAGAATGTAACTTTGAAACCTTGCTTAACTTAAAACTGGATCTATCAAAACGGGCTTGGCTCGTTGGCTGAACTTTTAGAGGCTCGTTTAGATGTGGGCCTAAATGGGCCCAACCCGCGGGAGACTTTTGCAGGTTGGTCCTATGGCGGGGCACGACGGGCTAACCCGCAGGCTTTGATATATTTTTTTTTTCTCTTTTTTTAAACGTTGTGCATTGATTGGATTTAATATTTTATGGTATGAATGTTTAGCATAAAGTCATCTAATGAGTGTCAACCTATAATAAAGCATCCTAATAAAGCTCTAACCCTCGAGCAATTTAAATTATTAAATTGATTACATATTTGAATTACAATCTTAATACAAATTGTCTGTCACTTCTAATATTTTCATGTTTATTAATTTTATGGGTATCAAGTTTTTAAGTTTAAAGCTCCTTATTATTCTATTTATTAAAGATTATGAATGCAGATAAATTTTATTTTTTTTATTGTCAATTGTCTTATTTTTTACTTCCTCCGTTTTTTTAAAAATTTCACTTCTCATTTGCACGTATGCCAATACATATTTTCAACTATTAATAACTCAAATTCGGTACAAAAATTCTAAAACTTTTGGTATTTAAAAACTATAAGATGAGATGAATCCAACAAGATCTCACTTAGTTTATTTTATCTTCTATAACTATAACAAAAATAGAAGTCAAAGTGTTAAATGAACTGTAAAAAATCAAAACATAACATTAAAAAAACGGAGGGAGTAAAATATAAAATTAATGAATTATGTTCACGTAGTCTTACCTAATAAAAGTATAAAATTTAGTAAATTATATCCAGACAATCTTACATAATAAAATATAAAATGGGGATGGAGACTTACCCTAGTGGTTAAATCCTCCGACTCCCAATCTATAGGTTGGGGGTTCGAATTTCCACCCGGCCCTTATCTCTCCTATTTATTCCCTTTGTAATTTTTGTGGCATGAGCTCCTACAACCCTTTCCTAGCCTCTGCTGTTAAGCAAAAAATAATAATAAAATAGTATAAAATTAATGAATTATGCCTAATCAGTCTTACCTAATACTACAACTTTCACAAAGACTTCATCTGCGAGACCTAAATTTTTTTATCAGTCCAATAATTAATTATAAAATTTTTGTCATACACAACACATATTTTTAGAATATAGTATATTCATTTAGTATTAAAAAATGGAATAATGATGAATTCATTTAAAGAATTATTCAACAAACCCACATTAAAGTAAATAATTGTGCCGAAAAATACACACTAATTATTTATAATCTTAATATCAATTATAAGTCTCTTTATCTCATTTTCAATTTATACATTAAAAAATATATTCAAATTTATTTTTTTTACAAATAAAAATAACATTATTTAAATAAAAAGCCCATGGGCCGGCCCGTATAACCTGCATCCCGCTTGTGGGGCGGGTTGGGTCTAGGTAGTTTGAGTCCGCCCCATTTAGGCCCGCCCAGTTCAAGTCCGAAAAACGCATGGCCCCACGCAAGCCAGCCCGTTTCGACACCTCTAGGTAGAACAATTGTTGTTAATTGATTTTAATCCATGTGAGTTTTTAGGGGCATTGCCATACTTGAAAATTACTAAGTATATATGAGTGATTCTTCTAAATTCTAAACTTCAAAGATAGAATAAAGGTTGATACTGTTAATACTGTGTTATGACAACTTAACCTTGTACTTTTCATTGAGATGTTTATCAGGTGTTGGCACATCAGGCTGACGACAACATTAACTCTGCAGGCAGTTATTTGTGTCTTTCTATTTAAACGCAGAGTCTGTAATCTAGAGATAGGATTATTCATTGTGAAGTATTATTGATAGAATAGATTACAGAGTTAGAGAGAGAGAGTCTTTTTGTTTTCGTTCTTCAAGATTTGAGTTGATCATATTCATTTGGAGAATCGAGAATCAAGAAAGGGATTACATCGAAAATATCTGAAGATATTTGAGCGTCCTACTATTGAATGAATTTGGGCAATCCGGTGCAGAGATGGAAATCACATGGTGAATGACAGACTGAAGTCCGATCTTGAAGATTGCAACTAGGGGAGTTTCCTACAGACGTTAAGGGGGAGTTCCGACGACGTCTGCTCAACTAGGTTTGATCATCTAGTGGTGAGGTTGATCTTGAGTTAGATTTTGGATAGTGAGTCTGTATTCGTGATTTTTAGTCTATTGGAGTCACCTGGATTGGTATCCCCCAGATGTAGGTCGGAAGGACCGAACTGGGTCAACAAATTGGTTGTGTTCTTTACTGCTTTCGTTATTACGTCGTTAACACATAGCATAAACAACCATAACGGAATCTTGAGTGTTTTAGGGACCTACAGATACTTTCATTGTTTTAAATATCCACCGAAAATCTCGAAATTTCGGGTTTCACAATACCTCGAAACGAAATTTAATTCATCTACGATTATTCTTACAAAATTTCCATTAAAATTTCGTCCGAAACTCGATATTTCCCGAAATTTGACCGAGATTTCCGAAACTTGATCGAAATTTTATTTTTCTAAATATTATTTTTTAAGTTTTAATAATTTATTTTTAATTTAAAAAATAAAATTTATGTTCGATGAATATTGATTATGATATCGAATTGATTTGTTTTCATCAGTTTTAAGTCAAAATCTTCTATGGTGCATGATATCAACAATAGTATCAACATATTATACCATGGAATGAGTATTGTCAGCATATGACTAATTTATAGCAACAGGTGGAGGATATTTGAAAAATTTTCATTTTCATCATCCTAGAAATTCGATAAGTGGTTTTAAATACTAATTTCTTTGGTTTCGAAGATATTTAAAATTTCAGAGAAATTTTGAAGATTTATAGACACTACCGATATTTAAAACCTTGGATTGCTGCTGCGGCTGCTTCTTCTTCTCCATCATCATTTTTTTTTTCTTTTTTTTTTGGGTATAAGAAAGCACAATACCTAACTTATTGAATGAGACCAGTTGTTTTCTGCATCCACTACTAATTCTAAGTTTTTATTAACCATAAAACTAAGTGAGAAGCAAGCGGGAGGGAATTTCATAACTTTGGATGATGATTATTGATAAGGAAAATTAAGGGTCTGTTTGGATTTAATACAAACAGGCCTTAAAAGCAGTTTGAGAGTGAGAAGATGACCAATTCCTTTCATGGAGGTCTGTTTCAGAATGGTTTGTGAGGTTCTCTCTCTCTATTGATTGAATCTCTACTTGAAAATTTCATCCACGCAACCATTTTTTTAAAATTTTTTTAAGCACTTTAATTTTAGGTAGTGATGTATAGAGAATAGAAACTGGATCTTGTATAGAGATCTTTGTCTTTAAAGTTTTGCATGTTCAATGGTTAGGGATTTAGATAGTGAAAGAAGAAAGGTGAAAAAAAATATTGAAAGGATATTTACTCCCCCGGCCTTAGCTTATATACTAGCTGCGGAGCCTTAAAAAAAATCTAATATTTACTCACATCGATTGTGATGCATCCCTCTTACTACCTTATATGGTTGAGATCAACTCCACCTATCATCAATTAGTTTTAGGTGTGAACTTCTCATTTTTGTTAACAGAAACTCAAGACATCTTACATGTAGAATTGGAAATTTAACAATTTAATTATGACTTATGAGATGGATAAATGATACTCCCTCGGTCCCGTTTAAATCGTTTTAAAATTTTTGGGCACAATATTTTATGTGGGGATAGTGAGTATTTAATATAGGGGTAGATTAGGGATAAAGTGAGGGTAAATTAAGAATTTATATGATGTGATTGTAATGAGTTTGGATTTTTAATTGATTTATTTATATGTGATGTGATAGTTGTGTGTTTGAAATTTTAATAAATTTATTTATTAATGTGATGTAATGAGAGTAGGTTTGTAGTTAATTATTTCCTAAAAATGAATGAGACAATTGGAATGGGATATACTAAAAAGAAAAGTGAGACAGAATTAAGGGCACGGAGTGAGTAATATTTATTTTAAATTTTTAATATTTTTATAATTTAGAGCCATGCATGTTATGTAGTGAGGTTAATTTTTAATATTTTTATAATTTAAAAGTTACAACCATGCAGGTATGCACAAATATATGGTGAATTTACAACCCTAGAGATTAGAGGGGCCTGCTCCTTTTTATCTTTTCTTCCATGAAAAATTCCTAAATACATAAAATAATATATTTTTTGTTTTCTGTGCTGTGGGTTAAAAAAAATTAAAAAAAACAGCCATCCCAGAAAAGATTGGGATGTTATTGTGGCTGCTAGGGAATGAGGCGCTGCGACTCAATGGGCTGAGATATGAGAGAGGGACGGCGGCATCACCGTTATGTTTGGTGGGTGGAGAAGAGTATGAGGATTGGTCTCATGCATTTTTTAAGTGCCTTGGGTGAGCCTGTTGTGGGAGATGGCTGGTATGAGAAAGCTTGTGAATTTTGAGCAAGGTCTGGATGGTGCCGTCCATATGTGGTTAGAGTGGCTTTTCAAGACTAAGGGGCTGCTTCTGCTTGCCATGTTATGGGTGATTTGGTGTGAGCGTAATAGTAGGATTTTCACTGGCAGAAGCTTGAGCCGTGATCAGTTGTTGGCGAAGGTTGGGTGGCTTTATAAGGGATTGAATCAGGCAGCGGAGAAGGCTGAGATCGATCGGCCTGCGAAATATGTTGCTTGGATGGGTGTGTTATGGCTTCAGATAGGGTCTCTGGCTTTGCAGCAGTGTTAGAGGCTAGGATGGGGCGTTTGTAGGGGCGTGTGGAGGGCAGCTGGGGGAGTGCGATATTTTGTCGGTGGAATTGAGAGCTCTTATGGAGGGATTACAACATGCGCAGGTTAAGGGAGTCAGGGTGGAGCATATTTATTTGGACTCGCTGGAGGTTGTGAGGCTGGTAAAGATGGAGTTGCCTCGCACTCATGTTCTATGGCCGATGGTGTGGAAGGTCCGAACATTGATCATGGAGATGGACACGAGGGTTAAGCATATCTTTCGTGAAGGTAATCAGGTTACTGATATCTTGGCTAAGAAAGCAGCTAAAGAGGAGGTTGTTCTTCACTACTTGGGCATTCCTTCCGGACGAGATTGGTCAAGCTCTTGCTTGGGATGCTTATGGGATGACTTACTGCCGAGTTTATGCCTTCAGTTAGGTCCCGTTAGAGTGTTTTTCTGTTTTCTGCATTTTTTTCTTCTTTTTTCTTTATTCTTTGCCCGCCTCTTCATGCTTGTTTACCAAAAAAAAAATAAAAATTAAATAGCAGAGCTCGGACAGAGCAATAGAAGAAATCGATGACAATGTCATATATCAATATTGGAAATTCTTTTTTACCTTCAATTTAATTAAAACTCTTTTTCTGCCCATCCGAATGAAGACATCCGAGTGGCGATTGAAATGCAAAATGAGGGTATGTGAGTGAGGGTCGAAAATGTGGGTATGCATTCGAGTAGATCTATAATCCCTAAATCTATTCAAACGTGAAACTCCATTATTTCTCATTGTCTCCCTCCACTTCCGACTGTCGCCGCACTGCCTCTGTTCTCTGTTCGATCGCTTGTAGTTGCCTCCGCCGTTCTCTATTCTCTTTCGACCGCCATTGGCGACAGCACCACCACCGTTACTTTGAAGACAAGAATACTTGAAATGGAGTCCAACATAAATGGCACCATCATTGCCGCTACCTCCACTTCTGGCGATGTTAGTATAACAAGACTTTTTTGGATCTCTGTTCGATGTTTGTATATCTATTTTAATAGTTTAATGTTGTGTGTTGCCCACTCGAATGGACACAACCAATGCTTAGACGGAAAATGGAGAAATCATTGGAGGGGACGAAGCGAATGGGATGAACAAGGACTCACAAGACGAGAAGAGAATTGGAGAAGACAGCATATGGAGTCGAAGATGGTAAAAGTAGCATTTACTGGTTTTGAGTTTTGGTACTTCGAAATCCATTTGGCTGTCACTGGAATACATGTATGTTTAGAAGACATTCGAGGCTCACTTGTAACCAATCGTTTATCCCTCGAATCCCATATGGCTGTCATCCATTCCCTCAATGGTATAGGACACTCAAATCCATATACTTCATGTTGGAACACATTAGGCTTACTCCTAGCCCACGAGTGCCAATCGGATTCCCCCACTCATTATTTATTGTAGGGGTGTATTTGTCATTTAGGGTAGAAAAAGATTTTTGATTAAAATGAGGGTAATTGTTTTTTTACTATATTATATAGGATAGAATGGTTCGGAGATGGATATCATCTCGAGGGAGGATGTTGGTATCCTACATTGGTTGTGATATGTTTTCTTTATTAACTTATATAATTGAGAGTAATTTTACCTATCATCAATTGACGTTGTGAGGATCCCATCCATGAATTTCTATATGGACCAGAGCAATACCAATGTCTGTGAGGCAACTAGATCCACTGTTCACTGCCCAAAAACAAATATAGTACTACTATACAGATATAGTAATAAATAATTATAATAATACACTGCCAAGGTGACAAGATTCTCCGATCCCATTTCCAAATAAACTAATTTACACTCATATATAGAAGAGGGTGTTTGTTTCAGCGTTTTAAAAATTGCTTCATTTTGAAAATGGATAATCAGATAATTGTTGTAACAAAACGTGAATAAAATGAAGTGTTTGGATTAGCTTATGCTGTTTCAAATCGCAAGAATCATATAATTAGTTTTTAAAGTGTTTGGCTTTGTGTTTTATGGTTGTAAAATTACCACAAAGGGTATGAGTAAAAAAATTAACTTAATTTTTAATTTCCTTATCTTATTTATGTTATAATATTTTATTCATGATTTTCCAAGAATATATATTTAATTCTTTTACATAATTTTTATTTTTTTTAAAAAATATAATATTTTTACATTTCCATATAATATTTTAGTATAAGACATCAAATAATAATTGATGAAACAATTCTGTGGCTGGAGGTGAAAACGGCGTTATGGAGACAATTACGGCGGTGGCTTGGTGGAAGGAGAACTAGTTTGATACGATGACAGAATAAGAGAAAGAAAGATAAATACTCGATTCTTTCCTTATTTTCATGGATATTTTGGTAAAATATTTAGGCTCTCAAAACACAGTCTCCCAGCCGCACCAATTTCTTGCTGCAAAAAAAACTGGAAGTATATTATTAATCATATTCATACGTTCCACAATTTGGCGTCGTATGTATTCAACAATTCAGCAACCCTGAACACTTTTCATCTCAGGACTATATATTAACATCCCCAAATATTTTAATTAATTAGAAATTATACATTTTGTGCATATGCTAGTCTGCATTACAAATATTTCCCATCCACTGATCCACCTTTCAATAATCTGTATTTTTAGTAAGATGTTTACAATTTTCTTGATTCTGGACTTAAAATAAAGAAAATTTTCCCTTTTAGGTAATGCTGTTAAAATTAATTATTAGGATTAAATTACTACAAAATTTTTGCCGGAATACAATAAAAGGATTTTGTCATTGGTGGATGAATCGACGAATAAGGTAAAAAAAATTGTCAAGCGACGACATTCATCGTCGCTTTGAAAAATCTTAAAATTGAGAAAATTATAAACATGGGATCCTCGGTGGACAAAAAATAAAAATACAGAAATTAATCTACTCAAAAAGTGAATTTTCCTGGAGGAGTGTTTGAAACAAATAGATTAATAATAGAGTAAACAGAAGAGGGGTTGACTGAAACTTGATCAATACAGTAGTATTTGCAAATTGCCACATGGTTTACTTAATTGGGAAAATCGTGTCGGAATCCCAAATCGAGCATTCTTTAGATAAAATAATTGAGCAAGTTGATCGATGAGCCACTTGCCCCCTTACCAACGTTGTTTGCTGCTAAGCCATGACCTTTTTTTTTTTTTTTTTTTTTTTTTTTTTTTTTTTTTAGGCTTTACACCCGGACTCTCTTTCTTTATTTATTTTATTTTTTGCTTCTTTCCTTCTTTTAAAATATAAATCTCCTTTTCATGGCATTAAACCAAAGAAAGAATAAAGATTCAATCTGGGGATGGGATGAGGGCGATAAGTCTTCTAACTTCAAATCACGGATGGAAAAAAAAATCGTACCCAATGGTGAAAATTAAAAAATAAATTTTTGGTATGGTTTTAGGGAAAGGCTTATTGGGGATGGATCGGGGATTGAAAATTTTCTCGGGGATAGGGCCGGGGATGGGGAAGTAGTCCCCGCCCCGGCCCATCCCCGATATATTCTATATATTATATTTTATAAATTTTATATATTATATTTAATATTTAATATATTATATTTTATTGATTGTTACTAAAGTTCATTACCCATTACTTCAAAATAATAAAATCTAAACTCTAATATAATCTTCATTGGCATTTAATAAAATTATATTCCTAATATATAATAATATATTAACTTTATTTATATATTTATAGTCTTCTTTATTTTTCATTTTTTTAAGGATAATATGAAAAGCAATTGATGCGGATTTATTATTATTATTATTATTATTATTATTATTATTATTATTATTATTATATTGCATGAATTATCGAAATTTATTATGTAAAATTGGGTATTTACGATTTAAAATTTGGTTTGATAGATTGATTATATATTGGAAACAATTATGAACTTTTGGTTTCGATTATAATTTATTGTTAAATAATTTATGTGTGCATTTTAATATTAAAATTTTGAAACTTTGGATTGTAAAATGAATCCCTGATAGGTCCCCAATGGGGATCGAGGAAATTATAATACCCGATGCGGATCCCCTGTAATGCCACGAAAGTTTAAAGCCATTTTCGCGACGTCACCGCCGTATTAACCGTACTAAACTGTTGATCACTCAGCTTAGACAGCTAATACGAAGCGAGGTAAAAACACCAAATAAAGTAAAAAAATCCTAGGAACCAAAAAGACATATCCGGGCTATAATCCCTGAATTATTTACTAACAAGGCAAAAGCCTAATAACACCAACATAAATAAACCCAGATTGTGCACAACAATTTCAATTAAAACAAATGTAATATATATTAGTTCGCTCAGCCCGTAACCCATCCTCATGATGAGATGAATGATATGACCTAAATGACTATATATCCTAAATGCAGCATAGAAGAATGTCTAACGCGTTTCCTAATAACCATGGTCGACAGTCATCATTGGCGAGAGGACACCACCCTCTCCCATCACAGTGAACTGCCCGTCAACGTCGCCCCCGCCGCGGACGAACAGCCTACGCAGGGCCAATAACACTGGTGAGGGAGCCGGATAGTCTACAATGACCAGAGCGGCGTCCAGCGGGTACAAGCGCAGGGTACACGCCCAATTGCCAAAACAGTACAGGCACAGGGTACACACCCAATTGCCAAACATGCCGTAGCATAACAAAAGATAACCGAGGTATACGACCTCACACATAATGATCAACAATAATAATATGAATATATATTTTCATACTATCAAATTCGACATTATACATTTACACTTGTCCTTATACTTACTTGGATATTAACCGAGACCAAGCCTCAGATATAGCCATAACATGAATAATCAGAGGAACTACCTAGCAGTCTAGGTTCTCATATCATAAATTTAAGACATCCGTTATACAACTTCTACATCCATTATAAACATTACTAGCTCCAACATAGCGAGTAATAGATCCCTAGGGAGCCAGTCTAGTTATAGAGGTCCCTACATCTAAAGCATAACCTAATTAGGATCGCATCCTAAACGACTAGGTTAACATGCCAAGAGTTATACGATTTATAAATCAACACTAGTTAGTCATCTCGGCCTAACTCCCTAATTTACAGATTACTAACTAAACCTTGCCTTTATAATCAAGCTTCAAAGCTTCCCATTTGCACATCTTCAATCTTCCCATGCCTTCAATATAAACTCGTGGTTGCTCCCTACACAAAAGTATAATAATAAGAACTAAAATAATCTAACAATACCAACACACTCATCTCATCCTTCTCCCAACACCAACAACCACCTCCAATCCCTTTCTTCACTCCCATAAAACCAACGATTCGACAATCTCTATTCTATGTTTACCAACATAGAATTAGCAACTTTACAATAATTCAACAAAGCCAATAATAAAAATCAATCCAACATCCAACATAATATTCTACAAGTTTCAAGCATTAAATTCCCAACGCATAACATTAACAACTTCACAATTGCCCAACATTACACTTCCAAAATATAATACTTAAAATCCTCAAAATAACTTAATTTCCCGATTCCATATTTCAATTTAGCAAATATCCAAGTTATTATTCAAAACCATCTTAACTTGATGACTTATCAACAAAAGACCAATTTAGAATTCGAATTCAAGAATGTCCAACACCAACTATTACCAAATTATGCTTTCCAAACAACAATCCATACCAACTATATTTAAATTATACCAAGAACTTCCTTCAACAAGTACTCCTTTCTAACCCTTCAATTAACACACCAAAAATTCATAGGATCATTAAGATCACCAATTCTTCAAAGCTAATAGACCAATTCCCACAAATCAAACAAAGATCCATGGAACCGAGGCACACCCATCTACTCCACAATTCAAGAATGCATAACAATATTAACACATAATCCACAACCAATTTACAAATACTCAAACAATGGTTCCAACATTTCAAGAACTTAAAACTAAGAAAAACAAGAGAACTCCAACACCACCACCATGCTGCAAACAGCCATCTCACCACCATCACCACCAGTCACCACCACCAGTTCACCACCATCATCACTTGGCCGCCGGCGGCAACCGCCAGCAGCAGCGTCGACGGCTGCTCCGACGTCGCGTGGTGGCGCGACGCCACCACCGTCGCTACACCTCCCTTCGCCGCCTCAGTCCATCGCCATGCACACCTTCACCGGAGCTAGTTATTCCGGCAGCCGACCCAAGAAAGCAGAAAAAGAAAAGAACGAAGAAGAGGGGAAAATGAAGAAGAAAATGAGGAAGGAAGAGGAACAATTACCTTGGGGAGGCTCCGATTCACCATCATCTAGCCTACATCTCGTTGGAGTCTTCACCTCCAAGCTGCGATTAACTCTCAAGAACTTCCCAATTTCTTCTCTCAATGAACTGATGAAATGGTGAGGATGAGAGTATCCTGATTCATCTCCAATTAGATTTAATAGGTGTGGGTTTTGGGCCTCAACTCTTATTTAATTGCTTGCCCACCTCTTACTTATTTTAGTTGTTGGGCCCCCTATTTCTTTTAATTATTGTTGGACTTCTACACTATGACCTCCCAATTTATAATTAATCAAGCTCATTTGACCATTTTATCATAATAAAATTAATATAATTAAGAATTAATTATCGGGGATGTTACATTCCCTCCCCCTTAGGATCATTCGTCCTCGAATGACACAAAGGGTATGAACCAGTATACTATCTTCAAGGAATTGAGATGAGCTCAAACTTGAACACTTCCTACACGCGTATTTCGATTCATTAAATCGTGACCTTGTTACCTGTTGAGACCATAGTTCTTTCACCACCTGTAATATCTTATACTAAAGTACTTCGATCTTCATTCGAATGATCGTCTTAGTTCGCTATGCTTGATTCTTCTAGTCCCGTTTCACCTCATCAGCTAGCATGATTCTGTTTGAATCACATGTCACTCTTCTCGCTTGAGATATATAGATCTCATCATATGCGTTCGTGTCCTCAACTGAGGATTTACGTCGTAGATGTTCTTCCCAGTCATCTTCACGGTTCAAAATGGCTCATTGCCTGAGGTTCAGTTTACCTTCCCTTCCAACATGCCTCGTTTCACATATTTAAATACAAAAGAAGCTCATTCTTACTGCACCACCATATAATGTCTCTTCTAGTTTACATCACTTACTAATTATTCAGAGTCTCCGCTTCATCGCGTCTTTGAAATTTTCGGCACCTTAGTTTTTTCTTGTAGAGTTCAGAACTCAACTCTTCTCATTTCAAAGAACCACTCATTCGATAAGGTTTTCTTCACTTTCTTTTCCACTAGTTCTTAGAGAGTGCCAACTTGATACTCGCACGTCGTTGGCTATTATAGGAGAAACCTAATGTCATAAAATGTCTCTATCACTTACACTGGGAACCAATTCACAACTTCGCATCCAGTCATTAAAAATCCAGATTATGTCTGGCATTCCACTTGAAGCAGAAGCTGTTTCCTGCTAGATCTCCATCGACTTTCGACAGATCAATAAGATATGTCACCTATAATTGAGCTCGCCATTCATTGGTAACCTGTGAGTCTCAAGCTCTTGCTGTGTTTGCTTCTCCAACTTTTACACCATGTGTCAGGATTTCTGAGATACAATCATTATGTTGGCCTTAAGCTTCGTGTTTCATTGCATCTCGTCCCACAATGCTCTCGCCAGTCTTGTATTTTCTCATTAGAACATTGGAAATTTATTACAATCCACTCAATTTTCATGCTTGTCGACCAAACTTCAGTGAATTTTTACCTCGGGAGCCATCTCAATCTACGGCTCGTAGTGTTAGTTTGATGGCATCCCAAAATTCCATATCACTCCGAAGATATATTACACAATTCCTAACTGTTAAAACAGTTAGTTATTCCCGGAGAATTTATTTGGATTGTGTTAAGACTGAGTTCTGCTCCGAAAAGTCCATTTACATCTTGAATCACCCGCTCCCAACTTTGCACTGTAGGATGTTCTGCTTCGCATTCACACTGCCAATTTGCACAAAGTGCAGTGTTATCTCAACAATTCTTTTGAAGTTCTCGCCTTGGAATAAACCTGCATTACAAAAGAAATGAATAGTCTCAAACACAAGATAGGAAGCAAGATCGAATTGCCAAGAGTATGGTAAATTCAGAATCATATCGAGAATCAAAATCTTCCAATACAGATGTAAAGAAATGCGAAACAAAAGAAAACCATTGTTTACAGAAACATGATGAATTCAGATAGGTAGGGCATATTGTTTTACAACAAGGCGTGCATCAGCAAAGAGTACTTCAACTAACAAGTTTAAGGACGAATGCAATTAGGAAGAGATTATCAAGGTGCATTAAAACACAACGATTACCCTCTAGTATTATGCTTGAATGGACGATAGTAGGAAACAGTAGGACTTGCATAAGCCTTATCACTTTTTCCTACTAGAAGTTTAATGTATACGCGGTACCGTATAGTAGGACAACGAAGATAAATAGACTTAGATTGGAACGATTCCGTTTCAGTTAAAGGAGTTCGTGAAGTAGGTAAAAGTCCAATATTGGTGAAAAAGAATTGGAATGGTGAAAATTGAAGTTAATAGGAGGGTGCGAAGGAGATACCAAGTATAATGATTTTCGAAATGATATGAGAATACATATAGTGGGAAAAAGAATACTAAATGTTTAAGCAATTCACGTAATCTTTGACCAGATGGGCGTCATTCTGTACCAGAACAAATATAATTAAATAAGTGAACCGATAACGAGTTGACTCGGATTGGCAAAAGGACTCCTACTGGTTGATTGATAGCGACTCCAATTTATTATAGAGTAATAAATCAGTAGAGAATAGAAGGCACTAACCAAATGTCCGATAAGAAACGACTCTACTACAGGTAGAAATAAGATAGTAGTAACAGAGGAAATCAAGTAGATGACGGATAAGACAAGATAAATTGATCTAGTGTAGCAGAGGGATAGTTTGAACTATAAAAGTATTGAAACAGTGGATAAATCACAATGTTTGACAGAACATCAATGTGAACCACTCTTGGTCTCAAGAGTGCTACACATGTCCTAAATAAGAGAATTTTACTCAGAAAGAAGAACTGGTACCAAAGCGTACACAGTAGAGCTTTTACGAGAGGTAAGGAAAGCAAAAATATAATTCATTTTCTCATAATCAAGAAAATGAAATAAAAGAATTCTAGGATTAAACTTAACCGATAATACTTGACAGTCCCAGAATTAATGTTCATAATAGTCCCTTCGGTCGATACACTCGAATGAGCTTCATGTGGCATCTTTAGGTTTGAAGTTGTCTAAAACATTATTCTCTGATGTTCCGATCATTTGCTTGCAGTGGTCATCCACAATTATCTGTGTGACATGGTTTTGCATGTCCTGATCAGCTCCAAATAAGCTAAAAGGCCCACAATAGAGATTATAGATGATCATGAATCCACGCTTCGCCGCCCGCGGTGCTTCCTTGCTTGATTTTCCACTCAAGTCATTTCAATTTTTGGTACCCGCAATTTGCCAAAACTGTATGTTCCATATATTGTCATAACATGACAAGTTAGTACAGTAAACAATAAATATAATAAATAACAAAAACAATAATTACTTGACAACTTCTAAACAAGTTGCCAATTGAATTGAAATATAGATCCCTTAGGATATCCTTGTTATCTACCCATGGTTATTTACCAAACCATGGCTTGAATCCACAACGTGCGCAATGTAATAAACAAAATACCACAACATAAGAATAAATCTAACTAGCATATAACAATGCAAACCTATCCTATATGCAATCCCCACACATCTCACCACATGCTTTTATCAAGTTTTAAACACATAATAGAGCAAACCGCTCTAATACCACTCTGTAACGCCCCGAAAATTTAAAGCCATTTTGTGACGTCACCGCCGTATTAACCGTACTAAACTGTTGATCACTCAGCTTAGACAGCTAATACGAAGCGAGGTAATAACACCAAATACAGTAAAATAATCCAAGGAACCAAAAAGATATCCGGGCTACAAGCCCTGAATTATTTACTAACAAGGCAAAAGCCTAATAACACCAACATAAATAAACCCAGATTGTGCACAACAATTTCAATTAAAACAAATGTAATATATATTAGTTCGCTCAGCCCGTAGCCCATCCTCATGATAAGCGCCATCCATTGGAGGAACTATAAAAATAGACAACAACAAGGTGTCAGTACAACGTACTGGCAAGGTAATAGAAGTAATAAGTAGATTATACAGTACGAGAATTAAACGACATAATATAAATACAAATATATTAATAACATAAATTAAATACGGTATTGAAACATCACACCGTCCCATACCGGTGCTTCAACCATAAAATGCATTGCAATCATTATGAATGATGAATGATGAGATGAATGATATGACCTAAATGACTATATATCCTAAATGCAGCATAGAAGAATGTCTAACGCGTTTCCTAATAACCATGGTCGACAGTCATCATTGGCGAGAGGACACCACCCTCTCCCATCACAGTGAACTGCCCGTCAACGTCGCCCCCGCCGCGGACGAACAGCCTACGCAGGGCCAATAACACTGGTGAGGGAGCCGGATAGTCTACACTGACCAGAGCGGCGTCCAGCGGGTACAAGCACAGGGTACACACCCAATTGCCAAAACAGTACAGGCACAGGGTACACACCCAATTGCCAAACATGCCGTAGCATAACAAAAGATAACTGAGGTATACGACCTCACACATAATGATCAACAATAATAATATGAATATATATTTTCTTACTATCAAATTCGACATTATAAATTTACACTTGTCCTTATACTTGGATACTAACCAAGACCAAGCCTCAGATATAACCATAACATGAATAATCAGAAGAACTACCTAGCAGTCTAGGTTCTCATATCATAAATTTAAGACATCTGATATACAACTTCTACATCCATTATAAACATTAATAGCTCCAACATAGCGAGTAATAGATCCCTAGGGAACCAGTCTAGTCATAGACGTCCCTACATCTAAAGCATAACCTAATTAGGATCGCATCCTAAACGACTAGGTTAACATGCCAAGAGTTATACGATTTATACATCAACACTAGTTAGTCATCTCGGCCTAACACCCTAATCTACAGATTACTAACTAAACCTTGCCTTTATAATCAAGCTTCAAAGCTTCCCATTTTCACATCTTCAATCTTCCCATGCCTTCAATATAAACTTGTGGTTGCTCCCTACACAAAAGTATAATAATAAGAACTAAATAATCTAACAATACCAACACACTCATCTCATCCTTCTCCCAACACCAACAACCACCTACAATCCCTTTCTTCACTCCCATAAAACCAACCACTCGAGAATCTCCATTCTATGTTTACCAACATAGAATTAGCAACTTTACAATAATTCAACAAAGCCAATAATAAAAATCAATCCAACATCCAACATAATATTCTACAAGTTTCAAGCATTAAATTCCCAACGCATAACATTAACAACTTCACAATTGCCCAACATTACACTTCCAAAATATATTACTTAAAATCCTCAAAATAACTTAATTTCCCGATTCCATATTTCAGTTTAGCAAATATCCAAGTTATTATTCAAAACCATCTTAACTTGATTACTTATGAACAAAAGACCGATTTAGAATTCAATTTCAAGAATGTCCAACACCAACTATTACCAAATTATGCTTTCCCAACAACAATCTGTACCAACTATATTTAAATTATACCAAGAACTTCCTTCAACAAGTACTCCATTCTAACCCTTCAATTAACACACCAAAAGTCCATAGGATCATTAAGCTCACCAATTCTTCAAAGCTAATAGACCAATTCCCACAAATCAAACAAAGATCCATGGAACCGAGGCACACCCATCTACTCCACAATTCAAGAATGCATAACAATATTAACACATAATCCACAACCAAGTTACAAATGCTCAAACAATGGTTCCAACATTTCAAGAACTTAAAAATAAGAAAAACAAGAGAACTCCAACACCACCACCATGCTGCCAACAGCCATCTCACCAACATCACCAGCAGTCACCACCACCAGTTCACCACCTTCATCACTTGGCCGCCGGCGACGCGCCGGTGGCAACCGCCTGCAGCAGCGGCGACGGCTGCTCCGGCGTCACGTGGTGGCGCGACGCTTCCTCCGTCGCTACACCTCCCTTCTCCGCCTCAGTCCATCGCCATGCACACCTTCACCGGAGCTAGTTGTTCCGGCAGCCGACCCTAGAAAGCAGAAAAAGAGAAGAACGAAGAAGAGGGGAAAATGAAGAAGAAAATGGGAAGGAAGAGGAACAATTACCTTGGGGAGGCTCCGATTCACCATCATCTAGCCTACATCTCGTTGGAGTTTTCACCTCCAAGCTGCATTTCACTCTCAAGAACTCCCCAATTTCTTCTCTCAATAAGCTGATGAATGGTGAGGATGAGAGTATCCCGATTCATCTCCAATTTGATTTAATAGGTGTGGGTTTTGGGCCTCAACTCTTATTTAATTGCTTGCCCACCTCTTACTTATTTTAGTTGTTGGGACCCCTGTTTCTTTTAATTATTGTTAGACTTCTACACTATGACCTCCCAATTTATAATTAATCAAGCTCATTTGACAATTTTATCATAATTAAATTAATATAATTATGAATTAATTATCCGGGATGTTACATTCCCCCCCCCCCCCTAGATCATTCGTCCTCGAATGACACAAGGGTATGGACCAGTATACTATCTTCATGGAATTGAGATAAGCTTAAACTCTGAACACTTCCTACACGCGTATTTCGATTCATTAAATCGTGACCTTGTTACCTGTTGAGACCATAGTTCTTTCACCATCTGTAATATCTTATACTAAAGTACTTCGATCTACATTCGATTGATCGTCTTAGTTGGCTATGCTTGATTCTTCTAGTCCCGTTTCACCTCATCAGCTAGCCTGATTCTGTTTGAATCATATGTCACTCTTCTCGCTTGAGATATATAGATCTCACCATATGCGTTCGTGTCCTCAACTGAGGATTTACGTCGTAGATGTTCTTCCCAGTCATCTTCACGGTTCAAAATGGCTCATTGCCTGAGGTTCAGTTTACCTTCCCTTCCAACATGCCTCGTTTCACATATTTAAATACAAAAGAAGCTCATTCTTACTGCACCACCATATAATGTCTCTTCTAGTTTACATCACTTACTAATTATTCAGAGTCTCCACTTCATCGCATCTCTGAAATTTTCGGCACCTTAGTTGTCTCTTGTAGAGTTCGAAACTCAACTCTTCTCATTTCAAAGAACCACTCATTCGATAAGGTTTTCTTCACTATCTTTTCCACTAGTTCTTAGAGAGTGCCAACTTGACACTCGCACGTCGTTGGCTATCATAGGAGAAACCTAACGTCATAAAATGTCTCTATCACTTACACTGGGAACCAATTCACAACTTCGCATCCAGTCATTAAAAATCCAGATTATATCTGGCATTCCACTTGAAGCAGAAGCCATTTCCTGCTAGATCTCCATCGACTTTCGACAGATCAATAAGATACGTCACCTATAATCGAGCTCGCCATTCATTGGTAACCTGTGAGTCTCAAGCTCTTGCTGTGTTTGCTTCTCCAACTTTTACGCCATGTGTCAGGATTTCTGAGATACAATCATTATGTTGGCCTTAAGCTTCGTGTTTCGTTGCATCTCGTCCCACAATGCTCTCGCTAGTCTTGTATTTTCTCATTAGAACATTGGAAATTTATTACAATCCACTCAATTTTCATGCTTGTCGACCAAACTTCAGTGAATTTTTACCCCGAGAGCCATCTCAATCTACGGCTCGTAGTGTTAGTTTGATGGCATCCCAAAATTCCATATCACTCCGAAGATATATTACACAATTCCTAACTGTTAAAACAGTTAGTTATTCCCGGAGAATTTATTTGGATTGTGTTAAGACTGAGTTCTGCTCCGAATAGTCCATTTACATCTTGAATCACTCGCTCCCAACTTTGCACTGTAGGATGTTCTGCTTCGCATTCACACTGCTAATTTGCACAAAGTGCAGTGTTATCTTAACAATTCTTTTGAAGTTCTCGCCTTGGAATAAACCTGCATTACAAAAGAAATGAATAGTCTCAAACACAAGATAGGAAGCAAGATCGAATTCCCAAGAGTATGGTAAATTCAGAATCATATTGTAACACCCCGGTTTTTGGTCACCCAGGTCGGGATGTCACCGCCACATCCCCCTAGTAAGACACGGTTTCTCCGAGCTTACTAAAGAGATGCAAGGCTAGGTATTGCAGTATTTAAAAGTATTTAAATCATTCAAGATAGCCCATTCAATATAATAGGAAAATAATAATAGTATAGCGCAGCGGAAATAATTGTTTTAGTATAGTATTGCAGCGGAAAATATAAATAGGGCCGACATGGCCAAAACACGGGTTAAACAGGCCCGTTCATAATATAGTCTAAAGTATGAATTTAAAAGCAAAATAATGTTTCCCAAAATCCCATGCATGAATCGTGCTCACACACGCTCATTCCACATATTCTGTAAGAAAAGGAATAAAAACGGTTTTGGTCAGCAACCTTGCTGAGTAAGTTAACACATGCATGATCATAGGGTTTAAAAGCCATTAACTTTAATAACTTAATGGAAGCATGATAATAACATATTATTTAATTTAATCTAATCAACTATCCAATAGCATAATTTATTTCAGGGCTCTATTTAATAACACATATCGTATGGTTTAGAATAATAGCCATAATTTAAAGAAAGCATTTAAATAATTTAATTGAACAACAACATAATTTAATCTAATTTAATTTAGTTTAATATCCCCATTACATCCCCGATTTGGTATCTCAAAGTTTCACGATAGTATCGCGATGTCAACAAGTTTAGCCGGTAGCCCGGCGGCCGCAACCGTATCAGCCATACCCAGTACCACTCCGGAGCCTTGGGAAACCCATGTGGATATTCTCGAGAGTGTAGGCTCTATATTTCGCCGTTTAGGCAATATCACATTTCAAGTTTAGCGCGCGGGGTCACCATCGTCCATTAAGGCACGAAGTGAAGCAGTTAGGGGGCACCCTGCAGAGCACCCACCCCTAATTTTAATTTATCAAGTTTGTAAGGGGATTTAATTTTAAAAAATCTGACTTCAATGGTATTTATTTAAAAATAATATCTCAACTCATTTCAACCCTAAAGGTTAACTCCATGTTTCAACAAGATTTCTAGATTTCGTTTCCGGTAAACCACAGTTTACTCTAAAATTCGTCTAAAATCAGATTTAATTCCAAAAATTATAAAATTTCACGTCTGACTCAGAAACGTCGAGATCTACAACTTTCGTGTTTTAACGTTTTCAATCCGAGATACCTAAATAGGTCAAAATCACCAATTTTCGCATAAGAATAATTCTGTCCGAATTTAATGTATCACAGTTTAAAGATTTCGAATTCTACCATAGCAATTCAACTCCAAATTTGATGAAATTTTATAGAGATCATCTTAAGACAATTATCTACAACTTTCATGTTCGGCCAAAGATCTAAAACAGTCTAGATCCTATGTCAAAAACGTGATCAAGATCATTCCTAAGTTCTGTCCAGAATTTCGAGATCTAGATTCAAACAGTTCGGTTTCGAATGGTTTTCACATACCAAATCATCTCTAAAAATTCTCAAAAATTTACAGTAGATAGATCTAAGCCTTAGGAACGTTTTTCTTGTTTTAAGTTTCTCCGTTTGAATTCGTTTTAAGGTTCAGAAAAATTCATCAAATCTGTTGCGTCGATAGAAAGTATAAATTGACAGATTTTCAATTTCTTGTTAATCTTTTAGTTTTGAATGTTTTAATTCATCCCAAAACCATGTAAGAGTTAACTTACAGAGTTTACGAACGTCCGGGATCGTCTATTCGAAGGCGTGGCTTCCAGTCCACCGTTTCTCCTCTCCGTTCGTCGGGTTCTACGATCTAGATCCAATACGAGGTGTAGAAGAGAAAAGAAGAAGATTAGGATTCGTTTTCGAATCGTTTATTGAACAAGGATTGGATCGAAACTTACCACGACTATGGAGATCTTAGAATTTTCGTCCAACAGCGTTCGTCTTGGTTTCGTGCCTCCGACGACTTCGGATTTAGGGTTTCGAATGTGTAGAAAGTTGTAGGGTTTCGTAAAAGTATTCGGAGCTCCTAGGAGGTCTTATTTATAGATTTCCCAGGTCCTAGGGCGTCCAACATCTGACCTAAGGGTCTTGGGTCGAGAGACGTTCAACCGAAAGTCGAAAAATCCGCGTTCGGGCGAGAGATTCACGCAACGGGCAAATCTGTCGCGTGGCGCGGTTGTGGCGCGCCCTATGCCTATTGACCGCGCGGCCACCGCGCCGACTTCGCCTGGACTTCGGTCCGGGCGGGTCGTGCGATCCGTCGTGCTTTTCCGCATCTCTTTCGGGTTTCTATCCCTCTATGCTCCCGAATTCCGATTTCCGGGGTATCTTCGGGTTTCTACTTTTTCTCTAAATTTTTCTCGGGTCTAATTGGGTGTTTGGACTCGAATCCTCGAGTTCATTAGTGTCGGGTTTCGGTGTACAATTTATTTATCCTTAATCAATTCTTTTTATTTAATTAAATTCCTTTTTAAGTTAAATCTCATTTCTCATTTCCTTATCTTCATTTATTTGTTTATTTGCTGGATTCATTTATTTATTTATGGTATTTATTTTATTTATTATTTATTTATTTAATTATTGTTTTATTTTATGATGGAAAATTCTCGGGTATTACAGTCTACCCTCCTTAAGAATCAACTTCGTCCTCGAAGTTGTGTTTCGGCTTTTCTCGTGCTAAGGTCTTGAGGTCTTGTGTTTGTTTTATTATGTTGTGACTGAACTTAGAATTAAAACTTCTAAGCTGCCTACGTACCCGGTAAAGGGATCAAGCAATAACGTAGTTCAAAAGTTTACAGAAATGCACGAAAAATAGGTGGTATGACATCCTCTCCCCCTTAAGATTGCAGTTATGTCCCCATAACTGTGTCGGTATCGGTTTGGAACAATGTCGGGTAGCGTTCTCTCATGTCGGATTCTACTTCCCAAGTTGCCGTCTCACTTTCGTGGTTTGACCAAAGAACCTTGATCATTTTGACGGTTTTGTTCCTCGTTACTCGTTCCTTAGTATCGAGAATACGCACTGGGACTTCTTCATAAGTCAAGTCTTCATCGAGCTCAATTATCTCTGGTTGAAGTACATGTGTCGGGTCCGGCACATACTTCTTTAGTTGCGAGATATGGAAGACATTATGAACTCTATCTAAGTGTGGCGGTAAAGCCAATCGGTAGGCTAAAGTTCCGACTCGTTCTAGAATTTCGTAAGGTCCTATATATCGAGGACTTAACTTCCCTCGTTTGCCAAAGCGCATCACCCCCTTCATGGGTGATATCTTTAGCATGACCCTATCTCCCACTTGAAATTCTAGGTCTCGTCGTCTCACGTCGGCATAACTCTTTTGACGGTCTTGTGCGGCTTTCATCTTCCCTTGAATCACTTTGATTTGTTGAGCCATGTCTTCGATAAGTTGTGGTCCCACTACCACGGACTTATCGTTTTCTTCCCAGCTCAATGGGCTTCGGCACTTTCGTCCATACAACGCCTCGAAAGGTGCCATGCCGATGCTAGCATGGTAGCTATTATTATAAGAGAACTCAATCAAGGGTAAATGAGATTCCCAATTCCCTTTGAATTCCAACACACATGCTCTCAGCATGTCTTCTAGTGTTTGGAATGTCCTCTCAGTTTGTCCATCCGTCATCGGGTGGAATGCGGTGCTCAATTTGATTTGAGTACCGAGAGCTTTTTGTAACTCCGTCCAGAAATGAGAGACAAATCTACTGTCTCTATCGGAAATGATATCATGTGGTACTCCATGTCGTCGTACCACATTATCAATGTAGGCTCGGGCCAATTGGTCCATAGTCCACGTGTCTTTCATTGGGATAAATATGGCTGTCTTTGTTAGCCTATCCACAGTCACCCAAATCTTGTTCATGCCTTTAGGTGATCGGGGTAATCCCGAGACAAAGTCCATTGAGATGCTATCCCACTTCCAATTTGGAATCTCTAGTGGTTGCATCAATCCTAAGGGTTTATGTCGCACTGCCTTAACCTTTTGGCAGGTGAGACATCTCGCCACGAAGTTCGCCACTTCCTTCTTCATTCCCGGCCACCAATAGATCTTCTTCAGATCTTTGTATAGCTTGTCACCTCCGGGATGTACGGAATATGGCGTGTTGTGCCCTTCCTCCATCAACCTTAGTTTCAACTCGGCACATTTAAGGGGCACACACCATCTCCCTTTAAAACGGATGCTTCCATCCTCGTGGACAGCAAATCCTATTGCCTTTCCTTCGGCAATATATCCTTTTATCTTCTCGAGTTTCGGGTCGCCCGATTGAGCGAGTCGAATCTCGTCCAATATTGGAGTTTCTACGACCATGGCATTGACCGTTTCTCTCACTGTGCCAGGATGCACAAGTTCTAACTCCAATCTTGCCATCTCCATATACAATGCCGGCGGAATTACCAACGAGTTTGTCACGTGTTGGGTTTTCCGACTTAGGGCATCGGCTACCACATTCGCCTTCCCCTCGTGGTATGCTATCTCTAAATCGTAGTCCTTAATAAGTTCCAACCACCTTCGCTGTCTCAAATTCAACTCCTTCTGAGTGAATATATATTTCAAGCTCTTGTGGTCGGTGAACATTCGACACTTCCGCCCATAAAGATAATGTCTCCATATCTTTAGAGCGAAAACGACCGCTGCCAACTCCAGGTCGTGGGTCGGATAATTCTCCTCGTGGGGTTTTAGTTGGCGTGATGCATAGGCTACGACTCTCGAGTCTTGCATCAAGACACAACCTAAACCTTCCTTCGAAGCATCGCTGTAAACTTCGAAGTCACCATTCTCTGATGGTAGTGTTAATACGGGTGTGGTTGTGAGTCGTTTCTTCAGCTCTTGAAACGCAATCTCACACGCTTCGGTCCACTCGTATTTTGCTCCTTTCTTCAGTAGCTGGGTCAAAGGACGTGCAATCCTTGAAAAGTCCTTCACAAATCGTCTATAATACCCGGCTAGTCCAAGGAAACTCCTTATTTCCGTTGGACTCTTCGGAGTTGCCCACTCCGTCACGGCAGAAACCTTTGCCGGATCCACTGATACTCCATCAGCGGATACCATGTGTCCGAGAAATGCCACTTCTTTCAACCAGAAATCGCATTTCGACAGCTTGCCGTATAGCTGATTTCTTCGCAAGATTTCTAACACTTGATGTAAGTGTTTTGCATGCTCTTCCTCGCTCTTTGAGTAGATCAGAATGTCGTCGATGAACACTACGACGCACTGATCTAACAATTCTCGGAATACGTTGTTCATGAGATTCATGAACATGGCCGGAGCATTTGTTGACCCGAAGGATAACACTGTGAACTCGTAATGGCCATATCGCGTTCGAAATGCCATCTTCGGAATGTCCTTCTCGGCGATCCTCAATTGATGATACCCAGATCGCAAATCGATCTTCGAGAATACTGAAGCTCCCTTCAGTTGATCAAACAGATCCTCTATTCTCGGTAGGGGGTATTTATTCTTGATGGTCACTTGGTTTAGTCCTCGGTAATCAATGCAAAGACGTAGTCCTCCGTCTTTCTTCTTGACAAATAAAACCGGTGCTCCCCAAGGGGACGTACTCGGTCTTATGTAACCTTTTCCAAATAGTTCCTCGAGTTGATCCTTTAACTCCTTCATTTCCAGTGGTGCCATCCGGTACGGAGCTTTTGAGACAGGCTCTGTCCCCGGAATGAGATCTATAGTGAATTCAAGATCTCTCTCAGGTGGCATGCCCGGAACGTCCTCAGGGAACACGTCTGGGTATTCTCTTACTACTGGTATGCTATCAACCTTGTTTTCTTCCGCCTCAAGGTTGTGCACATAGCACGCATATAGTTCATACCCCTTACGCATCAAGTTACTTAATTTGAGTGCACTAACGATTTTGTTACTTTTCTTAGGGGGCTGAGAGTAAAAGATGACTCTCTTTCCCCTACTTTTTGACAGGGTGATCTTTTGCTTTTGGCATTCGATCACCGCCTTATACTGGGATAACCAATCCATCCCCAGTATGATGTCAAAGTCTCTTAAGTTAAATTCTACTAAGTTCGCGAAGAATTCTACGTTCTTTATTACTATAGGAATTCTGTTATATCGTTTAGAGCAAGCCACTACTTCTCCAGAAGGCAATTGAATTCCTAAGCTAATTCTCTCGCACTTAGGTAGATCTAACTCAGGCACTATCCTTGATGCTATAATTGAGCAACTAGCTCCAGAATCAAATAGAATTCTAAGGGGCGTATTCAACACATAAAATGTACCTGCCATCACTTCTCCTTGCGCAGGCACGTCCGCTTGATTCACCACGTTAAGCCTCCCCATAGGGCGTCCCTGATTGCCCTGCTGATTCGCATTCGACTGCTGATTTTGTTGCTGGTTTTGATTCTGAGGGGGCGGAGGTCGTTGGTTCTGGTTCTGGTTTTGCGGCCTATTTTGAGGGGGTATGTACCCTTGGTTATTCCCGTTTCGCCCGTTTTAATTTTGAGGCTGTTCTTGCCCCGCGACCAAATCGTCCCTCTTTGTTATGTTCTCGAGCCTAGTCCGGCAATCCCGTCGAACGTGACCCATTCGACCGCATCGGTAACAGGCGCCTTGTTGCGGGTGGTACCGGATCTTCTTGGTTGAACCTCCTCCCAGTGTTGTTTTATTGGGGCCTATTCGACCCTCTGCGCTGCTCGTTCCTTCCAGTGTTGTTCTCGTTTCTTGAGTCTCGGCTTCTCTTGTCTTGGGGACCCCTGCTGGACTCCCCACTCACCCTTGTTTTCAGCTGCTGCACACGTGCTACCGCCACAGCGCGGTCATACACAACTTGCAAATCGGGGTAGTGTACCCCCGCGATCACCTCGCGCACAGACAGGTTCTGTCCCATCTCGAACTTCTGTGCCTTTTCTGCATCAGTAGGCACTAGCCTTGATGCGAACCTCACCAGCTCCTTGAAGCGTGTGTAGTATTCCTGCACCGTTTGGCCTCCTTGCTTCAGCGACAGGAACTCTTCGTACATGGCAGCTTTAATACTCAAGGGATAGAATCGATCCCTGAGTAGTTCCATCATCTCCATCCACGAGTAGGGCTCGTCATCTTCAGTCAGTTTGGCCTGCGTCGCCTGCCACCAGTCGTCAGCTTCGCCTCCCAAGTAGTATGAAGCGACATGCACTCTTTCTCCTTCCGGACATTTAACTGCTCCCAGCAGCTTGTCGAAGGTCCGGATCCACTCTTCCAGTTTAGCTGGATCCTCCTCACCAGCGTAGTGGGGCGGCTGGTAAGGATTCACCATCGCCAGGTAGTTAGGGCGAGCTTGGGGCGGAGGTACCGCCGCAGCTTGACCTTGGTTGACTTGCGCGTTTCCGAGCGCAATCAACACCTCCTCTATTGTCCTAAGACGATCGCCCACATTGTTCGGTGCGGGGGCGTCCTGCGCACCTTGGGGCTGTTCCATCTCAGGTTGAATCGGTTCAGTGACGTTTGGTGGTGTTTCAGTGGGTGTTTCAGTGGTGGTTTGGGGAGCGGGTTGAGTTCTTCCTCTTCCTCTTCCCCTGGGTGCCATTCTGGTACAAACGGAATGGATTAGGACTGGTGAATTTAGCGTATAGTCTAAGCAATTTCTATAAATGTATATGTGTGTTGCAATTTAGCACGTGGTGCTTTGTTCAAACTAAGAAGCGTCGTATGCTTCGGGGTTTTATTTTATTTTGAATTTTTTTTTTGGCTGTACGGACAGATCTGTCCGTTTTTTTTCTTTTTTTTGATTTATTAAAAATAAATCGGGCATTTTATTTCCTCAAAAGAAATTTTAGTACAAAAGTAGAAATATTTTCCTAGCAAAATAGTATCTAACAGTAGAATCTCTAGTGTCTCATGACGTCCTCCGGTGGGGTAGCAGGATCTTCCTCCGGATCTTCCTCCTCCGAACTCGGCGGCAGTAGCTCGTCAAAGATAGTGTTTAAGTCTTGCCCGTGGGCATCGATGTATTCCTTTAGTATTAAGTTTTGTGTAGTCAGGGTTTGGACTTGGCGTTCGAGTTGGTTTATGCAGTGACGATCCGCCTCTCTCAAGTTGCCCATGTGATGTAAATTGGCCTCCAACTGAGCCATACGGTACTTCATTTGCTCTAGGGTTTGGTGGGAATCGAGATGAACGCTCATCATCCCGACCATCAACTGCATCATGTCTTGACTAGCCATCTAGCGCAAGCAAGAGATCTAAGTTAATATTCGCCAAGATTCTAAGTTCAATTCGCCAAGATTCTAGGTTCAATTCGCCAAGATTCTAAGTTCAAGTTTCGCCAAGATTCTAAGTTCAAGTTTCGCCAAGATTCATGTTTCGCCAAGATTCTAAGTTCATAGAAGAGATGCAATATGCGAATGCAAATGATGTTTCCCCCCAATAATAATTTAATGCACCACATATATATATTTTTCCATGGGTTTTAAAATAAAAATTTTCCATGGACATAATACTTTAAAATTTAAAATACTAATAATAGTTTTAAAAATAGTAATGGCCTAAAAATAGTAGTTTAAAAATAGCCGGGCTCTGATACCAACTTGTAACACCCCGGTTTTTGGTCACACAGGTCGGGATGTCACCGCCACATCCCCCTAGTAAGACACGGTTTCTCCGTGCTTACTAAAGAGATGCAAGGCTAGGTATTGCAGTATTTAAAAGTATTTAAATCATTCAAGATAGCCCATTCAATATAATAGGAAAATAATAATAGTATAGCGCAGCGGAAATAATTGTTTTAGTATAGTATTGCAGCGGAAAATATAAATAGGGCCGACATGGCCAAAACACGGGTTAAACAGGCCCGTTCATAATATAGTCTAAGGTATGAATTTAAAAGCAAAATAATGTTTCCCAAAATCCCATGCATGAATTGTGCTCACACATGCTCATTCCACATATTCTGTAAGAAAAGGAATAAAAACGGTTTTGGTCAGCAACCTTGCTGAGTAAGTTAACACATGCATGATCGTAGGGTTTAAAAGCCATTAACTTTAATAATTTAATGGAAGCATGATAATAACATATTATTTAATTTAATCTAATCAACTATCCAATAGCATAATTTATTTCAGGGCTCTATTTAATAACACATATCGTATGGTTTAGAATAATAGCCATAATTTAAAGAAAGCATTTAAATAATTTAATTGAACAACAACATAATTTAATCTAATTTAATTTAGTTTAATATCCCCATTACATCCCCGATTTGGTATCTCAAAGTTTCACCCGGTAGCCCGGCGGCCGCAACCGTATCAGCCATACCCAGTACCACTCCGGAGCCTCGGGAAACCCATGTGGATATTCTCGAGAGTGTAGGCTCTATATTTCGCCGTTTAGGCAATATCACATTTCAAGTTTAGCGCGCGGGGTCACCATCGTCCATTAAGGCACGAAGTGAAGCAGTTAGGGGGCACCCTGCAGAGCACTCACCCCTAATTTTAATTTATCAAGTTTGTAAGGGTATTTAATTTTAAAAAATCTGACTTCAATGGTATTTATTTAAAAATAATATCTTAACTCATTTCAACCCTAAAGGTTAACTCCATGTTTCAACAAGATTTCAAGATTTCGTTTCCGGTAAACCACAGTTTACTCTAAAATTCGTCTAAAATCAGATTTAATTTCAAAAATTATAAAATTTCACGTCTGACTCAGAAACGTCGAGATCTACAACTTTTGTGTTTTAACCTTTTCAATCCGAGATACCTAAATAGGTCAAAATCACCAATTTTCGCATAAGAATAATTCTGTCCGAATTTAATGTATCACAGTTTAAAGATTTCGAATTCTACCATAGCAATTCAACTCCAAATTTGATGAAATTTTACAGAGATCATCTTAAGACAATTATCTACAACTTTCATGTTCGGCCAAAGATCTAAAACAGTCTAGATCCTATGTCAAAAACGTGATCAAGATCATTCCTAAGTTCTGTCCAGAATTTCGAGATCTAGATTCAAACAGTTCGGTTTCGAATGGTTTTCACATATCAAATCATCTCTAAAAATTCTCAAAAATTTACAGTGGATAGATCTAAGCCTTAGGAACGTTTTTCGTGTTTTAAGTTTCTCCGTTTGAATTTGTTTTAAGGTTCGGAAAAATTCATCAAATCTGTTGCGTCGGTAGAAAGTATAAATTGACAGATTTTCGATTTCTTGTTAATCTTTTAGTTTTGAATGTTTTAATTCATCCCAAAACCATGTAAGAGTTAACTTACAGAGTTTACGAACGTCCGGGATCGTCTATTCGAAGGCGTGGCTTCCAGTCCACCGTTTCTCCTCTCCGTTCGTCGGGTTCTACGATCTAGATCCAATACGAGGTGTAGAAGAGAAAAGAAGAAAATTAGGATTCGTTTTCGAATCGTTTATTGAACAAGGATTGGATCGAGACGTACCACGACTATGGGGATCTTAGAATTTTCGTCCAACAGCGTTCGTCTTGGTTTCGTGCCTCCGACGACTCCGGATTTAGGGTTTCGAATGTGTAGAAAGTTGTAGGGTTTCGTAAAAGTATTCGGAGCTCCTAGGAGGTCTTATTTATAGATTTCCCAGGTCCTAGGGCGTCCAACATCTGACCTAAGGGTCTTGGGTCGAGAGACGTTCAACCGAAAGTCGAAAAATCCGCGTTCGGGCGAGAGATTCACGCAACGGGCAAATCTGTCGCGTGACGTGGTCGTGGCGCGCCCTATGCCTATTGACCGCGCGGCCACCGCGCCGACTTCGCCTGGACTTCGGTCGGGGCGGGTCGTGCGATCCGTCGTGCTTTTCCGCATCTCTTTCGGGTTTCTATCCCTCTATGCTCCCGAATTCCGATTTCCGGGGTATCTTCGGGTTTCTACTTTTTCTCTAAATTTTTCTCGGGTCTAATTGGGTGTTTGGACTCAAATCCTCGAGTTCATTAGTGTCGGATTTCGGTGTACAATTTATTTATCCTTAATCAATTCTTTTTATTTAATTAAATTCCTTTTAAAGTTAAATCTCATTTCTCATTTCCTTATCTTCATTTATTTCTTTATTTGCTGGATTCATTTATTTATTTATGGTATTTATTTTATTTATTATTTATTATTTAATTATTGTTTTATTTTATGATGGAAAATTCTCGGGTATTACACATATCGAGAATCAAAATCTTCCAATACAGATGTAAAGAAATGCGAAACAACAGAAAACCATTGTTTACAGAACACATGATGAATTCAGATAGGTAGGGCACATTGTTTTACAACAAGGCGTGCATCAGCAAAGAGTACTTCAACTAACAAGTTGAAGGACGAATGCAATTAGGAAGAGATTATCAAGGTGCATTAAAACACAACGATTACCCTCAAGTATTATGCTTGAATGGACGATAGTAGGAAACAGTAGGACTTCCATAAGCCTTATCACTTTTTCCTACTAGAAGTTTAATGTCTACACGGTACCGTATAGTAGGACAACGAAGATAAATAGACTTAGAGTGGAACGATTCCGTTTCAGTAAAAGGAATTCGCGAAGTAGGTAAAAGTCCAATTTTGGTGAAAAAGAATCGGAATGGTGAAAATTGAAGTTACTAGGAGGGTGCGAAGGAGATACCAAGTATAATGATTTTCGAAATGATATGAGAATATATAGTGGGAAAAAGAATACTAAGATGGGCGTCATTCTGTACCGGAACAAATATAATTAAATAAGTGAACCAATAACGAGTTGACTCGGATTGGCAAAAGGACTCCTACTGGTTGATTGATAGCGACTCCAATTTATTATAGAGTAATAAATCAGTAGAGAATAGAAGGCACTAACCAAATGTCCGATAAGAAACGACTCTACTACAGGTAGAAATAAGATAGTAGTAACAGAGGAAATCCAGTAGATGACGGATAAGACAAGACAAATTGATCTAGTGTAGCAGAGGGATAGTTTGAACTATAAAAATATTGAAACAGTGGAAAAATCACAATGTTGACAGAACATCAATGAGAACCTCTCTTGTCTCAAGAGTGCTACACATGTCCTAAATAAGAGAATTTTACTCAGAAAGAAGAACTGGTACCAAAGCATACACAGTAGAGCTTTTACAAGAGGTAAGGAAAGCAACAAAATAATTCATTTTCTCATAATCAAGAAAATGAAATAAAAGAATTCTAGGATTAAACTTAACAGATAATACTTGACAGTCCCAGAATTAATGTTCATAATAGTCCCTTCGGTCGATACACTCGAATGAGCTCAATGTGGCATCTTTAGGTTTGAAGTTGTCTAAAACATTATTCTCTTATGTTCCGATCATTTGCTTGCAGTGGTCATCCACAATTATCTGTGTGACATGGTTTTGCATGTCCTGATAAGCTCCAAATAAGCTACAAGGCCCACAATAGAGATTATAGTTGATCGTGAATCCACGCTTCGTTGCCCGCGGTGCTTCCTTGCTGGATTTCCCACTCAAGTCATTTCAATTTTTGGTACCCACAATTTGCCAAAACTGTATGTTCCATATATTGTCATAACATGACAAGTTAGTACAGTAAACAATAAATATAATAGATAACAAAAACAATAATTACTTGATAACTTCTTGTAACACCCCGGATTTGATAACCCAGGCCGAGGTGTCACCGCCGCACCTCCCTAGCAAGACACGGTTCCTCCGAGCTTGCTAAAGAGATGTAAGGCTATAGGTGTTGGAAAAAGTTTGAAAGCAAGTCCGGAATTACTTAAAAATGATAATGTAATATCATCCATACATTATAATAAAAATAATAGGTTGCAGCGGAAATTAAATACAGGGCCGACATGGCCAAAACTCGGGTTAACAAGCCCGTATGCAAGTCATGTAGAACAAATAATTAAATACCCAAAGTGATCCCCGATGCATGATCATGCTCCGTACTCTGTAATGGGAAAATGAACAACGGGGTTTATCAGTATATAAAATACTGAGTAAGTTAAGCCCTTACAAAGCAATTTAAGGGGTTACATGTGTTTAAATCCAAAGATTCACTTGTCATGCATTACTTTTAAAATCCATATTTTATTCGCAGCGGAAAACATGTTTAATTTATTCAAGACGACAATGCATAATTTAAAAGACTAAATTTTAAAGGCGGAATTTAAAGGCATAATTTAATGACGTAATTTAAATGCGTAATTTAAAAACATGATACAAAAGACTTAAGCGTAATCAACACTCACACAAGTCTTTTATATTTTATCCCGCAACTAAGAAGAGGACACCACACAAGAGAGATCACTAACGAGGCAATCTCAAAAATCATAATCAGTTAGCCGGTGAACCGGCGGCCGCAGCCATATCAGTATTGACTGCCGTTTTGGCTAGCCATGTATCTCGATTGCCATTTCGGCAAGCCGTGTGTATCTACTGTCAGTTTGACAGGCATGTATATCAACTGTCATTTGACAGGCCTTTCAAACGGTTTCACTACCACTCGGGCAGGCCGTGTATTTCTCACTGCCGATTTGGCAGGCCATGTGCACAACTGCCGTTTTGGCATAGTAAGGAGACCACTAACGAGGCAGTCTCAAAAGATAGTAGGACCACTAACGAGGCAGTCCAAATGAAGGGAGACCACTAACGAGGCAGTCTCAAAAGATAGTAGGACCACTAACGAGGCAGTCCAAATAATTTGTATGAAGATCGGCTCAGCCTAGTGAACGGGATTTTTCGAAAGTTCGTATTTCAAAGTTATCAAATGATCGATATCGCGTTTTCATAGTTCGAGTTTTCTCAAGTTCGAAAAATCCTATTCGAGGCAGTTCACGCCTCTCTTAATTTAAAATTCGTTTTTCCTCCAAAAATTCTGAAACTTGGCCAGTAATTCAAAAACACACACACGAACAACTTTCATGTTTTAAGTTTTTGGAAATAAGGTCCCGAAGTGGGTTAAAATTTGAGTTTATTGCAAAGAATAATGTACATCTTAAAAACTGTTGTCGTCACAGGTTCGTGTAACGCCGATTAAAAATTCATTTCAAAACCAATCGATGTGAAATTTTTACAGTAACTACACGACACGTTAAGGAACAACTTTCATGTTTTAAGTTTTTGGAAATAATGAATTCTTGGTACCCAAAAATCGTGTGTAACTCTCTGCACACTCATGGCCTTTAAAACGAATTCAAAACAGTTTCAAAAACTTGGCTGTTTGACATATCAAATGGACACCAAAATTCGTGAAATTTTGTAGGCATAATCTAGACACAATTATCTACAACTTTTGTTTAGGAATGCAAAGTTAAATCATTCGAAAAATGGGTGAAAAACATGCATCAAGTTGAATGAAGAAATCTGTCACAGATTTAAACGGTTCGGTTCAATACAGAAAGTTCATGGCGAAAATTGGGATAGCAAAACTTAATGTCAATGGCTGAAATTTGGACACAAGATAGATAAAGGTGTTAGGAACAACTTTTATGTTGAAAAGTTTTCGGTTTGAATTCCCGAAGGTCGAGTTTTTGGCGAGTCTTTAAAATTGGACGAAAATAGGGTTTTTGAAAACCGATTTTTGTTACAAGCCTATATCTCGAAATTTAAACAGCAAACAACCGCAAAAATTTGTGAGTAAGGTGTTAACTTACTTAGGATGATGATAGGGTCGCTGGATTGGGTTTCCGGATGTCCTAGGGTCACGACGAACGGCCAACTTCTCCGATCGCTTTTTGTTCGTTTTCCGACGGGAAATCGTAGTAAGGAAATAGTGTTAGAATTCGAGTTTCTGAGACTTATGGACGAATTGAAACTTTGTACAATAGCTTACCAAGAGTCTAGAGGGCAGGGCTTGGTTCCTTTCGTCTTGCCGTCGCCGGAATACTTGCCGGAAAGTGAGTTCGGAGAGGTTTCGACTTGGAGAGGAGTTTTGGAGGTGTTTAGGGTTAGGTTTTCTGAGAGTGAGGGGGAGGGGCACCCCAAATCTGATCTTATGCCCTTCCCCATTGGTGTGATCGACTTGCCATTGATGGAGGTCGGATTTTTGGCAAGAAAATCGCCATGGAAGGAAAGTTTACACCTCCTGCACCTCTGGCGCGCTGGTGGCGCGCACATAGGCCTTTGTGCGCGCGGAGCACGCGTGGTCTGCCCTGGAGTCGCGACTCCTCCGTCCGCGCGGTGGCCGCGCGGCGGCGCGCGGAGAGCGCGGGCCGGCCGGACCGGCCGGTTCGGCGGTCCGCGTGGTCCGTCGGGTCTTTTCTTCTTTTCTCGATCGGGTTTCTATCCCCTACGTTTTCGGTTCGACTTTTCGGGTCATTTCCGGGGTTACGATTCCTTTCTAAATTTTATTTTGGCTCCAATGAATTTCATATTTGAAATCAAGAATTCGTCGAGTTCGAATCCGTCGGCTTGAATTCGTCGTCCTGTGGTTCCCGTGCAATAATTTATCTAATTAATTTATTTCCGACTTCACGGGTTTTTGGAATTAAAATTCTTTTCCTTCTTGAATTTAATTCCAATTCTTTTGGGATTAATCCATTGAATATCTTCGGGCTTCCTTTCCCTCTTTCATCCCATTTCAACTTGACCAAAATTTGGGTTCGAATTCTTTGAATTTATCGGTCACGCCATTTCCGAGCAATAATTTATTGTAATAAATTATTTTCTTCTCGGAGATAAATTTTATTTCGCTTCTTTGGGCGTTGTAAAAAAAAAAACCCCGGGTATTACAGTCTACCCCCCTTAAGAATCATCTTCGTCCCCGAAGTTGCGCCCTCGCTTTCTTTTGGGCTCAATTTAATGTTGGGGTATTTCCATCTACTTTCCACAAGAAATTTTTCCCATTCCTTTGAACGTGAATTAAATTTCTCGGGTGTTACATCCTCTCCCCCTTAGGAATCAACTTCGTCCTCGAAGTTGGGCGTTAGCTCCTCGCGAGCTCGGACATTATTTGGTTGCGTGATTGTATAAGTGTGTGTTGTTGTCTGCTATTATATGACTGAACCCAGAATTGAAATTTCCAAGTTGCCTACGTACCCTGTGAAGGGATCAAGTCATTACGTAGTTCAAAACAATTTGAACTTGTTTATTTTTGATTGGATACAATTCGTCGAATCGAACTTAAAATAAACGCAGTTATCGATGCTTGGAAACTTCTTACGGTTGCTTGGGCCGAGTGGTCACGTCCTCTCTCCTGTTTATGTTTTCTATTCGCGTCCGGCAGTCACGCAGCCGATGACCTTGTCGACCGCACCGAAGGCATGATCCAGGCTGAGGGCATCCTCTCGCATAGTGTGGTTTACCACACTTTGGACATGGTGGCGCATAGTCACCATGGTTGAAGACTATCCCTTGTTTCGTCCATTTTCGTTTTGATGTGGTCGGTTCGAGTTTCTACGGAAATGATCCTCATTCCTCTTGTATCGTCCTTGTGGTTCTTGGTTAATCCCATCTACCGGTTTCCGTTTCAGTCCTTGAACTCGTGCAACCGCTACTGCACGGTCATACACAGCTTGTAGGTTAGGGTAGTGCTCACCCGTGATCACCTCTCTAATAGATAGGTTCAGTCCTGTCTCGAACTTCTGTGCCTTCTCTACATCAGTTGGCACCAGTCTCGGCGCGAACCGCACCAACTCCTTGAAACGGTTATAGTATTCTTGGACCGTCTTTCCTCCTTGCCTCAGTGTCAGAAATTCCTCATACATAGCAGCCTTCATGCTCATGGGATAAAAATGATCCCTAAGCAGATCCGTGAATTCTGACCATGTGTAGGGCTGGTCGCACTCTGCACGTTTCCCTTGGGTGACTTGCCACCAATCATCCGCCTCGCCTCCTAGGTAGTATGAAGCTACGTGAACCTTTTCCCCGTCGGGACACTTTACGGCGTTCAACAGCTTGTCGAACGTCCGTATCCATTCCTCTAGCTGAGCCGGGTCCTCTTCGCCGGCGTAGTGGGGTGGTTGGTAAGGGTTTACCAAGGCTAAGTAGTTGACCCGGGTTACCGGTGGTGGTACACCCGCTTGTGCACGTTGCACTTCAGCATTTCCTAATACTACGAGAACTTCCTCGACAGTCCTTAGACGCCCATCCATATTGTTGGGAACATGAGGCACTCGCCCTTCTATGTTCTGAGGGATCTCATTATTGTTCGGTGTGTTGGGGAGGTCAGTGTTAGTGTTATTTGGGATTTCCTTTCTCGATTTTCCCTTAGGTGCCATTCTCTGTTATCAACACACGTGAAGATGAGTTTCTAATCTAAGGCAAGTTAGCGTTCAAGAAAATCTATAAGGTAGGATTGGAAAGAGGTAATAGATAGGAGAATGCTAAACTTAGGTGATCAAATTATAAGACTGAGGCAGAATTAGTTTAAAGCAATTGCTTCTAAGTCAATGTCATGACCAATTTGAAGGTAAGAGTTTTGACACTGTTAATTCACATAAAAAAAAATTAGCGCGATATTCATGTATGTATGTATGCGAATGCATGTATGCTTTATACAATGCTACCCCAACCCCGAAAAAATATTTTCGTGACTTTAAAAACTTGTTGGAAAAATTTCTATGCATAGGTAAATATTTCCCATGGGTTTAAAATAAATTTTGTTCCATGGAAATAAAACTTAAAATCTAAAAATAATAACAATGGTACTTAAAAATTTAAAAATAATATTAATATTTGTTTAAAAATCCTTGGCCTCTATATTGGCCAAAATAATAATAATTTAAAAATATTTCCGGGCTCTGATACCACTCTGTAACACCCCGGATTTGATAACCCAGGCCGAGGTGTCACCGCCGCACCTCCCTAGCAAGACACGGTTCCTCCGAGCTTGCTAAAGAGATGTAAGGCTATAGGTGTTGGAAAAAGTTTGAAAGCAAGTCCGGAATTACTTAAAAATGATAATGTAATATCATCCATACATTATAATAAAAATAATAGGTTGCAGCGGAAATTAAATACAGGGCCGACATGGCCAAAACTCGGGTTAACAAGCCCGTATGCAAGTCATGTAGAACAAATAATTAAATACCCAAAGTGATCCCCGATGCATGATCATGCTCCGTACTCTGTAATGGGAAAATGAACAACGGGGTTTATCAGTATATAAAATACTGAGTAAGTTAAGCCCTTACAAAGCAATTTAAGGGGTTACATGTGTTTAAATCCAAAGATTCACTTGTCATGCATTACTTTTAAAATCCATATTTTATTCGCAGCGGAAAACATGTTTAATTTATTCAAGACGACAATGCATAATTTAAAAGACTAAATTTTAAAGGCGGAATTTAAAGGCATAATTTAATGACGTAATTTAAATGCGTAATTTAAAAACATGATACAAAAGACTTAAGCGTAATCAACACTCACACAAGTCTTTTATATTTTATCCCGCAACTAAGAAGAGGACACCACACAAGAGAGATCACTAACGAGGCAATCTCAAAAATCATAATCAGTTAGCCGGTGAACCGGCGGCCGCAGCCATATCAGTATTGACTGCCGTTTTGGCTAGCCATGTATCTCGATTGCCATTTCGGCAAGCCGTGTGTATCTACTGTCAGTTTGACAGGCATGTATATCAACTGTCATTTGACAGGCCTTTCAAACGGTTTCACTACCACTCGGGCAGGCCGTGTATTTCTCACTGCCGATTTGGCAGGCCATGTGCACAACTGCCGTTTTGGCATAGTAAGGAGACCACTAACGAGGCAGTCTCAAAAGATAGTAGGACCACTAACGAGGCAGTCCAAATGAAGGGAGACCACTAACGAGGCAGTCTCAAAAGATAGTAGGACCACTAACGAGGCAGTCCAAATAATTTGTATGAAGATCGGCTCAGCCTAGTGAACGGGATTTTTCGAAAGTTCGTATTTCAAAGTTATCAAATGATCGATATCGCGTTTTCATAGTTCGAGTTTTCTCAAGTTCGAAAAATCCTATTCGAGGCAGTTCACGCCTCTCTTAATTTAAAATTCGTTTTTCCTCCAAAAATTCTGAAACTTGGCCAGTAATTCAAAAACACACACACGAACAACTTTCATGTTTTAAGTTTTTGGAAATAAGGTCCCGAAGTGGGTTAAAATTTGAGTTTATTGCAAAGAATAATGTACATCTTAAAAACTGTTGTCGTCACAGGTTCGTGTAACGCCGATTAAAAATTCATTTCAAAACCAATCGATGTGAAATTTTTACAGTAACTACACGACACGTTAAGGAACAACTTTCATGTTTTAAGTTTTTGGAAATAATGAATTCTTGGTACCCAAAAATCGTGTGTAACTCTCTGCACACTCATGGCCTTTAAAACGAATTCAAAACAGTTTCAAAAACTTGGCTGTTTGACATATCAAATGGACACCAAAATTCGTGAAATTTTGTAGGCATAATCTAGACACAATTATCTACAACTTTTGTTTAGGAATGCAAAGTTAAATCATTCGAAAAATGGGTGAAAAACATGCATCAAGTTGAATGAAGAAATCTGTCACAGATTTAAACGGTTCGGTTCAATACAGAAAGTTCATGGCGAAAATTGGGATAGCAAAACTTAATGTCAATGGCTGAAATTTGGACACAAGATAGATAAAGGTGTTAGGAACAACTTTTATGTTGAAAAGTTTTCGATTTGAATTCCCGAAGGTCGAGTTTTTGGCGAGTCTTTAAAATTGGACGAAAATAGGGTTTTTGAAAACCGATTTTTGTTACAAGCCTATATCTCGAAATTTAAACAGCAAACAACCGCAAAAATTTGTGAGTAAGGTGTTAACTTACTTAGGATGATGATAGGGTCGCTGGATTGGGTTTCCGGATGTCCTAGGGTCACGACGAACGGCCAACTTCTCCGATCGCTTTTTGTTCGTTTTCCGACGGGAAATCGTAGTAAGGAAATAGTGTTAGAATTCGAGTTTCTGAGACTTATGGACGAATTGAAACTTTGTACAATAGCTTACCAAGAGTCTAGAGGGCAGGGCTTGGTTCCTTTCGTCTTGCCGTCGCCGGAATACTTGCCGGAAAGTGAGTTCGGAGAGGTTTCGACTTGGAGAGGAGTTTTGGAGGTGTTTAGGGTTAGGTTTTCTGAGAGTGAGGGGGAGGGGCGCCCCAAATCTGATCTTATGCCCTTCCCCATTGGTGTGATCGACTTGCCATTGATGGAGGTCGGATTTTTGGCAAGAAAATCGCCATGGAAGGAAAGTTTACACCTCCTGCACCTCTGGCGCGCTGGTGGCGCGCACATAGGCCTTTGTGCGCGCGGAGCACGCGTGGTCTGCCCTGGAGTCGCGACTCCTCCGTCCGCGCGGTGGCCGCGCGGCGGCGCGCGGAGAGCGCGGGCCGGCCGGACCGGCCGGTTCGGCGGTCCGCGTGGTCCGTCGGGTCTTTTCTTCTTTTCTCGATCGGGTTTCTATCCCCTACGTTTTCGGTTCGACTTTTCGGGTCATTTCCGGGGTTACGATTCCTTTCTAAATTTTATTTTGGCTCCAATGAATTTCATATTTGAAATCAAGAATTCGTCGAGTTCGAATCCGTCGGCTTGAATTCGTCGTCCTGTGGTTCCCGTGCAATAATTTATCTAATTAATTTATTTCCGACTTCACGGGTTTTTGGAATTAAAATTCTTTTCCTTCTTGAATTTAATTCCAATTCTTTTGGGATTAATCCATTGAATATCTTCGGGCTTCCTTTCCCTCTTTCATCCCATTTCAACTTGACCAAAATTTGGGTTCGAATTCTTTGAATTTATCGGTCACGCCATTTCCGAGCAATAATTTATTGTAATAAATTATTTTCTTCTCGGAGATAAATTTTATTTCGCTTCTTTGGGCGTTGTAAAAAAAAAACCCCGGGTATTACACTTCTAAACAAGTTGCCAATTGAATTGAAATATAGATCCTTTAAGATATCCTTGTTATCTACCCATGGTTATTTACCAAACCATGGCTCGAATCCACAAGGTGCGCAATGTAATAAACAGAATACCACAACATTACAATAAATCTAACTAGCATATAACAATGCAAACCTATCCTATAGGCAATCCCCGCACATCTCACCACATGCTTTTATCAAGTTTTAAATACATAATAGAGCAAACCGCTCTGATACCACTCTATAACGCCCCGAAAATTTAAAGCCATTTTCGCGACGTCACCGCCGTATTAACCGTACTAAACTGTTGATCACTCAGCTTAGAAAGCTAATACGAAGCGAGGTAATAACACCAAATACAGTAAAATAATCCCAGGAACCAAAAGGACATATCCGGGCTACAAGCACTGAATTATTTACTAACAAGGAAAAAGCCTAATAAACCAACATAAATAAACACAGATTGTGCACAACAATTTCAATTAAAAGAAATGTAATATATATTAGTTCACTCAGCCCGTAACCCATCCTCATGATAAGCGCCATCCATTGGAGGAACTATATAGACAACAACAAGGTGTTAGTACAACGTACTGGCAAGGTAATAGAAGTAATAAGTAGATTATACAGTACGAGAATTAAACGACATAATATAAATACAAATATATTAATAACATAAATTAAATACGGTATTTAAACATCACACCGTCCCATACCGGTGCTTCAACCATAAAATGCATTGCAATCAATATGAATGATGAATGATGAGATGATGATATGACCTAAATGACTATCTATCCTAAATGCAGCATAGAAGAATGTCTAACGCGTTTCCTAATAACCATGGTCGACAGTCATCATTGGCGAGAGGACACCACCCTCTCCCATCACAATGAACTGCCCGTCAACGTCGCCCCCGCCGCGGACGAACAGCCTAAGCAGGGCCAATAACACTGGTGAGGGAGCCGGATAGTCTAAACTGACCAGAGCGACGTCCAGCGGGTACAAGCACAGGGTACATGCCCAATTGCCAAAACAGTACAGGCACAGGGTACACACCCAATTGCCAAACATGCTGTAACACCCCGGATTTGATAACCCAGGCCGGGATGCCACCGCCACACCTCCCTAGTAAGACACGACTTTTTCGAGCTTGCTAGAGAGATGCAAGGCTATGGTTTCAGTGTTAAAACATTTGAATAAGTAAACAGCTCATCGTATATAACATGAAGTTAATAATAAGTTGCAGTGGAAAAATAATCTCTAAATATAAATATATGTAATGCAGCGGAAATATAAATACGGCTTACATGGCCAAACACACAGTAAATAATTTAAGTCTAATAAAATGCAACATTCACAGTTATTAATTTTAGTTCCCGAGCCTCAATATGCATGCATGCTCATGCCATCTCTCCATACTCTGTAAAGAAAAATGAAACAACGGGTTTTATCAGTATATAAAATATTGAGTAAGTTAATTCCTAACGTAGCAATAAAGGGGTTTTAAAATTTTAATAATTAAAAACTCATTTTTAAGCATGCATATCAAAAACATGTAATTCGACTAATTAATAGACAATAATTTAATACACATATTCTCGTAGCCAAATTAAGTTTTTAAAAAAAATGAGAATTTAAGGCATAGGCATAATTTTAAAAACATGGCATATTAAATAGCATGATTAAAGGCATAATTTAAAAAAATAAGATAGAACAAAATTTTTAAATTTTTTTTGAGAACAATAAGAATTTAATTTGTATACTTGAACATGCATTTAAATTTCATAAATAATAAACTAAGCATGGTATAAAATTTAAGACATAATTTAAATGCATAATTAAAGACTTAAATAAATAAATACATAAAAGAAAAGGATTTAAGTCTTTTAATTTTTTCCGTTACGTCACCATCTCAACAATATTTAGTTTAGCCGGCGATCCGGCGCCCGCAGCCGTTTCGTAAGTTTCTGTTTAGCCGGCGATCCGGCGGCCGCAGCCAATTTAATAAGTGTCATTTAGCCGGCGATCCGGCGGCCTCAGCCAATTTAGTAAGTTTCATTTAGCCGGCGATCCGGCGGTCTCAGCCAATTTAGTAAGTTTCGTTTACCCGGCGATCCGGCGGCCGCAGCCGTTTTAGTAAGTTTCTTGTGTAGCCGGTCGTCCGGCGGCCGCAGCCGTATCAGCCATACCCAGTAACACTCCGGAGTCTAGGGAGACCCATATGGATACTCCCGAAAGTGTAGGCCATGTATCTCATGCCGTTTTGGCGTAGTTTTTCATTCAAGTATCTTGCGTCCATTATAGGCACGCCCAAAAAGGCTAGAGGGGCACCCTGCAGAGCACTCACCCTCTACCGAAGTATCCGATATCGTTTCGATTTAGTGTAACGGGATTTTTCAAAAAGTATAGATTTATCGTATTTCAAGGTTTCGACCGTTTGTTTCGGAATTTCAAAATCTCATCAATTTAAAATCGTTTGACATCATAGTTTACGCCTTTTTAATTTAAATAGTCAACTCAAGTCCGAAAATCTGAAATTTTTACAAAATAACAAAAAAACCCTAACGAACAACTTTCGTGTTTTAACGATTTCGAAATAAGGTGAGGAAACATGTCAAAAATCGAGTTTACTGCACAACCAATGCACTGTCAGGATTCAGTTTTGACACAGTTCAGAAGATCGACTTTTTGACATATCAAATGGACTCCACAAATTCTGAAATTTTATATACACATACTAGACATGATTATCTATAACTTTTGTTTACATTGCAAAGATTAATTTGGACTAGAAATCATAGAAAAATGCTCATCAAGTTCGCACATATGTACTGTCAGCTTTTCGAAAAAGTGTAAAAACACAGTTTATGTTCGACGAGATTTGAGATAGCAAACGTTGATGAGAATCTCTGAAATTTTTATACACCATAGCTTAATGTGTTCAGATCAAAAGTCTAGTTTTGAGTTTTTCGGTTTGGACTCTCGAAATAGGAGTTTTAAACGGATTTCAGAAAACTCGCAAGTTGGGGTTTTTAGGTTCGATTTTTATGTTTCGTTACAAAGTCACTAATTCGGACGCCCCTAAGCCACCCGTATCGATATGAAAGGTATCAACTTACAGTGGGTGTGATAAAGGATGTCTCCGGGTCGATCGGAATCGACGGATGGCTACGAACGGATCTCCTCAACCCGATTTCTTCTTCCTTTGGCTCCGATTTGCGTTTGTAAGTCAAAATTTGTAAGTTAGAGACGTTGTTTGAAATATAAACAACAAAGGAACCTAATATAATCCTTACCAATAATTCAAGGTCCGAAATCCTTGATCTAAATACTTCCTCGGTCGTCGTTGGTTGCCGTAAAGTCGTCGGAAGGTATGAACTTTTTGTTTTTGGTTGTGGGAGGGTTTGGGATGAACAAAGGCTGTTGGTGGCTGAGAAATGGGGTTTGGGATTATCCAATCTCGACCTAAAGGCCCTTCCATCGACTGAAATTGGGTTCCCATAGTCGGGGTCGCAAATTTTGGCAAGAAATCGCCAAAATCGCGCAAGTTGCCAGCTGCCTCTGTAGTGGCGCGCGGCCTGGTCTGGGCCGTGCGATCCCGTCGGGCCTTTTCTCCTCTCTTTCGGGTTTCTATCCTCCTACATTTTCATGCTCGATTTTCCCGGGTCATTCTCGGATGACGATTCCTATCTTAAATCTATTTTGACTTGATATTGATTCCGTGTTTGAAATCTTAAGTCCGTCGGTTTTGGATTTGTCGGCTTCTAATTCGTCGTCTTTTGGCTCCCGTGCAATAATTTATCTAATTAAATTATTTCCGACTTCACGGGTTCTTGGAATTAAAATTCTTTTCCTTCTTGAATTTTATTCCAATTCTTTTGGAATTAATCCATGGAATATCTTCGGGCTTCCTTTCCCTCTTTAATTCCATTTTGAATTTTTGAATCTATCGGCGTTTCATTTCCGAGCAATAATTTATTGTGATAAATTATTTTCTTCTTCCCGGAGATATTTCGGCCTTGATCGGATTAAGAAACTAATTTTATTCCTTTGAACGCCGATAAAAATCTCGGGTATTACAGTCTAACCCCCTTAAGAATCAACTTCGTCCCCGAAGTTGCGTGTTAGCTTTTCGCAAGCGAAGAACTAAGGTTCTATCGTTCATTTCTATATTGTGTTCTGATATGTTATTGTATGATATTGTTTGTATTATTTTATTATTGTTTGACTGAACCCAGAATTGAAATTTCCGAGTTGCCTACGTACCCCGTGAAGGGATCAAGTCATTACGTAGTTCAAAACAATTTGAATTTGTTTATTCGGGATACAAGATATTCGGTTCGGGCTCGAAAATAAATGTCTATGCATTATTACGGGGTATTACATCCTCTCCCCCTTAGGACTTCAGTTATGTCCCCATAACTGCCTATACGTTATTCTCGGGAAGGTTCGGGTATCGTTACCTTCGACCCCCTTCTCATTGAGCTGGTAATTTGACTCGATCGTCGTCATCCAATCATCCTACTGTTCCTCCTTGATATCCTTGCTGAGCGTTCACCAAATCCAGCCTATTCAAATCTTCTCGCTTGTCAATGTTCTCCATCCGAGTCCGGCATTCACGCAGTCTTTGACCCTGTCGACCGCATCGATAGCACGCGCCAGGTTTAGGGCATCCTCTCGCATAATGTGGTTTACCACACTTTGGGCATGGTGGCGCATAGTCACCATGGTTGAAGACTATCCCTTTGTTTCCTCCATTTTCGTTTGGTGTGGTCTATTCGGGCCTCCCCGATTATGGTTCCTACCTGAGTAATTATTGGTTCCGTGGTCCCATTTCCTCTTGCCCTTCCCTTGGTCGATTAGTGCATTTCCCAAGGCAACCAAAGCTTCCTCTATAGTTCTCAAGCGGTCACTTAAGTTCTTGGGTATGAAGGCTACTTGTCCTCCTTGATTGGGTGCACTAACGTCTTGTACTGGTTCGTTGGGTTGTCGTGGCTCTTTGTTGGTGTTGGGTGGGATGGGTGGATTGCTAGGTCTTCCTCTAGGTGCCATTCTGTTGAAAAAGTACGCGAAGATGAGCTTCTAATCTAAGACACGTTAGAGTCAAGAAGATCTAAAAGATATGAATGGTAGGGGAGAATGATAGACGTGGGTACGCTAAGTATTCTTGTTCAACATCTAAGACTAAAGCAAAATTAGTCTCAAGTTAGCGCCACTAAGTAGATGTGAAGCCGAAATCTGCAACTAGGGATGTTATTTAACACAAATAGTTCACATAAAAAGGGTTATCGCAAATATGTATGTATGCATGTGAATCCCTCCCGAAATAATTTTCATGCAATATGCTTTAGACTTGTCAAAATAATTTGTATATGTATTTTCCATGAGTTTTTTTCTTTTTTTAAAATAAATATATTCCATGGATAATTTAAGAATGATAATAAAATATTTGGGCCTCTATATTGGGCCAAAAGTAATAAATTCTTTGGGCTCAAATAAAAATATCGGGCTAAAAGTAATTGGGCTAACATAGTAAGTAAATAACATAGTAGGCTAAGAACATTTGGGCCTAAAACTTGGGCTATAAAATTTAGTCTTTTAAAAATAATAATTGTAAGTATAATAATTTGGGCTAGAACTTGGGCTAAAAAATAATAGCCTTGGAATAATAATAGTATTTAAAAATAATGGTTTTAAAAATAATACTAGTTTAAAATAATAGTTTAAAAATAATAATAGCTTTAAAATATTTCGGGGCTCTGATACCACCTTGTAACACCCCAGATTTGATAACCCAGGCCGGGATGCCACCGCCACACCTCCCTAGCAACACACGACTTTTTCGAGCTTGCTAGAGAGATGCAAGGCTATGGTTTTAGTGTTTAAAACATTTGAATAAGTAAACAGCCCATCGTATATAACTTGAAGTTAATAATAAGTTGCAGCGGAAAAATAATCTCTAAATATAAATATATGTAATGCAGCGGAAATATAAATATGGTTTACATGGCCAAACACACTAAATAATTTAAGTCTAATAAAATGCAACACTCACAGTTATTAATTTTAGTTCCCGAGCCCCAATATGCGTGAATGCTCATGCGATCTCTCCATACTCTGTAAAGAAAAATGAAATAACGGGTTTTATCAGTATATAAAATACTGAGTAAGTTAATTCCTAACGTAGCAATAAAGGGGTTTTAAAATTTTAATAATTAAAAACTTATTTTTAAGCATGCATATCAAAAACATGTAATTCGACTAATTAATAGACAATAATTTAATACACATATTCTCGTAGCCAAATTAAGTTTAAAAAAATGAGAATTTAAGGCATAGGCATAATTTTAAAAATATGGCATATTAAATAGCATGATTAAAGGCATAATTTAAAAAAATTAGATAGAACAAAATTTTTAAAATTTTTTTGAGAACAATAAGAATTTAATTTGTATACTTCAACATGCATTTAAATTTCATAAATAATAAACTAAGCATGGTATAAAATTTAAGACATAATTTAAATGCATAATTAAAGACTTCAATAAATAAATACATAAAAGAAAAGGATTTAAGTCTTTTAATTTTTCCCGTTACGTCACCATCTCAACAATATTTAGTTTAGCCGGCGATCCGGCGGCCGTAGCCGTTTCGTAAGTTTCTGTTTAGCCGGCGACCCGGCGGCCGCAACCAATTTAATAAGTGTCATTTAGCCGGCGATCCGGCGGCCTCAGCCAATTTAGTAAGTTTCATTTAGCCGGCGATCCGGCGGCCTTAGCCAATTTAGTAAGTTTCGTTTAGCCGGCGATCCGGTGGCTGCATCCGTTTTAGTAAGTTTCTTGTGTAGCCGGTCGTCCGGCGGCTGCAGCCGTATCGGCCATACCCAGTAACACTCCGGAGCCTCGGGAGACCCATACGGATACTCCCGAGAGTGTAGGCCATGTATCTCATGCCATTTTGGCGTAGTTTTTCATTCAAATATCTTGCGTCCATTATAGGCACGCCGAAAAAGGCTAGAGGGGCACCTTGCAGAGCACTCACCCTCTACCTAAGTATCCGATATCGTTTCAATTTAGTGTAACGGGATTTTTCAAAAAGTATAGATTTATCGTATTTCAAGGTTTCGACCGTTTGTTTCAGAATTTCAAAATCTCATCAATTTAAAATCGTTTGACGTCATAGTTTACGCCTTTTTAATTTAAAAATTCAACTCAAGTCCGAAAATCTGAAATTTTTACAAAATAACAAAAAAACCCTAACGAACAACTTTCGTGTTTTAACGATTTCGAAATAAGGTGAGGAAACATGTCAAAAATCGAGTTTACTGCACAACCAATGCACTGTCAGGATTCAGTTTTGACACAGTTCAGAAGATCGACTTTTTGACATATCAAATGGACTCCACAAATTCTGAAATTTTATATACACATACTAGACATGATTATCTATAACTTTTGTTTACATTGCAAAGATTAATTTGGACTAGAAATCATAGAAACATGCTCATCAAGTTCGCACATATGTACTGTTAGCTTTTCAAAAAAGTGTAAAAACACAGTTTATGTTCGACGCGATTTGAGATAGCAAACTTTGATGAGAATCTCTGAAATTTTTATACACCATAGCTTAATGTGTTCAGATCAAAAGTCTAGTTTTGAGTTTTTCGGTTTGGACTCTCGAAATAGGAGTTTTAAACGGATTTCAGAAAACTCGCAAGTTGGGGTTTTTAGGTTCGATTTTTATGTTTCGTTACAAAGTCACTAATTCGGACGCCCCTAAGCCACCCGTATCGATATGAAAGGTATCAACTTACAGTGGGTGTGATAAAGGATGTCTCCGGGTCGATCGGAATCGACGGATGGCTACGAACGGATCTCCTCAACCCGATTTCTTCTTCCTTTGGCTCCGATTTGTGTTTGTAAGTCAAAATTTGTAAGTTAGAGATGTTGTTTGAGATTATAAACGTCAAAGGAACCTAATATAATCCTTACCAATGATTCAAGGTCCGAAATCCTTGATCTAAACACTTCCTCGGTCGTCGTTGGTTGCCGGAAAGTCGTCGGAAGGTATGAACTTTTTGTTTTTGGTTGTGGGAGGGTTTGGGATGAACAAAGGTTGTTGGTGGCTGAGAAATGGGGTTAGGGATTATCCAATCTCGACCTAAAGGCCCTTCCATCGACTGAAATCGGGTTTCCATAGTCGGGGTCGCAAATTTTGGCAAGAAATCGCCGAAATCGCGCAAGTTGCCAGCTGCCTCTGTAGTGGCGCGGGGTTTGGGCTAACACCGCACGGAAGGCGCGCGGCCTGGTCTGGGCCGTGCGTCCGGACTGGGCCGTGCGATCCCGTCGGGCTTTTTCTCCTCTCTTTCGGGTTTCTATCCTCCTACATTTTCGGGCTCGATTTTTCCGGGTCATTCTCGGATCACGATTCCTATCTTAAATCTATTTCGACTTGAAATTGATTTCGTGTTTGAATCTTAAGTCCGTCGGTGTCGGATTTGTCGGCTTCTAATTCGTCGTCTTTTGGCTCCCGTGCAATAATTTTTCTAATTAAATTATTTCCGACTTAACGGGTTCTTGAAATTAAAATTCTTTTCCTTCTTGAATTTAATTCTAGTTCTTTTGGAATTAATCCATGGAATATATCTTCGGGCTTCCTTTCCCTATTTTATTCCATTTTGAATTTTTGAATCTATCAGCGTTTCATTTCCGAGCAATAATTTATTGTGATAAAATATTTTCTTCTTCCCGGAGATATTTCGACCTTGATCGGATTAAGAAACTAATTTTATTCATTTGGACGCCGATAAAAATCTCGGGTATTACACATGCCGTAGCATAACAAAAGATAACCGAGGTATACGACCTCACACATAAGGATCAACAATAATAATATGAATATATATTTTCATACTATCAAATTCGACATTATAAATTTACACTTGTCCTTATACTTACTTGGATACTAACCGAGACCAAGCCTCAGATATAACCATAACATGAATAATCAGAGGAGTCTAGGTTCTCATATCATAAATTTAAGACATCCGATATACAACTTCTACATCCATTATAAACATTACTAGCTCCAACATAGCGAGTAATAGATCCCTAGGGAACCAGTCTAGTCATAGATGTCCCTACATCTAAAGCATAACCTAATTAGGATCGCATCCTAAACGACTAGGTTAACATGCCAAGAGTTATACGATTTATAAATCAACACTAGTTTGTCATCTCGGCCTAACTCCCTAATCTACAGATTACTAACTAAACCTTGCCTTTATAATCAAACTTCAAAGCTTCCCATTTGCACGTCTTCAATCTTCCCATGCCTTCAATATAAACCCGTGGTTGCTCCCTACACAAAAGTATAATAATAAGAACTAAAATAATCTAACAATACCAACACACTCGTCTCATCCTTCTCCCAACACCAACAACCACCTCCAATCTTTCTTCACTCCCATAAAACCAACCATTCGACAATCTCCATTCTATGTTTACCAACATAGAATTAGAAACTTTACAATAATTCAACAAAGCCAATATAAAAATCAATCCAACATCCAACATAATATCCTACAAGTTTCAAGGATTAAATTCCCAACGCATAACATTAACAATTTCACAATTGCCCGACATTACACTTCCAAAATATAATACTTAAAATCCTCAAAATAACTTAATTTCCCGATTCCATATTTCAATTTAGCAAATATCTAAGTTATTATTCAAAACCATCTTAACTTGATGACTTATCAACAATTGACTAATTTAGAATTCAAATTCAAGAATGTCTAACACCAACTATTACCAAATTATGCTTTCCCAACAACAATCTGTACCAACTATATTTAAATTATACCAAGAACTTCCTTCAACAAGTACTCCTTTCTAACCCTTCAATTAACACACCAAAAGTCCATAAGATCATTAAGCTCACCAATTCTTCAAAGCTAATAGACCAATTCCCACAAATCAAACAAAGATCCATGGAACCGAATGTCCGATAAGAAACGACTCTACTACAGGTAGAAATAAGATAGTAGTAACAAAGGAAATCCAGTAGATGATGGATAAGACAAGATAAATTGATCTTGTGTAGTATAGGGATAATTTGAACTATAAAAATATTGTAACAGTGGAAAAATCACAATTTTGACGGAACATCAATGAGAACCTCTCTTGGTCTCAAGAGTGCTACACATGTCCCAAATAAGAGAATTTTACTCAGAAAGAAGAACTGGTACCAAAGCATACACAGTAGAACTTTTACAAGAGGTAAGGAAAGCAACAAAATAATTCAATTTTCTCATAATAAAGAAAATGAAATAAAAGAATTCTAGGATTAAACTTAACCGATAATACTTGACAGTCCCAAAATTAATGTTCATAAGAGTCCCTTCGGTCGATACACTCGAATGAGCTCCATGTGGCATCTTTAGGTTTGAGGTTGTCTAAAACGTTATTCTCTTATGTTCCGATCATTTGCTTGCAGTGGTCATCCAAAATTATCTGTGTGACATGGTTTTGCATGTCCTGATCAGCTCCAAATAAGCTACAAGGCCCACAATAGAGATTATAGATGATCGTGAATCCACGCTTCGCCGCCCACGGTGCTTCCTTGCTGGATTTCCCACTCAAGTCATTTCAATTTTTGGTAACCGCAATTTGCCAAAACTGTATGTTCCATATATTGTCATAACATGACAAGTTAGTACAGTAAACAATAAATATAATAAATAACAAAAACAATAATTACTTGACAACTTCAACAAGTTGCCAATTGAATTGAAATATAGATCCCTTAGGATATCCTTGTTATCTACCCATGGTTATTTCCCAAACCATGGCTCGAATCCACAAGGTGCGCAATGTAATAAACAGAATACCACAACATAAGAATAAATTTAACTAGCATATAACAATGAAAACCTATCCTATATGCAATCCCCGCACATCTCACCACATGCTTTTATCAAGTTTTAAACACATAATAGAGCAAACCGCTCTGATACCACTCTGTAGCACCCCGAAAATTTTAAGCCATTTTCGCGACGTCACCGCCGTATTAACCGTACTAAACTGTTGATCACTCAGCTTAGACAGCTAATACGAAGCGAGGTAATAACACCAAATACAGTAAAATAATCCCAGGAACCAAAAAGACATATCTGGGCTACAAGCCCTGAATTATTTACAAACAAGGCAAAAGCCTAATAACACCAACATAAATAAACCCAGATCGTGCACAATAATTTCAATTAAAACAAATGTAATATATATTAGTTCGCTCAGCCCGTAACCCATCCTCATGATAAGCGCCATCCATTGGAGGATCTATAAAAATAGACAAATAGACAACAACAAGGTGTCAGTACAACGTACTGGCAAGGTAATAGAAGTAATAAGTAGATTAGACAGTACGAGAATTAAACGATATAATATAAATACAAATATATTAATAACATAAATTAAATATGGTATTTAAGCATCACACTGTCCCATACCGGTGCTTTAACCATAAAATGCATTGCAATCATTATGAATGATGAATGATGAGATGAATGATATGACCTAAATGACTATCTATCCTAAATGCAGCATAGAAGAATGTCTAACGCATTTCCTAATAACCATGGTCGACAGTCATCATTGGCGAGAGGACACCAACCTCTCCCATCACAATGAACTGCCCGTCAACGTCGCCCCCGCCGCGGACGAACAGCCTACGCAGGGCCAATAACACTGGTGAGGGAGCCGGATAGTCTACACTGACCAGAGTGGCGTCCAGCGGGTACAAGCACTGGCTACACGTCCAATTGCCAAAACAATACAGGCACAGGTACACACCCAATTGCCAAAAATGCCGTAGCATAACAAAAGATAACCGAGGTATACGACCTCACACATAAGGATCAACAATAATAATATGAATATATATTTTCATACTATCAAATTCGACATTATAAATTTACACTTGTCCTTATACTCACTTGAATACTAACCGAGACCAAGCCTCAGATATAACCATAACATGAATAATCAGAGGAACTACCTAGCAGTCTAGGTTCTCATATCATAAATTTAAGTCATCCGATACAACTTCTACATCCATTATAAACATTACTACCTCCAACATAGCGAGTAATAGATCCCTAGGGAGCCATTCTAGTCATAGACATCCCTACATCTAATGCATAACCTAATTAGGATCGCATTCTAAACGACTAGGTTAACATGCCAAGAGTTATACGATTTATAAATCAACACTAGTTAGTCATCTCGGCCTAACTCCCTAATCTACAGATTACTAACTAAACCTTGCATTATAATCAAGCTTCAAAGCTTCCCATTTGCACATCTTCAATTTTCCCATGCCTTCAATATAAACTCGTGGTTGCTCCCTACACAAAAGTATAATAATAAGATCTAAAATAATTTAACAATACCAACACACTCGTCTCATCCTTCTTCCAACACCAACAACCACCTTCAATCCCTTTCTTCACTCCTATAAAACCAACCATTCGACAATCTCCATTCTATATTTACCAAAATAGAATTCGCAACTTTACAATAATTCAACAAAGCCAATAATAAAAATCAATCCAACATCCAACATAATATTCTACAAGTTTCAAGCATTAAATTCCCAAAGCATAACATTAACAGCTTCACAATTGCCCAACATTACACTTCCAAAATATAATACTTAAAATCCTGAAAATAACTTAATTTCCCGATTCCATATTTCAATTTAGCAAATATCTAAGTTATTATTCAAAACCATCTTAACTTGATGACTTATCAACAAAAGACCAATTTAGAATTCAAATTCAAGAATGTCCAACACCAACTATTACCAAATTATGCTTTCCCAACAACAATCCGTTACAACTATATTTAAATTATACCAAGAACTTCCTTCAACAAGTACTCCTTTCTAACCCTTCAATTAACACACCAAAAGTCCATAGGATCATTAAGCTCACCAATTCTTCAAAGCTAATAGACCAATTCCCACAAATCAAACAAAGATCCATGGAACCGAGGCACACCCATCTACTCCACAATTCAAGAATGCATAGCAATATTAACACATAATCCACAACCAATTTACAAATACTCAAACAATGGTTCCAACATTTCAAGAACTTAAAAATAAGAAAAACAAGAGAACTCCAACATTACCACCATGCTGCCAACAGCCATCTCACCACCATCACCACCAGTCACCACCACCAGTTCACCACCATCATCACTTGGCCGCAGGCGACGCGCCGGCGGCAACCGCCAGCAGCAGCGGCGACGGCTGCTCCGGCATCGCGCGGTGGCGCGACGCCAACTCCGTCGCTACACCTCCCTTCGCCGCCTCAGTCCATCGCCATGCACACGTTCACCGGAGCTAGTTGTTCCGGCAGCCGAACCAAGAAAGCTGAAAAAAAAAGAATGAAGAAGAGGGGAAAATGAAGAAGAAAATGAGGAACGAAGAGGAACAATTACCTTGGGAGGCTCCGATTCACCATCATCTAGCCTACATCTCGTTGGAGTCTTCACCTCCAAGCTGCGATTCACTCTCAAGAACTCCCCAATTTCTTCTCTCAATGAACTGATGAAATGGTGAGGATGAGAGTATCCCGATTCATCTCCAATTAGATTTAATAGGTGTGGAAAAAAAAAATAGGTGTGGGTTTTGGCCCTCAACTCTTATTTAATTGCTTGCCCACCTCTTACTTATTTTAGTTGTTGGGCCCCCTTTCTTTTAATTATTGTTGGACTTCTATGCTATGACCTCCCTATTTATAATTAATCAAGCTTATTTGACCATTTTATCATAATTAAATTAATATAATTATGAATTAATTATCCGGGATGTTACATCCTGACGGGGATTGAGCCGGTTTTGGAGATTAAAAATACTATTTGGAAATGGGGATACTACATCCCGTCCCAAAAGCGGCCCATTGTCGTTTATACTTCAAATTTTATAATTGAGATTCCATTCTCTGCCTTACCTCTTATTATTCTTCTTTATTCTATTGTAATTTATGTTTTTTGGACTCCACACAAATTTGTGCATACTTGAGTGTCAATATTTAAAAAAGAATAAACATTTCCACACACCTTTTGTCAATACTGGAGTGCTAATATTTTTTAAAAAAATAAACATTCAATCTCGTGCGCTTAGCCAGAAATAGAATGACACATTTATGGCCCAAAAATATTTATTACGAATATTTTTAATTTTTGTTGTGAATTCTTTTTTTCTTAAGGGGTTGGTGTTTGTGAATTGGTTCCAAAAGAACACGAGTTTTTCACAATAGAAACTATATAAATAAAATTTTAACTTCTTAAGGGCAACTACATATGTACCTAACTTTTTTTTTTCCTTTTTCTTTTTTCTTTTGGCAGAAATGTTTTCTTTTTATAGTCCCATTCTAATGCTTTGAGACACATTGCAGAAAGAAAAATCTTCAAAGTTCTTCAATATGTTAGATTTTATGTTATTGTTCATTGAACAGATCAGTAGAAGCGGACCCAAACTTTTAATTTTGAAGATTTTTTGACCTCGTTTGGGTTATAGTATGTTTGGGAAATATTTAGAGTTTCGTGTCTGGAGTTTGAAGTTTAGAGTTTGGAGTTTAAAATTAATGGTTGTTTGGCTTGTGCGTACCAAAGGACCTTTTTCTCCTCAAGGGAGGCTACCGGAAAAAGGATCAAACCGGTTACGGGTCCGAATTAATGATAATGCGCCCAAACTTAACAAATTACGCCCAAACTTGACTGAATATTCCTTAGTATTCGAATGGCAACAAAATACACTGGAGAATCTACCTGTTGTTAAGAAACAACGACGAATTCACCGGAAAAACTAGAACCAAACTACCGGTTCTTAAGAAACAACGGTGGACTTGGAGGTAACCGCTACAAACTAAGCTAGAATCTAGGAAAAGCTGTAAAGGAAAGCTGTAAAGAAAGCAGTAAAGATACAAAGAAGTAAATTTGATAAAGGAATTTGGGGGTTGGATTGATCTCTCTGATTTTGTGTATGGCCTCCCCTATTTATAGCCGGAGCTGAAATAACCGCTCTCCGGCCGATTCCCTTAAGCCGATTCCCGTCTTCCTCAATCGGCTGATTTAATTCCATTTTGGCCGAAATCCCTTCCTTCCGAAATCTTCCTCCGTCTAGGTTTTTGTTTTGGATCGTTTCCCTTTTAATTTCTCGGCCCAATTGATTTCAAGCCCAACTCTCCTTAAAGATCCTTCCTCGGCCCATATTGTACGGCCCATTTAGCTTCTTATGGCCCATGGCCCCAACAGATGCCCTCCTTACTTGGGCGGTTTTTCGCCCTGAAAAGAGCTCAAGTAATTTCCTCTCTTTATCTTTTTCGTGCGCCAACTTCTCCTTAAAATCCGGTCACGCCTTTTCATTTTCCCTTATCTTTTTAAACTACTCTCCTTTCTTCTTTTCATATTCCCTCCTGTATCTTTCTTCTTTTCGTCTTTCTCTCGATGGCGCAACCAACTCTTTCACATTCTTCTCAAAAGATCAAAGATGTTGAAGATTCCCTCGCCAATATCTCTTCACTTCGTTCTATTGACGGCGATCTTATTGCTCTTGGGCCTCTTGCAATTTCTGCCGAGGCCGCAACTTCCGCTTCTACTCTTTTTGGTGAATCGAAGACGATTCCTTTGTTTTCGGATTATTTTTCTGCCAAACTTTTTAGTCCTCTCAGTACTTGGCCTTTGGTGACTCCAGAACATGTTGCCTGGTACGAAAGGGCTCTTCCTCACTGTGGATCGGTTTGGGTTACCTCTGGTGTTAATCATTTGATTAAGTTGAGCACGCAGTCTTTTCCCACTAATTATAACTATATCCAGGCCCTTCTTTGCTTTTGGAATTCCTCCATTAACTGTTTCTGCTTCCCCTGGGGTATGATGAGTCCGACTATTGAGGACATTAAGCTTCTTCTAGATTTACCCTCTCTTGGAAAGCACGTTCTAGGTGTCACTGGCTCCGAAAAACCTACAACGAAAAACTCCGGCTACGCTTCAGGACTCACTTTTTCCTCGTGGATTAACAAGTACCGTGGTACTAAGCCCGAATTCTCCCAGGTGGAATCTGTGGCTTTTATGATGCATTTTCTTAGCCGATTCTTCTGGTGCGCACCTGCCAAGAATGTTATTCTTGAAACCTATCCTTTGGCCAAGGCCATTATGGATGATGTTCATTTGCCTCTCACTGACTACTTTTTGGTGCACTTGTATTCTGGTATTTCGTCTCTGGTTCATGGATGGGCTGATGGTTACTCCAACAGATCTCATGGCCCCCTTTGGTTCCTTCATCTCTGGCTTGTCTGGCATTTCAGGGATATGTCTGGTTTTACACCCCAACCTTTCGATACTACCCATCCTTCGGCCAATGATCTTCTCGGAGTCCGATTTCCCAAAATGCGCACTGAACAATGGATTTATTATTTCATGAACCGATCCCCACTTGGTCCCTCCTCTTTCCACCTTTACTCTGGCACTCCGGATAGCTGGGTTTCGGCTATCAATGTTCCTACTTTTGGTAGGCCCCTTCTGAAGGGATTTGCTCAAATTTGGAATGCTTGTATCATTCATCGTCATGTTTTTAATTGCTCGCTGTTTGTTCCTCCCGAACATCCTATCCCTTCTGAGGTTTATAACCCTCACTTGGTTAGCCGCCAATTCGGCTTTACTCAAGATGTAGTCCTTCCTCTTTATGGAGATCCAAATCGATACGGTAAATCTTTCAAAGGATTCGGCCCTGAGTATAGCCGAAGTCTTTGTCGCACATGGGCTCTCCGAATTTGCAACTTCGAAGTTCGTTCCCTCGACAACCGTCCTGGCCAATCGACCAAGCGTTTTGATGACTGGTGGGGGAAGGTTCTTTCTTATGCTAATTTTGGCACTAACTTGCAGAGCCTCCTTATTTCTCGTGGTTACCTAGGTATTATGATGTTTTCGGTTGTTGGTTCAGCCCCCGATTACTCCTGTTCTTCTCAAGAGGATGACCCTTTACTCCCTTTACTTAGTAAGTCTTTTTGACTTCTTATATTGTGTACCGTGTATCTTTCTCAGATTTTCCTCTTATTCCCGTTTTGCAGGGGCTGCTTTGGATGATATCTCGTCTCTTCCATCTCGTCCACGCATTTCGTATGCTCCTACTACTTTTGCGAAACGAAAGCGTACTGCTTCTGGTTCGGGGAAGTCGAAAAAAGAACATCCATCCAAGACACTGCGACGTTCAACTCGTTCGCCCCTTCCTAGTTCGGCTGTGTCCGCTGATCAGGTCTCCTGCCATTTTTCTCCCTTATCTTTTACGTTGTTCCCTATCGCCTTATTGACATTTATTTCCTCCTCTTTCAGGTTCCTCGTGCTGCGGTTTCTTCTGATCCTTCTGTATGGCCTGATCCTTCCACTATGGCCCTTGATCCTATTGATGAGAATCCGGCCATTACTTCTAGCATAATTCCTGTTTCATCGGCCGGCATGGGGTCTGGCTCGATTTCTCACGTTCTTGAAGGCGGCAATACTGATTCGATTGTTCCCGGTTCGGCTGCTTCTCTAGCGATTGCCCTTCCTTCTTCTTCTGTCGCCTCTATTCCTGACCCTTCTCTTGCCCGCGTTCGGCTAGAAGAGTTAGCCGTTGGTGATGTTAATCCTCCTTCCTTTTCCAGATAGGAGTATTCTGGATGATTTCTTCTCCCCTTCGTCTATTCCCTCTTCATCAGAATTTCCTCATTCTTTCAAGGCCTGTTTGGACAAGTTGGAATGTTTGATTTCTGAAAAGTCCGATGCCTTCTCCGTTCAAACCAAGCCCATCTCTTGCTTCTTTCACATATCAGGCAAGCATTTTCTGAAGATCTTCTTGCTTCTGGTCTGTCGGATGCTATCGAAGCAATGTTCACATGCCTCTTATGGATAGACTTAGAACTTCCGAGTATTTTGTCTACTCGCAAAAAACTTGAAGACGAGCAAGCTTCTCTTACCCTTCACAGTGTGGAATTTGACAAACATGCTTCCGATTATCACTCCTATATGGGTAAGTTATCGGCCAATGATGACCTCAGATTTGAGTATTTGCATCGTCTCTCTGCCATTGACTCGGAAATCAGCCGACTTCAGCATGAGGCGCAAGGCGTGAAGAGTGCCTTGGCCGAAGTTGACAAGGAATCGGCTCACCTGCAAGGTCTTGTAAAGCAGCTCCACAAATCTGCTCAGGCTCCAAGAGATAAGCTTGCTAGTCTCAAATAGAAAACGGATTATCTTTCTTTGAGGTTGTCCTTTAGCGATAATATCCTTGGTATTTTTCGTGGTTTGTGGTCGAATACTCAAACGGTGACTGACCAAGTTCGTTCTGTCGCGGCCCAACTCCCTCCTGCACCGAATGTATCGACGGTCTCAGATAACCCTGTTGTCGATTCTTCTATGGGGGATAATCCAAAAAATTCCGGTAATATTTAATTTGTTCTTTTGGCCTTAATGATATACGATGATTATGTCTTTCTTCTCTTTTGATTTCTCTTCTTAGATGCTCAGTGTAATCCTTTCCAAGACACTTCCGACCAACTTTTCTTGTCCCAACCTGATGACCCTCCGGTTTCGGCCGAAGCTGAAGCTCGATCATTTCAAGAGTCTCAATCAGTCTTGAATTCGGCTACTGCTCCCAATTCGGCCGCTATCCTTCCCAGTGATTTCGACGAAGACATTGCTTATGATTTGAGTGGAGATTGACATTTGTTGTTATTATTTCCCGAATGTAATTACATCCCCCTTGATGTACTTCTGACTCTTATTTCGGCCGATCCTTCTTGTATGCTTGATCGGCCTGTTATTAAATGTTTGTCTTTTGTGGATTATTTCATCTGTTTCTTTCCGTGATCTCGGGGATACCCCTTGATATAGTAATATTTCCTTCAGCTTTATTGGGATTCCTGAAACGTCTCATCCGTGATTAATGCTTTTCTCTTTACGTTTCTATCCTTTGCCATAAATGACACTCTCTTCATTTTTCTCTATAAATACCAGCACCTCTTTTCTTCTCATTTCATAATCTCGCAATGTTCTTCATGAGTATCTTGATACTTTTTATTTCTTTTCCTCCCTGGCCTCTTTGGCATGCTGACTCTCTAGTTGATCCTTTACTTATGATCCGAAAACCCTCCTTTTATGTAGCGCGAGTTCAGCTAATCCTTTTATCACCACCCTTCATATGGGCGAGGAACTCTCAACACTATTCTTAACATGTATTTCGACGGTCATATTCGAGCTCTGCTCTATTTCTTAATATTAGTGTGACCTGTCGTAACCCTACTAATATCGGTCCTAAAGTCTTGGGCGGTCGAATGATAATCGCGCCTTTCTATGGGACCGAACTATCCTTTTAGCTCCGAAGGGCATACCCCTCGAATTTCATCCCTATCTTCCATGCTCAAAAGGGGGTTTCCTTGCTCGAGAAGATAAAAATTTTCTTCTTCCTGGCCTGGGAGTTGGCTTTATTGGCACAACCATCTCTTCTCTCGCCGGCGGGAAGAATTTGGGCTTGGGAATGAATGTTGGACATCTACCACTTCAGATCCCACTGGCCTTCGTTTCTTCCCAGCCTTTTTAGCCCAGGTCGTTTCCCTTGTATATTGTAATTTCGGACTATCGACGCCGTTTTCGGCCGAAGTAGTACATTTTTGTAATGCTTGCTCATGTAATAAAATCTTTACTTTTTTCGCCTTATTTGATGTTAATCCCATGCTGATGGATAATATTTCTTCATATATCTTGCATTTACTGTATTTGACATTTGCTCACCATTTTCATCCACTAACATGTATGCTCCATTCGGCAATTTCGTCTGAACAATAAATGACCCCTCCCAATTGGGGCTCCACTTACCTAATCGGCCATCCTTCTGTTTAGGTGGCCATATAACTTTCCAAGCTAAATCACCGACTTCAAATCGCTTTACACGAATTCGCTTATTATACCAATCGGCCACAATATCTTTATTTTTCTGCAAATTCTCAAAGGCTTGTACCCGATCGGGGTTAACTTCCAATAATTCATTTTTCATCGCACAATTATATTGTTCGGCCGACATTAAATCTGCTTGGCTTGTCCTTAAGGTCGGCACTGTTATTTCGGCTGGAAGTACCTGCGTCCATACCATAAGTCAGCCGAAATGGTGTAAATCCAGTGGCTGAAGTCTTAGCATTTCGATAGGCCCACAATGCTTCAGATAGCTTCTCATGCCACTTCCTTGGTTGCTCTTCGATCATTTTCTTTATAATTCCTATTAACTACTTATTCGTGGCCTCTGCCTGCCCATTCCCTTGTGGATAATATGGCGACGAGTGCACAATTTTTATCCCATATTCTTTTGCAAAGGCCTTGACTTTTTCTTCCACAAATACAGTTCCTCTATCTGTTAGAATCGTTTGTGGAATTCCAAATCTATATATCAACTGTCTCTTAATAAATTCGATCACTTCTTCCTGTGAAATGCTGACATATGCCTGAGCTTCGGCCCACTTTGTGAAATAGTCCGTTGCCACTAGCACAAACTCATGCCTTTTCGACGAAGAAGGATGAATCTTTCCAATGATATCCATAGCCCATCCTCGAAATGGCCATGGCTTAATCATTATATGTAGTTCTTTCGGCCGGTAACTTTTGAATCGGCCCATGCTTCTGACATTCGCATCATCCTTTAGCATATTTCTCACAATCAATTCCCATATTTGGCCAATAATACCCCAGCCGAATAATACTCCATTTCATCGATTTTCCTGCACGGTGTGCGCCGCATATTCCTTCATGAACTTCTCCCATTACTCTTTTAGCATCTTCCTCTCCGACACATCTGAGTAATACTCCATCAATGGCTCGCTTAAAGAGTAACCCTCCTATCACTATGTAATCCATCACTTTCTGCTTTTCGACTGGATTAGCTTCGGATGGATTTTCCAACGTTCGCGCTATCTTTTTTTATCCATTCGGCCTTTTCAGTTTCGGCCAAATGTATTTCCAAATTTCCCGCTATCGGCATCAGCCAATACCTGGCTGCATGTTGAGCCAATTCGTTGGCTAATTCGTTCTTCTCCCTTGGGATGTATTCGATGTAAACCTCGTCGAATTCTTCTAACAAACCGATTGCTTCTTCGTACAATCTGATTAGTTGGGAACTTTTGACCGAAAAATCTCCTAATAACTGCTGAATAACTATTTGCGAATCTCCTCTGATTACGATAGCTCTTACTCCTTCTTCTATTAGTTGTCGTAATCCCGATATCTGTGCTTTGTATTCAACTTGGTTATTTGTATAGGAATTCGATAACTGTACGAAATACTTGTATATCTTGCCCTCCGGTGTATGTAGGGTAAACCCTGCTCCAACTCCTGAAGCGGCTTTTGAACCATCGAACATCATTATCCATGGCTGTAGATATACAATCCCTACTTCATTTATTTCTTTCGGCCGAACTTGATCCCCGATATCGTCGGACACTGGGAGCATCGCATGATCGGCCAAAATATCGGTTACAATTTGACCTTTCATAGCCCTGAGTGGCTGATATTTCAAGTCATATGCATTCAACTTCATGGCCCACTTGGCCATTCTTCGGCTACTGATTGGATCGTTCATCATAATTTTTACTATATCAACCGAAGCTGCCACTATCACTTGCCGTGGTTGAATATAGTATTCCAACTTTTGACATGCATGATAAAGACTTAAACACAATTTATGAATCGGCGAGTACCTTAATTCGGCATCCCTAAGGATTCGGCTTAGATAGTAAATCGCCCGATCTCTTCCTTCATCGTCTTCTTGAGCCAACAACGCTCCAATAGACTCTTCGGCCGCTGCTATGTACAATTTCAGCGATCGGCCCAAAATTGGAGGGACCAACACTGGCGGATTCACCAAAGCTTGCCTCAATTGCTCAAAGGCTCTTTGTTGATCATCTCCCCATATGAATTCCTCATCTTTCTTCAACCTCAGTAAATCGGTTAATGGTTTCGATTTCCCGGCCGCATTTGCCAGAAATCGCCTCAAGAAACCGATCTTCCCAAGGAATTTTAGCAAGCTCTTCTTATCATGTGGAGGCCTGGCTTCTTGGATTGCTTTGGTCTTATTCGCATCAACTTCTATGCCCTTATTGTGTACCAAGAACCCAAGGAAATTCCCTGCTTGCACTCCAAAAGCACACTTGGCTGGATTCATCTTTACTCCATGTAACCTCATCCTTGTGAATACCCTACGCAAATCGTCCAAGTGGTTTTCCATATCTTTGGATCTGACCATGACATCGTCGATGTATACTTCAACGCATTCTCCTATTAGATCATGAAAGACATAATTCATGGCCCTTTGATAAGTAGCTCCTGCATTCTTCAAGCCGAATGGCATTACTACCCATTCGTATATTCCTATGGCTCCAGGGCACCGAAATGCAGTTTTATGGACATCTTCTTCGGCCATAAAGATTTGGTTGTATCCTGAATATCCATCCATAAATGACAACATCCCCTGTTTTGCGGCCGAATCAATTAACAAATCAACAATAGGCATCATATACTCATCTTTAGGAGTAGCTATATTAAGATTTCTGAAATCGATACAAACTCTCAACTTTCCATTCTTTTTGATTACAGGAACAATATTCGATAACCACTCTACATATTTAGCTGGCCTCACAAATCCGGCCACTAACAATTTTTCTATTTCCTCTTTTATTCTTGGGACTATTTCGGGCGCTGCCCTCCTGGCCAGCTGTTTATGCGGCCTAAACCCTTCTTTGATTGGTAATCTATGCTCCAATATCGATCGCTCCAATCCTGGCATCTCTGTGTAGTCGCATGCGAAACAATCATTGAACTCGATTAGCACCTCCTTGAATCGGCTTGTCATCTGCTGATCTAAATTTGCACTAAATGGGATCTCCCTCGGGTGCTCATCTGTACCAAGATTGACCATTTTCAAGGGGTCTTGAGCTTTGAAATCCGGTGTTCGTTTTGGAATAGCATCCATGAGTTCACTCCATCCTGCTTTATCGTCTAAAACTCCGAGTTCGGCCGATTCGAACTCGATCGCTTGATTCGGTTGTGCATCCATCATTTATTTTCTTCCTCAACTGGCCGTTCGTCGGCCTGATATCTGACCTCGAACCCCAAATCTGTCCAATCACACTCGACAACCTGCGGGTACCGATCCCCTACCATTGCTAGGAATGGTTGTATGGGCTCTTCGTATAACACCGCATCAATTCGGCCGGCTGAGCTGACTGGAAACGGAAGTTGGTCTCCATCCACTTCTTCAACTGTGCCATCCTTTTTCCAGAATCACACTTTCTGGTGTAGTGTTGATGGCAAACATCGGGATGTATGTATCCAGCATCCGCCTAGAAGGGCCGCATACGGGACTTCTGCATCTACAACAAAGAACATGGTCGGAATCGAAATCGTTCCGACCGTTACATCCACTAAAATACATCCTTCGGCCGCTGTTTGGGCTCCCACAAAACTCAATACTTTCATCCTTGTAGGGAGTAAGTCCTCCTTTGAACGGCCTATCATTGTCAATGTAGACAATGGCATGATATTGACGGTTGCTCCTCCGTCAATAAACATTCTTCTGAGCGGTCTCCCATTGACCCAACCTTTCACATATAAAGGCCTCACATGCTGAGACATCTTTGCAGTCGGGGGTAGAATCGTGCTTGGTTGAGCTTCGGGGACAAATGCCTCATAACCTTCTTCGACCACTTTCTCAGTTTCGGCCTCAGGCCGAAATGCTTCAAGTTTGGCGAAACAGAAATCCACAATGGGTTCTTCATCGCCAAAATATTCTCCCTCCTTCTGGCAGAAGACCACGGCTGGTTCAGAATCAGACCAATACTCCTCCTCAGTTGTTGTGGTCACTCCTACCATATTCGCACTAGACCCGAAGTCGAACTTGAACTCCCCGATCGAAAATGTATCACCATTCGGGACAATATTCGTTTTCGGCTTCCATTCCCTAGTTCGGACTGGTCTAGGCTTCCACTCTTCATTTACTTTCGGCTATTCATCTTTGATTTTCGGCTGCATTACTTTCGGCCGAAATTCAGTTTTGTTTTAAAGCCGATCCTGCCCTTCTTTCGGCTTCCTTTCTTCTTTCCCTTCGGCTGACCTCAACCGAGCCGAAAACACTCTATTGAGGATCCTTCCTTCCGAAAACGAACAATCGTCTGGAAAGTCCTCTTCCATGTGCATCATTTCGTACTCCTCTTGCTCAAAAGCACCAGCTGCTTTAAGCCGTTGCATTCTTCGTTTGAAAGTACGATACGATCCCTTTCCCTTTGGAACCTTTTTCTCTTCTGCCCTCCAAGCAGAATTCTCAAATCGGCGTTGGCCAAAATGCCTTTTCTATGGGGAATTCTGAACCCATCGGCCTACCTGAGTATTTGCTGGTGGCCTTCTGAGCTTCTTCATTTCGGGACTAACAGCGTCTTCAGGAACTGTGATCTGAATCACAGTCTTTCCGTTCTGCTTATCGGCTGTCAACTTCATCTCTGAATCCCATCCGTTAGTTATGATTTTCAATGTTGGCTTCTCATTTCCATCTTCGATTTCGATCTTCTGATGTTTCTCCGATTGCTTGATCCACTCCTTTACTTCATAATTCCCCAATCGGTCGAAAACATCCGCAACTTTCTCCTTCCCTTTCGGAGATCCTAATCATTTCCACACTCCTGTCTTCTGAGCAGATGGCCGATCTCCAAGCCGATCGTGCACAAAACTTTTGTTAGACGATGATTGATCCCCCAATCGGTCATGTACAGACCTTTTCAGGTCGGGATGCACCATCACCATGTTGGCAACAGGGAACGGATTCTTATCAATCGCTATAAGCCTGTCCGGGAACTTTAGCTTCCCATCATCGACATGCTTCTGAATTAGCTTCCTGAAATGTCCGCAGACCGCCGTGGAATGAGTAGCCGATCCATGGAATCTGCACCATCCAGCTTCCAATTGATCCTTGGTGGGCTGTGGGTGGTTTCCTTTAAATTCCAGCAATCCGTTCTTCTGGCAATAATCAAATATCTCGTCCATTTGTGATAGGTCGAAAGAATAAAATCTCTAAGATTTGTCCCCTCCTTCTTTCTCCTTGCCTCTGGCTGGTCGAAGTGCTGGACAAGTCATAGGCTTCTTAATGATTAATTCAGCCCTTGCAACTTCGGCTAAGGCGGGAACATCATCCGTGTTGTACTCTTCCTGGACTTCACATCTATCCAGAGACTCAGCAAATGAAGCAGCTGACTGGATAGGTTGCGATCTTCCACTTTGACTCCGGCTTGATTTGAAAGCCGCTTGTTCTGCCAAATAAGTCTCCATCCTTATGGCTTCGGCCGTTAATTCGGCCACAGTCCTTGGTCTTGTAACCATCAATCTATCCTTGATGGCAAACTTCAAATTCTGCTTCAGGATTTGAATATATTCATGCTCAGGCAGCATTGTCTTCATCTGAGCCTTCACTGCATAAAATCTTCCAATGAATTCAGTAACTGATTCGGACGCCTTCTGCTTGGTTGATGTCAGATCAACTACCGAAACTTCAGGACTGGTATTATAGAATCGGTCATCGAATAACCGTTCCATTTCGGCCCATGTATTAACCGATCCCGCCGGTAAATTGATGTACCACTCAAATGCTGGGCCAGTTAACGATAAGCTGAACAATATCAGCTTATGAAAATCGTTTTGCGCGATTCTGGTGCATTGAGCTGTAAATCGGCCAATATGTTCGATCGTAGACCGGCCGACTTCTCCAGAGAAAGTGTTCAAATCTGGAACCTTTACTCCTCTAGGCGGTGGATACTGCTCCTCAATGTAGTCTGGATAAGGCTTCCGATACATCGGCCTATTCTCCTGGCCGATGATATTTCCAAACTGAGTACGAATTATCTCAGCAATTAACTCCCTGTCAACCAGCTGTGGTGGATTCTGCTGGTGTGGTAAGTATTCCTGTTGAACCACTAGAGCAGGCGGTTGAACGACTGGTTGAGGCGGTTGATTCTGTTGCTGATCGTACCTTTGCTGCGGAGGGACGAAAGGCCGTGGTCCGTGCCCTCCTGGCGGCCGATAGGCCTGCTGTTGAAAATTATGAGGATTTTGCATCGCAGGTGGTGGATTTTGCGCTATTGGTGCTTGCTGCGTTCCAATCGGATACATATTCCTCGCTATTTCGGCTCTGAACATAGTTGGCATTGCTGCCAGGATATTGCCTTCTATCTGGCGAACCGAATTAGTAACCGCCGCTTCAACCATAAATTGGACCTGATCTCGGAACCGCGGGGTTAAATCGTTCGAAAACTCCTGATTGTGGAAGTTTGATGGTCCGGGGAACCCTGGGGGGAATTCTCCGGCTTCTGTTGCGCGTTCTTCCTGAATCGGCGGCAAATCAGTCCTCGCCGCCGTGTTAACCGCTGGAGTTGTTTGTTCAAATGCCATTTCTAGTCCCACTGGGCGTGCCACTGTTTGGCTTGTGCGTGCCAAAGGACCTTTTTCTCCTCAAGGGAAGCTACCGGAAAAAGGATCAAACCGGTTACAGGTCCGGATTAATGATAATGCGCCCAAATTTAACAAATTACGCCCAAACTTGACTGAATATTCCTTAGTATTCAAATGGCAATAAAATACACTGGAGAATCTACCTGTTGTTAAGAAACAACGGCGAATTCACCGGAAAAACTAGAACCAAACTACCGGTTGTTAAGAAACAACGGTGGACTTGGAGGTAACCGCTACAAACTAAGCTAGAATCTAGGAAAAGCTGTAAAGGAAAGCTGTAAAGAAAGCAGTAAAGATACAATGAAGTAAATTTGATAAAGGAATTTGGGGGTTGGATTGATCTATCTGATTTTGTGTATGGCATCCCCTATTTATAGCCGGAGCTAAAATAACGCTCTCCGGCCGATTCCCCTAAGTCGATTCCCGTCTTCCTCAATCGGCTGATTTTATTTCATTTCGGCTGAAATCCCTTCCTTCCGAAATCTTCCTCCGTCTGGGTTTCTGTTTTGGGTCGTTTCCCTTTTAATTTCTCGGCCCAATTGATTTCAAGCCCAACTCTCCTTAAAGATCCTTCCTCGGCCCATATTGTACGACCCATTTAGCTTCTTATGGCCCATGGCCCCAACAATGGTGAAAAATAATTTTAAATTTAAATAATAATGTTTGGTAATGCAACTTTAAATTATAGTTCAGAGTCTGGAGTTTGGAAAGTTAAAAGTTGGGGGAGATGAGCGTTCAGAGTTTAGAGATTAGAGATTAAAATTTGGCGGTTACTGTAATTAATTTTTATTATATACATGATTTTAGACTATTTTTAGTATGTATTATAAAAGCTAATAGCTAATCGCTAGTGTTTGTTTCCAAAGGCAGCCTAGTAAAAGAGGACGATAGATTTTAGTGATACATTCAGTCCAGTAAATATTTGAAAATTAAACTTTTAATGAAAGAAAATGAATTTTTATAGTGTTTTGAGTCCAATAAACCTTTGAAAATTAATCATATTTGTAAAATGTAATAATTTTTTTTAGGTGCAAAACTTAGTTTAAAATTAAAATTTAGGGTTGTATTGGATTGAAATTCTATAGGAGTTTTTTGTACTTTAAAGTTGGGGTGTATTCAATATAGATTTTAAAAAGTCTTTAAAAATATAGATGTATTCAATACAGATTTTTAAAAAGTCTTTAAAAATCTAGACCTATTCAATACAAATTTTATAAAGTCTTTAAAATTTAGAGGTATTCAACACTCCACGGATTTTAATTCTTTTTAGATTTTAATGGATTCTCTTAAAAATTATAACTGCACAAAATTTCTCTAAAATCAGCCAAACTCTTCATGGACTCTATACAAATCAGCCAACTCTAAATAGACTCGATGAACTTTCTAAATCCACCAACTTTTTAAAGTTTATAAAAATCTAATAAAGTCCGAAACGAATACACCCCTTATTTTTTGGTGAGGCCTGAATCCCATTAGCCCACCAATAGAGTTACTGTCCATACGAATAAAAAATATGGATATCAATAGTGTTCCAATAAAGATCAGACTGTGCTGTGCGTGTCAAACATACCAATTAGATGAAATCAAAATAAAAAGAAAATAGGATCAGTCAAAAACCCTCATTTATTGTGTAATATTGGGAATGATTTGTAACTCCCAAATATAGAGGATCTCAATCCAATTACAAACCAAAATCAATTACACCAACCATAATTTGCCAGAGATGATAGACATAAATTCTTCCCCGGACGGCAACACCGCTGATGACTATAGCATCATGTACGCAGTGACAGAACACGATATGAACAGATGTTCAGCACAAACTTTAGAATATGCTCAAACACTAATGACCATATCATCAGGGAAACATATATATAGCATAACCTGAACAGTTTGGCATAATGAAGTACTGACTATTATCCCAAACTATTGACAATAGCATCAATTAAACAGTACAGAACATAGGTTGAACGCGATGGCAGCACAAACCAGTTACCATTTCCCCAAACTATTTACTACATCATAGCCTAAGAAATAAAAGAATTCGCACAATCTAACCAAATTCGGAAAGTATTCATGGCCCACAATTAATCCCATTACTTTCCACAATTTCAGGAATAATGAATTTGTAACTTCCAAATTAACCATAAATTAATAAAACTTTAAAAATAAAGTAATATAATAAAATTCACTGCCATATCGGTAAAACTAAAAAAATATCACACAGTCCACATCAAAAAAACATGTATAGATATCCATAGTATGGATACAAACTCACTCCTTTATAATATACATAAAACTTGTTGATCTTATAAATAGTAATAGGCCATTAATGGACTTTAAGTAATAATTGAATTGAATTATTGGGTTTAAGACATAATTGGGTTTTGAGAAAATTGTAAATTATATTGTATTATTTGTTTATTTATAATTTAGTAATTTTAATTTAAAGAATACATTATAATAAAATACTGTAGAAAAATATAAATTGTTGAAAATAGAATAATTTAAATTGATTGTTTTTTAAAATTAATTAACTATATGTATTTGTAAATTTTTTTATAAATTATAATTTAATTAAAAATAATGTGAAAGTTGTTCAAGAAAAAATATTTACATTGCCTAATAAATTTTGATATTTTAGAAATTAATAATATATTAGATTTTTCTCTCGCGCTCCGCGCACAGGTTGAATGTACTGGTGTTAATTTTTAAAAATACAAACTAATACTAATTCAATTGATTTAAATTAATAGATTATATTATTTTAGTATATTATGTAATAAATTATAAAATATAATTTCTATTATCATTTTCTTTTTCAATTTTAATTTTTTCAATATATACCAATGTATAAATTCAAATTTTTTATTGAAAGAAAATATTAATAGGAAAATTAATCTATTAAGATTACCAACCCTCCTAATTATAAATATTATATGTATAATTAAAATTATTAAATACATTAAAATTTTTGACTTTATAACTCATTCTTAGTCACCCACAAAAATTATGTTGATTAATTATAATAATATAAATATTAAAATATAAATGATATGATATCAATATTAATAATATAATATATATAGATTAATGACTAATAAAAATATATAAAAGATAAATTATCATGATATTAATTTTTATGTACATAAAATACTATATTGAAATTTTCTTATTGATGGAGTACTCAAATTTTTTTTTCCATATTATGTAGTTTTTCAAAAATTTATTTTTTCCAATAAAAAGTTAAATTTTAGTACTCATAAATATTTTTAGTGAAAATAGTATATAATTCTACTTTGCTATGTATTTGATGATATATACGTATATAATTCCTATAACTTAAAATGGAAAGTACATAAAGTCCACATTGATGGAAAGAAATGAAATTCACGTTTTTCACGAGGAACACAATGTGAATGATTTTAGATAAAAGGTAATACTCGCTAGGTTTTTTTTAATTCATTATGTATTATTTGACTTTTTTATACGGTATCTTGTTCAATTTTATTGTAAGTATACAAGAAAAAATAGAGTCCAATAAAGATTTGTTAGAATCGTAATATAGATTCATAATGTACTGCATTTTATCTACTTCCTCTGTCCCACTTGAAATGTCTCATTTCATTTCTGCACACAATCAAATGCATTTTTTTTAATTTTTAATATCTCAAAATATATACAACTAGAAATTATATAAAATATACTGTAACGCTCCAAAAATTTTAAACCAATTTTTGTGACATCACTGCCGTGTTATCTCACTTAAACTGCTGGGCAATCAATTTAAGTTCAGTAACACGAAGCCTGGTGGTCAGAAATCCAGCATATCATAATATCAGAGTAAGTAACAGAAATAAGTCCATAGCATAATCATATCATCCTGGCTATAAGCCTCATACAATACCCCACCTTGGTACTCACATCAACCTGTCCAAAATACCAAGTACATAGGAAGAATGGCAAAATAACGTTTCTCAGACCAATCCCAACAGTCAGACAGAATCAGAAATAGCAAACGAGTCACAGCTAGATAATCATAGTCTAGTACAGTAACTCAGTCAAGACATAGCAATGCAATCCTACTAGACCACTCAGCCCCAAACCCATCACCATGATCGTGCTCTACGTCCTCCTCGGGAGTATCTATAAGAAAGACAAAACGCAAGGTGTCCGTACAATGAGCAAGAGTAGGAACAGCTGGGCAAACGGGGAACAAGATTATAACAGGTTAATTAACTATTATATAATTGCATAATTTAAATAATAGAAATATCACACCGTCCCATACCGATGATTCAACCACGTCATACACTGCAAAACAGATGATGAGATGAATAAGAATGAAATGCAATGACCTAAGTGCCTATCTATCCTAAATGCAGCAAAGAAGATGTCTAGCGCGCATCCTAATACCATGGCTGACATTCTTCCCCATTAAGGCTCCACCTCACCTTAAGGGTCGGAAGAGATCCCTACAGTGCCCCCGCCGTGAGCACTACATGCATAAAGGGGGTCAAGTGGACTTACGGAATGGCATCCCCAAGGATCGAACCATATCTAACGGGTATTGGCCCAGAGCATCTCGCTCTCGAAAGCCTACATACCCAGAACATAGTTCTCGAAAGAATAAACACATAAACATCACAATAACATGCCCAAGATAATCAACTATTCAAGTATGCCTAGTTAATAACTCGAAAGCATAAACATGAGAATTGTATCTTCGAAAGCATAAGGTCACATATATCATATAATATAATTCACATGCCCAATCCCAAGATTCGAAAGCATATGTTCATATATCACAAGTCCAACGACTAAAGTTCATTTCCCCGGGTTAGCTAAACCCCACATATCAGCTCGCAACATTGACACCATCATTAGATACCAACGTATAGTGTTCTTCCAACGTCTAAGACATGGTAGATAATTCAAATCCGATATTAACAACCATGAAATATGTTCCAACATTACTTGGACAAGTGATAAACATTTCTCGATGCATAGGAACGAGTAAGAAGCAATAAAATACGAAAGGGATCGAAAAATGGAAGAACACAGCAAATCGGACGCGTAGGTGACACCCAGAGGCGCCACACTGGCGCCTGAGCTACCCTGGAGGCGCCACCCAGTCAATGTGGCGCCTGGGCTGAAGGAAGCCAGAGCCAGGGCGCCGCAATGGCGCTCCGAGCCTCTTTTCGGCACCGCAAAGGCAATGCGGAGCCTGACCTGAACAGAATCAGAATAGCAACGCTGTTCTTCGAGCTTCCTCCGTTCCTTCCTCATTTTTTCCCTCACTTTGAACTAAATCCTACTCTTGCCTTGAATTTTGGTGTCTCAAAGTCTTCAACAACAACTCCCCCAAGCTCTTCAACACCAAAGCAAGCTACAATACCAAAAATAACAACTCAATTCATCAATAACTCATCCAAAGCACTGAACACCAACATGCAAAGCTAAAGGGCTGTAATTCTCCAAAATAAACTACCAAATAGGTCTCAAAAACTGACCCCAAGCTCCTTCATTACTAATTTGAGCTCCAATCAAAGATTCAACACCAACTCCAAGCAATTCTACAAGAGTTCCAACCCAAACCCTTCAATCCCGTCACCAGCATTGCACCTTCCACAATCATGAAATAGATAGTAGAAATTACTTACCTCATGTTATACTATGAATCCCCCACTTGATTTGGCACTAAAATCTTCAATTAGGCTCTTGCACAGTGACGGGAATGAGGTGATTTTTGGGAATGAAATGAGTTTCCTACCCCAAAGCTGATTTTAACAAGTGAAAATGGGTCTGGGTCAGTCCATGGAGCGTGGGTCGTGTCCGAAAATGGGTTGGTTCATTTGTCTTGAACCATATCTACCACAATGCACTCACTTGAGCACTTGAGCTCTTATTAACTTGTGGGTTTGAACCCACTCATTCTTCCTCTTAAATCCAATTCACACCTATAAAATAATCCATATCATTTACCTTACTCAATTAACCACAATCAATTAAATTAATTATGCATTAATTAAATCAGGGTGTTACATAATATATTCTAAAACTATACGATTAGACTAATCTAACAAGACCAAACTCGACTATTTTTTTCAAATATATAATTACAATAATATTGAGTTAAAGTTGAACAATTAACAATCTCAAAAAGACAAACTGGACAATTCAACTGGACGGAGGAAGTAATTTTATTTGTACATATTTTATTATATTATATTATTAATTAGATAAGTGTATTCAACTGCGTCTGCAAATAAAGCATAGCAAGATAATGAGATGGGGAGAGTAATAACAACAATAGAGAACTCTTAGCTAAGGAGGGCCTAACTATAACCTTATCTATTTTCATTTACCTAACATTACACATGACTAATTAATTTAATTACTCCAATAGGGAAAACGATAGTTCCCGAATTCATTGAATTGGAAACGAAGCACTAGGTGTAAGTCCACAGTCCACAGTCCACAATAAATGAATCATGGTTGCATTTGGAGAAGACGTAAGCATTTAGTATTTAGTTTAGCAATTAATTTCAATTACGGCTAAATATTAACTTCTAATTTAACATCTAAACTCTATACTTTTCCAGTTTTTAGTTGCATTTCACATTTCCCCCGCTATTATTATCCCACTTAAAAAAAACCCAAATAGTCCCCTAATTTTCAAAAATTTCTAAAAAAATCCCATAATTATTGAATTAGTCCAATTCATCCTCTAACTAGCTTAATTGTGGCCCAAACCATCCCAATCAGCTTTAATCACTCTTTAATCACTATCCACGCTGATGTGGCAAATGGATTAATATGGTCAATGCCTGTTGACTGACTTGGTGGCTTACCTTGTCCGGCCGGATGCATTTTTGGAGGGCCAACTTGGCATTTGGGGCAAATCCCCACATTTAACTCCCAAATCCCTAATTTTACCCTACCCCCATCTCCCACCATTTTTTACTCCCAAATTGATTTCAATTTATTCCTTTCGATCATGACTTTCGTTAATTTATCTCATCGTCGTCTTCTTCCCCGCTGGAAGTTATTGCTGCAACCGGAAAGGCACCGAAGCATCGAGTCTTTTTTAAACCCTAGCTATTCAATCGAAGTGGATTTTTTCTTCGTCTTCTTGTTGGTATCCTCTAAATCTCCCTCCACGACCGATTGCCAATTTTTGCTGGTGGCGTTCGGCTTCGGGCTGACCTTGATTTTACCTACACAGGTCACTTTCGGCGATGTCAGCTCTAATGATTTATCCCAATTCTACGCTGTGTTGGTTTTCGCCCACAGTAGGGGACTCGCGCTAGCTCAATTTCCTGCGTTAATGGCTGCGCTGGTGGTGGCACTAATGCCATGTGGACGGCTAACCCACCTGCCTCGCCGGACTGCAAATCGACTTCGACAACGGGTGTAACACCCAGGTTTTTGGTCACCCAGGTCGGGATGTCACCGCCACACCTCCCTAGTAAGACACGGTTTCTCCGGCTTACTAAAGAGATGCAAGGCTAGGTATTTCAGTATTTAAAATATTTAAAACACTTGCAAACAACCCATACAATATAAATTCGAAAATAATAATATCATAATGCAGCGGAAATAATATTTAAGTATAATATTGCAGCGGAAATGTAAATAGGACCGACATGGTCAAAACACGGGTTAAACAGGCCCGTTTATTCTATAGTCTAATGCAAGAATTTGAAAATAAAGTTTCCCAAAAATATAATTCCCCCATGCATGAACGTGCTCATATTCATTCCACATACTCTGTAAGGAAAAGGAAAAATAAACGGTTTGGTCAGCACAACTTGCTGAGTAAGTTAACACATGCATGATCGTAGGGTTTAAAAGCCATTAATTTAATATTTACATAAAAACATGATAATAATATATCATAAGCAACTCAATTTAATTTAACTAGCCATCCAATTTGCATAATTTAATTCATGGCCCTATTTAACAACACATTTCACATCATTTAAATTAAAGACCATAACTAATTTAAATAAAGCATTTAAGTAATTAAATTGGACAACAATAAATAATTTAATTTAATTTAATTTAATTTAATTTCCCCATTACATCTCAGATTTAGTAATTTCAAGTATTTCACGATTGCATCGCAATCTCGACAAGTTTAGCCGGTAGCCCGGCGGCCGCAACCGTATCCGCAATACCCAGTACCACTCCGGAGCCTCGGGAAATCCATGTGGATATTCTCGAGAGTGTAGGCCCTATATCTCATGCCGTTTTGGCAATATCATATCTCAATTTTCGCGCGGGGTCACCATCGTCCATAAAGGCACGAAGTGAAGCAGTTAGGGGGCACCCTGTAGAGCACTCACCCCTAATTTTCATTTATCAAGTTTGTAAGGGGATTTATGACAGGCCCAATCAGAATACGTAGAACCCTGTAAGCGTTGTTTGAGCGATGTCTCAACAACCTGCAAACCACAACCAGAGGCAAACACAAAAACAGAGTGCGGAATAAAGTAAGAACACAAGGAATTTGATCACCCAGTTCGATCCACTGATCTATATCTGGGGGCTCCAAGCCAGGGATTCACTAGATCTCCACCAAACCGATTGAACAAGAGTCAACCACACCTTACATACCTTTACATTCCAATGAACTCTCCTATCTACCCAAATAGACTAGAAGAACACAAGGGAGCATCAACTATCTACCCAAATGCAAGCAATTCACCGGCAGGTATTAAGGTGGTGTTTGAGGAACCTAGCTAATCAATCAAGTTAAGCTCAATGGTGCTAAAACACCTACAATACACACGGATTGTGTTTACAAAACAAAAGACTTAGAAATGCCTAAACACAATCCCAATTACCCCATGAAAATGTAGAAGACACAACAGCTAAAGATATACCAGCAGCAGGATGGTTGTTGGTGTCTTCTGCAAACAACGAAAACAGGGGGCTCCTGCTTCAGCTCTCAAAACGCCATAATCACAGCTCTTGATGCTGTTAATTCTCTGTAAAGTATACTGTGATTGCGGCTACAAACTCTCATACACCCTCAAGGACGAAGACATGTTTTTATATGGGTTTAAGGTCCATCTAAAACCCTCTAAGGCCTGCTAGGGGAAATGCCACGTCACTGTACTATTCTGTGCTTTTTTCCAGTGAAGATAATAAAGCGTTGTTGACACAATGTTGCAACAACGGCCAAAATGACGAACATCTTCACAATACTAAAAATATCCCTAATAATCTCCCTCTTTGTGGAGATGATCGGGCCAAGTAGTCAAAACAGTGGATAAAGCACAGAGAGTCATAATAAGATCAGAGAGCAGTAGAATCTCAACAAATAAGCATGCCACAAACTATATGAGCTTAAGAAGAACAGGCATAGACAAAAAACATCCATTCATAAAAGATAATCCCATACCAATATCCAGAGAGTATTCAGCAATAACAGAAAACCAGAATATCCATAGTCTGAAAACCAGAAATACACAAAGTTGTTCCAACAGCAGTAAAACAACCAGCACCCCTGCAATCCTTTCCACTGTCACTCCCCCTTACTTGGCAGATCAGGGAGAACCCTCAGAGTCATCCTCCCCCTCAGCTGGAGCATCAAAAGAATGAGGAAGTAGGGCAACCAGCTTTCGAACCTTCCTCTTCAAGCCCATCTGCTTGTCATTCAGAATACCCAACTCCTTCTCAACCTGTTGCAGCTCAGTTCTGATATGATCTACTAGAGCAGATCCAAGCTTTTGAGGACCAAGCTTGAAGTCATTAAGGAGACCTTTAAGCTTATCAGAAGGTAAGTGTTTCTTGACTTTAATGAAGGTTTCATTAGAGGCAAGCAAGTGGCAAGAATGGGCAAACAGGGTGATAAGAGCAGGATAAGGCAACTGGGTATTCTTTTCAATTTTGTCACGAGAGAACCTCAACATATGCTTAATGATCAGGTAACCATAGTTGAGGATCTCAGGACATTCATCAATGGAAAACAAGAATTTACCCATGTGAGAACTAAGCTGGCTAGCATTGGATGTAGGTAAGAAATTGGAAGCACCAATCCTAAACAGGCAGTTGAATTTCATAGAAAGGTCTGAAGGACTCATAACACGTCTACCAAAAGTAGATTTCTTAGAGACAGAAATAGTAGAGGCTATAGTAGCTAGCTCAGCATTAAGCAGATCAAAGGGGTTGTTCATATCAGTGTTGGTAGGTAGTTCCAACAACTCATTGAAAGCAGAGGGAGTAAGATCAAGCAACTCTCCACGAAGATAAATCTTACAATACCAAGGGGAAACAGGATCAAGGATATCAGGATGCAAATTGGCATAGAATTCACGAACAACAGTAGGGGAATAACGCTTAAGGGAAGTAGCCCAAACAGAAAGATGTTTCTTCTCCAAATACTCAGAAAAACCAATCTGATCATAATATGGATGCACATAACATTTCTCAGATATGAAACCACGAGAGTGAAGGGTTTCCAAGGCATACCTTTCTCCATCAGCAGAGAAATACAGAGGAGAATGGGCATCGGTCTCCCTGAGAACAGGGGCAGACTTCTTCTTAGGAGTGCCCTTCTTAGACTTCTTCTTCGAAGATTGTTTGGACGGTGTCGGAACAGCCTTGCGCTTCCCCTTCTCACGAAGTGAACGCCTAATCTCATCCAAAGGGATATCATCAGTATCAGCCCGAGATGGTTGTTCCTCAGTAGTTGGAACATCCTCAGTAGGTGACCCACCAAATGGAACTTGTTGGGCAGTCCCAGAGTGAGGCGGAGCATTAATCTCAGGGTTCAACATCAGCAACCCATCACCAGTTGCAACAGCCGAAGGCGAAAGAGGTGAACTGGCACCAGGAGGGACAGGAACGGACGGAGACGCATCGGGGGCAGGGACCGGAGGAGGAGATGTCGAACTTCCAGCACCCGCGCTAGGGTTTGCTGTTGTCGGAACATCCGCTTTTGGATCTGCGCCAACCGAAGGAGTCTCGACATTGTCCGAAGTAGGCTGAGGGTTAGAACCCTTCTCAGCATCAGGATTGACCTCCATATCCGCGTCATCTGGGTCAGCAACAAAGTAGTCATCGATAACAGCATCGACGTCTTCCTGAGCGTCCTCAAAATGATCATCTCCAGGCGATTGTGCTGCAGCAAGACGAGCCTTATAGATGGAGTCATCGACGGCAATCGGCTGAGCATCAATAACGTCATCAGGATTAACACTGGAGCTGGAAGGCGACGCCATTGCGAGAGAAAAATTCAAATTTTGCAGGAATGAGGGGAAACGGGGAAGGAACTGCAGAGTCGACTGGGGAGAGAGAGTGGAGACGTGCGTGAGTAGTGCGAACACAGGCAACCGTCTCAATCGGTTAAGAGAATCTCCCCCTGGGCCTGGGCCTGGGCCTAAAAAAAAAAGAAACCAAGTAATACAATGGCCCGCCCGAGACATACCCACTTAGTGAGAAAAACAGAGGCCCAAACTGCGCCTCAAAGATTTAAACCGAGAAGTCTCCAAGTTCTTTGTGAGGATGTCTGCGAGTTGTTCCAACGACGAGAGATGCTGAATCTTGCATAAACCATCTTCAACCAAATTTCGGATGAAGTGAAATCGAATGTCAATATGTTTACTCCGATTGTGTTGGACTGGATTCCTGGAAATATTAATGGCACTGGTGTTGTCACAGTGAATAAGGAAATCATCCAAGGAAATACCATAATCCAAAAGCATTTGACGCGTCCAAATCAATTGAGTACAGCAATGGGCAGCAGCAATATATTCAGCTTCCGCAGTAGATAAAGCAACAACATTTTGCTTACGAGAATACCAGCTGACTAAGTTCTGACCAAGATAAAAGCAACCACCAGTGGTTGATTTTCGGTCGTCAGAACAACCAGCCAGTCAGAGTCTGTATAACCAATTAACTCAAGTGAGGAACGTTTAGAATACCAGAGACCAAGGCCAGGAGTTCCTTTGATATATCGAAGAACCCTTTTCACAGCACGAAGGTGAGATTCTTTAGGATCTGATTGATATCGAGCGCACACACCAACACTAGAGGAGATATCCGGACGACTAGCAGTGAGATATAAGAGACTTCCAATAATGCTTCGATACATTTTCTGATTAACAGAAATCCCGGATTCATCTTTGGAAATCTTGTCATGCTGACCTAGGGGTGATTTAGCAATCTTGCAATCTTCCATTTTGAATTTCTGAAGCATGGTGCCAACATACTTCTCTTGATTAAGAAAGATCCCATCAGAGGTTTGCTTAATCTGTAGCCCTAAGAAAAATGTGAGCTCACCCATCATACTCATCTCGAATTCAGTTTGCATTGAGTGTACAAAAGCATCTCGAAGATCATCTGAGGTAGAGCCAAAAACAATATCATCCACATAAATCTGTGCTACTAATAGATGGTTGTTTGTACGTTGTACGAACAACGTCTTATCAACATTACCACGCACATAGCCTTTATTAAAGAGATATGTGGACAAGCGTTCATACCAGGCACGTGGAGCCTGCTTTAGACCATAAAGAGCACGCTTGACCTTATAAACATAATCAGGATGATCAGGACATTCAAACCAATGGGCTGAGACACATAGATGTCTTCCTTGATGTAGCCATTCAGAAAGGCGGTTTTGATGTCCATTTGATACAGTTTAAAACCAAGAGAGCAAGAAATAGCAAGTAATAACGTTACAGCCTCGATGCGAGCAACAGGGGCGAATGTCTCATCATAATCCAGGCATTCAATCTGAGTAAAGCCTTGTGCAACCAAGCGAGCTTTATTGTGAATAATATTTCCATGTTCATCAGTCTTGTTGCGAAAGACCCATTTAGTGCCAATGACATTCACTCCAGTTGGTTGTTCCATCAACTCCCAAACATCATTGCGTTTGAATTGTAGCAATTCATCCTGCATTGCAGCTATCCAAAACTCATCTTACAGAGCCTCATTAGCATTCTTAGGTTCAATAGATGAAACAAAACAATGCATAATATGAAAGCACATATTGGCTAATTCAGAAATGTTTAATTGATGACCTCGAGTCTGTCTAGGACCAGAGGGATCGCCAATAATGTCATCCTTAGAGTGATACTTAGGTGCTCGTGGACGACGTTTTGGACCTCTCCTTTTAGGAGAATCTGGAGCTGAAGGTTGTTCACCAGTTGTATCAACAACCGGATCACATTCTTCAGTATCAGAAACATCAATAGGATCTGAGGGAGGCATTACTTCAGGACTTGCACTGGAGGAGACATGAGGAATAATCCGAATAGGATCATCATCATCATCATCATGAGGAGAGACAGAGCCTGCAGAGAGATTAGCATCATCAAAGACAACATTTATAGTCTCAATAACCTTTGAAGTTCTCTTCAAGTAAACACGATAGGCTCTTGAATCCACTGAATATCCCAAGAAAATGGCTTCATCAGATTTGGAATCAAATTTTTTGACAATAGTTCGATCCTTCAAAGCATAGCACATACTTCCAAAGACATGAAGGTGAGAAATGTTAGGAGTCTTTCCTCTCCAAATCTCATAAGGAGTAGTGGTTGTCTGAGGTCGCATGTACACTCGATTAATGATGTAGCAAGAGATATTAACAGCTTCAGCCCAAAAACGTTTCCCAAGATTACTAGCATGGAGGAGAGATCGAGCCATCTCCTTTAGAGTACGGTTCTTACGCTCAACCACGCCATTCTGTTGTGGAGTGTGGGGGGCTGAATATTCATGAGCAATACCAAGGTTGTTGCAGAGTTGTGCGAACAACTGATTTTCAAACTCATTCCCATGATCAGATCAAATACGCCCTATCTTGAGATCCTTTTCAGCCATGATCTTTAATGATAGCTTAGAGAACACTGAAACAGCCTCATCTTTGGATTTTAAGAAATCAACCCAAGTATAACGAGAGAAATCATCAACGCATACAAAGATGTACCTCTTACCACCTAGGCTTGGCACTTCTGTTGGTCCCATCAAGTCCATGTGCAACAGCTCAAGGCACCTTGTGGTCTGAATGGTATCGACCACTTTGTGAGAGGAGTGAATTTGTTTACCCTTAGCACAAGCACCACAGACTACCTTGGCTTTGCTCTGTAGTTTGGGCAACCCTCGAACAACGCCAGACTTGCTAAGTTGAATAAGAGATTTGTAATTCATATGCCCACACCTTTGATGCCACAACTTTGCAGTTTCAACCTGAGATAAAAAGACTGATTCCACAGCAGGCTTTAAGACATAGCAATTGTTAGATGATCGTACTCCTTTAATGACACAATTGTAAGCAGGATCAATAAACATGCAATCCGCATCAGTGAAACCAACAAAGAATTTCTCATCACAAAGTTGACTTATGGAGATAAGATTTGTAGATAGATCAGCAACATAGTACACTGTAGTTAAGAAACCCATGTTTGCATCCTTTGCTTTCCCATATCCACAGATTTTGCTACGAGCTCCATTTCCATAGAGTACTTCCCCACAATCAGATTGCACATAATCAAGGAGAAAATCCTTTTTACCAGTCATATGTCGAGAGCAGCCACTGTCAAAGTACCACTTACCATCATTTGGTCCTTTCTGAGTCGAAAGTACAACAAGACACATCTTGGGGACTATCTTGGATTTGGGAATCCACATCATAGTAAGTTTGACCTGCTTCTGTAGTTCCAGCGATGGCCAAACAACCGGGCGACCACCAAGAAGATCTTGAGTAAGTCTTTGACAGAGTTGTACTGGATGACCTTGGAATTTACAATAAGGACAGTCTTTGTTCTTCTTGGGGGATTCTGGACAATCAACTTTCTCAGGTGCTTTGGATGAGCTGGTCTCAAGGGTACCTGCACGCACAAAAGTAGGTGCAGATTTCTTGTTAGGTCTAGAGTTGCGCTTGTACCCAATACCTTCTCTATTGGATGGTGATTTCCCTTGATTAATGATCTCATCCAGCTTGTCTTTGCCTTTAACCATGTTATCTATCTTCTGGGTCTTGGCAAGCAATGCAGCGTTTTCCTCTAATAGAGTATCTCTCTCAGTAGATACAGTAGCCAAAGATTCCTTGAGACTTGTGATTTCAGCATCCTTCTCATCAATAAGAACCAGTAAATCTCCCTTCTGATCGAGCAATTTCTTGTTCTCTGCAACAGCAACTGCATGATCTTCTTTCACCGATTCAAAACCTGCAAGAAGTTCATCATAATCATATCGACTAGCATCACTGTCGGATTCATGAGACTCTGTATCAGACAAATGTTTGGACAAGGTGTCATCGGTTGTTAGAACAACGTCTTTCACAGTAAAGGCTATCATCTCCTCATCCTCGCTGTCATCTCCTTCCTCCTTGGAAGAACAACTGACCTCACCATCACTTAAGGTAGCTTGAAGAGCTTTTCCAACCCTTCTCTTAGCAGTAGGGCATTCAGAGGCTTTATGGCCAACACCTTCACAATCATAGCACTTTAAATTCTTGAATGTATCAGGTAAATCCATCTTCTTATAACCCTTCCTCTTGTCATAGGAATTGTCTGACTTGTGCTTGGAAGGTTGTTCACGAGATGATGAAACACCTCGCTGATAGCGTCCTTTATCATCTTTCTTGTAGTTCAGCTTCTTGGCTCTCTTGTCCTGTAACATCCTTGCCAATTTCTTGGTTAGGTAAGCCTTTTCTTCATTGTCAATGCACTGAATCTCATGTTCAACTTTGAAAGCTAGGTTACGTGTAGGCTCTTCCTCCAAGTAGTTCATTTCAAAAGTCTGAAGTGAACCAACCAATGCTTCAAGAGTAAAGGATTTGGTCTTCTCAAGTTCTTCAAGAGTGGACACCTTCGATTGATATCTTCGAGTAACTGTCCTTAGCATCTTCCGAACCAGCTTTGCATCATCATACTTCAAACCAAAAGACTGAGCTTCATTTACTAACTTCTTGAACCGAGCATGATAAGCAGCGATATTCTCATCCCCTTGCATCCGAATACTATCAAAAGCAGATTCAATTCTCTGAAGCTTCAAGGCTTGAACATCAGCAGATCCTTCATAGGCTGCTTCCAAAGCAGTCCAGGCTTCATAAGCTGTCTCACAGTTTGAAATGATGTGATATTGTGATTCATCCACAGAATTGAATAGACAATTCAACGTCGTGTTGTTCCCTTGTTCCTTGTTCTTCTGAGCAGCTGACATTTCTTCTTGAGTAGCAGGGACAAAATTCGTAATGGCAGCAGAGGTTTCAGTAGCAGGCGTGTGGACCTCTTTCATAGGTTGTTCCCAGGGTGTTAGAACAGCATTCCAGACATCTAACCAGTATGCTTAAGAAATATTCTCATTCGATTCTTCCAGAATGGATAATTCGAACCATCAAATAGAGGAGGTCTCGAGACAGAGCCACCTTCTTTATTCATATTGGACCGGACTCAGCAAAAGGTTAGAGCCCTGCTCTGATACCAATTGACAGGCCCAATCAGAATACGTAGAACCCTGTAAGCGTTGTTTGAGCGATGTCTCAACAACCTGCAAACCACAACCAGAGGCAAACACAAAAACAGAGTGCGGAATAAAGTAAGAACACAAGGAATTTGATCACCCAGTTCGATCCACTGATCTACATCTGGGGGCTCCAAGCCAGGGATTCACTAGATCTCCACCAAACCGATTGAACAAGAGTCAACCACACCTTACATACCCTTACATTCCAATGAACTATCCTATCTACCCAAATAGACTAGAAGAACACAAGGGAGCATCAACTATCTACCCAAATGCAAGCAATTCACCGGCAGGTATTAAGGTGGTGTTTGAGGAACCTAGCTAATCAATCAAGTTAAGCTCAATGGTGCTAAAACACCTACAATACACACGGATTGTGTTTACAAAACAATAGACTTAGAAATGCCTAAACAAAATCCCAATTACCCCATGAAAATGTAGAAGACACAACAGCTAAAGATATACCAGCAGCAGGATGGTTGTTGGTGTCTTCTGCAAACAACGAAAACCAGGGGGCTCCTGCTTCAGCTCTCAAAACGCCATAATCACAGCTCTTGATGCTGTTAATTCTCTGTAAAGTATACTGTGATTGCGGCTACAAACTCTCATACACCCTCAAGGACGAAGACAGGTATTTATATGGGTTTAAGGCCCATTTAAACCCTCTAAGGCCTGCTAGGGGAATGCCACGTCACTGTACTATTCTGTGCTTTTTTCCAGTGAAGATAATAAAGCGTTGTTGACACGATGTTGCAACAACGGCCAAAATGACGAACATCTTCACAATACTAAAAATATCCCTAACAATTTATTTCGAAATTCTGATTTCACTTAACTTATTTAAAAAGAGATTTCGACTCGTTTCAACCTTAAAGGCTAATTCCATCGTTTCAACAAGATTTCAAGATTTGACTCCGGTAAACCGTTGTTTACTCTAAAAATAATTTAAAATCAGATTTAAGTCCAAAAATTCCGAAAATTCACCACTGACTCAGAAACTCAGAGATGAACAACTTTCGTGTTTTAATCTTTTCGATCCAAGTTACAGAAACAGGTCAAAAATATTAATTTTCGTCTTATCATTAATCTGCCCGAATTTCATGTACAGCAGTTTCAAAATTTCGAGATCTATCTTAGCAAACTAACTCCAAATTTAATGAAATTTCACAGAGACCTTCTTAAGACAATTATCTACAACTTTCATGTTCAGCTAAAGATCTAAATTGACCTAGAACCCTAGTCAAAAACGCCTACAAGTTCAGACCTACGTTCTGCCATGATTTCAAGATTCGATTTCAAAATAGTTCGGTTTGGGGTCGATTTCAGATATCAAAACATCATTAAAAATTCCGAAAATTTTACAGGAGATATATCTAAGTCTTAAGAACGGTTTTTTGTGTTTTACGTTTTCTCGTTCGAAGACTTTTAAGGGTTCGGAAAAATCGTGCAAAGTCGCTGCGTCGGTAAAAATCTCACGTTGACAGATTTTCGAAATTCTTGATTAAACTTTTGATTTAATTGTTTTAAGTACTCCTAAAACCATGTAAGTGTCAACTTACAGATTTCCAGTCGTCCGGGAACGTCGGTTTCGGAGGCGTGGCTTCCAGTCCACCGTTTATCTCCTCGGTTCGTCGGGTTCTTCGTTCTAGATCCGATTCGGGGTGTAGGAAAGAAAAAGACTAAGGGTTTCATTTTTAAATCAAAAACGGGATGGATGAATGGATCAGACTTACCACGACGTCCAAACAGTCTCTGGCTCGGTTTTGGTGCCTCCGATGACTCCGGGATTACGATTTTGTGTATAGAGAGTATCGTAGGGTTTTGAAAAGTGTTCGGGGCTGCTAAGAGGTGTTATTTATAGATAGGCACGACCTAGGGACGTCCAAGGTCGGCCTTGGTGAGTCTTGAGCTGAAAGGAGTTCAACCGAAGTCGGAAAATTCGGATTCGGGCGAGTGAATCTCGCAACCGGTGAATCTGTCCGTTGGCGCGGTCGCGGCGCGCCGTTTGGCCCTTCACCGCTCGGCCACCGCGCGGCCCATGCCTGGACTTCGGTCCGGGCGGGTCATGCGATCCGTCGTGCTTTTCCTCCTCTCTTTCGGACCTCTATCCCTCTATGCTCCCGGATTCCGATTTCCGGGCCATCTTCGGGTTCCTATTTCGTATCGTCATTTCCCTCGGATCTAAATTTATGTTTGGACTCGAGTTTTCGAATCCATTGGTGTCGGGTACACGGGAACCCGATATTTGATTAAATCATCTTTTAGTTTTACGGGTATTGGAAATTAAATTCCATTTCCCATTTCCTTATCTATGTATTTTGTTTATTTATTTATTGTATTCTATTTATTATTTATTTCTTTATTATGTTTTCTTTATTATTTATTTATTTATTTATTTTATGTTGGAAAATTCTCGGGTATTACAACGGGCTCAAATGTGTCCTCGGAGGAAATCACACTATCAAATAGCAGGAGGTACTTTGCTAATTTTATGTTCCTCTCATGTGATTTGGGTTTTGATTTGGAATGGGAGGGACCGAGGCTACCTTTTTTCTTTTGAATTGGTGAACTCTAGCATTTGTGATTTTTATGGCAGAAACTTTTTGATTTTGAAGATTGGAGGATGAAGATAAAATGGGTATCGCATCTGCTGAATTTTTGGTTTTTTCTAGTAATGGTTTTTGTAGCTGGAATCAAATTTGAGAGTCAAATGGATGGAGCTTGGGTAAGGTAAACATGGGGATTTGTGTGTCAAATTTTGGATTTCTAGAAAACACCAAGCTGGAGCTCTAAAGTTGCCGGGTAAACCAACAAGTCGGGTCAACGATCCATTGACCGCACTAATCCACTTGCCATGTCAGCATGGATGGTGATTAAGGGTGGTTGGGATGGTTTGTGCCACAATTAAGCTATTTAGAGGATGAATTGGACTAATTCAATAATTATGGGATTGTTTGGGAAATTTTTGAAAATTAGGGGACTATTTGGATTTTTTTTTTGTCCATTATCCCACTTAAAAAGGAATGTTGTATATAGGGCCGGTTGTGAAATCGAACCCTAACCTGAAGATTGGGAGTCAGAGAATTTGACTAATGGACCAAGCTCTAACCCCAAGTTGCATATGCATTTGATCTCAACAAATATTTTGAGTCATTAAGTTTATAATATAGTAATAATATTACATATCTTATAATTTGTCAAATAAAATATGAAGTATATGATATGGGTACATAGAGCTAGAAAAAAAAGGGCCATAATTTCATTCCCAAAATAGAAGCACAATTATCTTATGAAATTGAGCAAACACAAATTTCCATCCTGACATGGACTAGTTAATCGAACCAAGTCGACAATCAATAAAGTACTTTTTCTTATTTTGCCAATTGATTGTTTACAAGACACATGAATAAAACGTGCACATTAATTGCCTGACGTCGGCGTTTGCCAAACCCTAACATTTTGTTGCACAATTTTATGTTTCTAATTAGAAAACTGTTGCAAATGATCATCGAGGTTTTTGGGTCTTTTTTGCAAGACCCAAATTCTATGATTTTAGACCACGGTTGTAAAACTGTGGCCCAAAAAACTTATAGCATGCCTTGTTTTTATAAATTTTTCATGAATTTGATGTTTCTATTCTCATATGGAAAATTATCGATTATTCTAGTGAGCTACAATCCCATTATATTTTGTACTCCATCCGTCCCATTTAAAAGTGTCCAAAAACTTTTGGTGATGGTATTTTATGTGGAAATAATAAGGATAAATTTATATTAAAGTGGGGTAAATTAAGAATTTATGTGATGTGATTGTAATGAGTTTGAATTTTTAATTGATTTATTTATGTATTATGTGATAGTTGTGTGTTTGAAATTTTAATAAATTTATTTATTGATGTGGTACGATGGGAGTGAGTTTGCATTTAATTATTTCCTAAAAAGGAAATTAGACAATTGGAGTACGACGGACAAAAAAGGAAAGTGAGACGAAATTAGTGGGACGGAGAAGAATCTTTTAATTGGGTTGAATTATTCAGGGGTAGAGTTCTAGTATAACTAATTCTTTTTGTTATAGATATATTGTTTGTTTGATTACGTTTGGGGAAAAAAACCACCACTCATTTTCTAATATGTATAGGCTGTCAAAAAAAAAATATTTAATTTGGGCAGGTTTTGGAGGGAGTGACATCTCCGATTCTGCAGCAGCAGAAGATTTCACACTTGGTAGAATCTAATTATAATCAGTTTGTGGCGGTCATTTGGAATAATTAAATGGAGAGAAGGAAATGGTAGAGTCTTCTGGGGGGTGGCGATGTCGTTACGCCAACTGCTTGCAACAAAGATCAGACATCAGGGCGATTCCAACAGTGTCTGTGGCGGTTATCCACTCTGATATGGTTTTGTGTAGTGTGATCAAGAAATCGAGGACGGCGGGTTTATTAGCGGCGGTGTGTACAAATGCTAGCTAATGGTTCTCGGAAGGGTGATGTGGGAGGTTTCATGGGAAAATTGATCAATATTAGAAATGGAACTTTACGGGATTAGGAGAGGATTGATGATGGCGGCATCCTTGGGCGAATAGGTTATTACGTGTTATGTGGATTCATTAGAAGCGGTGCGCCTCCTAGCTTTCTGAGAATGGGAATATAGCTTTCATCGACTTTGGCCTTTGATTTTGGCTAGTCGCGGTTCAAGGGCGCAATTTGTGGTATGCATGTAACTTCTAGCATATGTTCAGAGAAAGCAATAGGGTGGCACATGTGTTGGCAAAAAATACTATCAATGATGAGGAGTTTTTCACGACGTGAGCATTCCCTCATTGTTTTTCTTATTTTTTTAATTATTTTTATTTTTGATATCCTATTTTTATGGCAATGTTCACCAAAAAGAAATAAAAGAATAGGTGGCTTGCCAATTTATTACATTGCTCATCTTTCTCATATATAACTGGTTGGAGTGGGGTGCGGCCTTTATTTTTGTTTTTGTTTATTTCTCCCTTAAAACTGGTAATAATAAGTCCGTTATTTTACCATTTCTTTTCTAAACTTTAAAAAAAATTCTCAAATAAACGGTCTTTAAATTAATAGAGTAAGAATCAAGGGGCATTGGTTAGAAGTGGCTCTGTTCCTGTACAGACGGAGCTCTCAGTTGCACATGCAGTCAATGTGGGATATTTTAATTTTGTGATGAAAGATCTTAACTTTGTAATGTTTGTACTATTGGTATCACAAAATCAGTAGCACTCATCATAAAATTTTTAAACATTACAAAATAATTCTCATCACAAAAATAATATCACACATCACAAAATTATTGAAACATCACAAAATAACAATGTCTTATGCTGCCTGCATATGCAGGCAGCTGCACTGTATCTATTTCTAGTTAGAGGGATTCAATCTACTAAAGTTTTGGATATAAAATGAAGAATGTCCGTATTTTTTTTTGGATAAGCCATAAGACCAGCAAAGTACACACAAACAAACTAAATGGGAAAAAAAGAATCAAAAAGAAGGAAAACAGGGGGAGGCGATAGAAACACAAGAAAAGAAACAACACACCAAAACAGAAACTAGGATCTAGGGAAGCAAATGTCTAAGTCTTCCGCTTCCCATGCCCACGAATGGAATCCGGTGGAAATGCCCATGTGGTGAAAAAATCCTCCATCACCGCGCCACGCTTTTCCAACCCATCAGTCACCTTTTCTAACGTAATCACCCAGTATTTAACATTGAACACCTGGGTCTGGAAATTAATCTCATGCCTAGCAAGTGTCCACACGCCCTATGCCTTCCGCCCTGGCAATTACGGAAGGCCGTAAAATCCACATTCCAAGAAACTACCTTACAATTTCGGAAGGCCGTAAAATACATATAACAATAATGAATGCAATTCGTAACCAGCTTGCCTCAAGAAAATTTTGGAGTTTTCATAGGCTGATTGCAGTTCAAAAAGGAACAGAAGATCCGGCCTATGCAATTGCAGAAGATCTTTAAGCATTCTCCTCGATGGTATCCCCGAAATACCACCCACATTCCACGCTATCAATTTAAAATTTCTAAAATTCGTACAATCCATAAACAAATTGGGATAGAAGCAGAGACAACACCAATTCAAATTAAACGAATTGACTTGCCTCAGAGCCCGCAACGTCAGCCCTTCCCGTTCCGTCCAACATTTCTTGGTCATCTCCCATGAAATTTTTGGTACTGGGCGGACTAGATGTTTCAGGTAGCCGATCATCAGATTCCCTTTCTAACGGAGATGAGACACGGGCTCACTTAAGCACAAGATTATTAGTATCTGGGGCCTCCTTCGCCGTATTTACCTTAGACCAACTTTATCAATGACCTTCTACACCCTAACCCAACCGCCACGCCATTACTTAAAAAAAAAAGGTAAAATGGAAGATGGTCTCATGCAAGGGGTCGACCAAAAGAAAAAATAAACCACTTGGTCTTATGTCCTTTGGCCAATGGGATGTGGACATTTTCTCCTTCCCATTGGTCAACTAAAATTTTAATCAAATCTCATTAAAATCATTATATTTTTTATATATTAAAATAAAAATAAAAAAAATATATCAAATTTTATAATTTTTCATTATCTACAAATAGAGACCACTCTTGCTATATTTTTTTTAAATACATAATATATCAATTTTGATATATTTAACCCATTTTAAAATTTACAAAAAATAAAATTAAATAAAAAATATATTAAAATTTTAGATTTTTTATTCTTTACAAGTAAGACTAAAATATTTATATTTTTTATACATTAATTTCATTTATATTTCAAGATAATTTATAATTGTATAAATTAAAATAATTATATACTTCAATAAAATTTCATCGCCAAATTCGTCGCCTTGCTGCGAATTTCTTGTAGTGATCCGTCTCATTTACATTTTTACGTTTGATTTTTTGGCACTATTCACTGTATAAGTTTTATTCGTATTTTTATCATATTTATGTAAGAAGAAATATAGTCAAGTGAGATCTTGTTAAATTCGTCTAATCTTGTCGTTTTAGAATATTAAATTTTTATAATTTTTTATTATATACAATTTAAGTTATTACCCGTTAAAAATGTGTATCGGCATACGTGTCAGGTGAGTCCGTAGCGATTATAATGAGACAGAGGTAGTATAATATAGTGGTTGGATGGTTGGGTGGTTATTGATAAAGTATGTAAAATTTGGATGGTTGGGTTGGGATGAATATTGATGAGTTGGAGAGAGAGAAATTAATTAAATAATGAGATGGTTGGATGGTTGGGATGGTTATGGATATAGATAGTCATAGAGTAGACCTTTAATTTGTTGGGCTTGATCCCCAAGGATCCCTTACCCATCCCATTAACTTCTCTAGCTTAGCCCAACCTTTCCAGTATACTGGGGGCTTTAATCTCTTTACCCTTCACTTTTCTCAGCCCAGTTTTATTGCTTGTCGGCCCAACAGCCTTTTTCTTGCCGTTAGGTTTTTTTAACAACCTTAATCCAATCGCCTCCATTAGGTTGGGGCGGGGCACAGCCTTCATCCTTAAACTGAACGTGAGATTCGCCTGTCCCATTGAATCCCTTCTCGTGACTTTCCTTTCCTGAGTTAAATTTTTGGATCCCAGTCTGCTCTACACCCTCTGTTCACTTTCCATGTTAGTGACTCCTTCATGTGCTTCTTCATATACAGACTCCTCGGATTTGTTTTCATTCCCCAAAGAAGTAAATTTAATCTTTTCCCTGACAGGCCTGTGGCAGCCCTTTGAACTATCAACCGCCATCTTGTCCTTTCTAGGTAAAGGGATTGCCGGAGAAGGAGGCTCTGTGTTCACCGGTGGGTTGGAACAACTACTGCTTGAATGCCCATATCTATTGCATTTGTTGCATAGTAAGTGAAGCCCCTCATAAGCTATTTTCTGCCATCTCTCTCCCATCAAAATACTTGATACCAAAGGAAGGTTTAGATCGATCTCTACATAGACCCTTACGTACTTCCCGCGGTTAACACCTTTGGAGATTGCATCGACCTGAACATGGGTACCCAAGGCAGATGCCATTTTGATGAGGAAAAGTTCATCAAAAAATTCAGAACAGAGGCCAGGAAAACAAGCCCACACGATTGTTTTCTTGGGTGTTTCGGCATCGGCAATGAAGTTAGGATGCCAAGGGCACACGGTTAAATAGCTATCGAATACCACCCACGGCCCTTCCTTGAGAACCTTTGTGCGGTCTTCATCTCTTTCAAACTTCACCATGAAGTATCCTGCATCCATGTCAACCATATGGAATTTATTCTGAAGTTTCCACGTTTTTGACAACCTGTCAACCAGGGCCATATACCCTACTCTTTTGCCCAAGACGGAGATGATTAGTGCGTCCTGGAACGGTTTACACATGCGTTGGTGCAGCTTGAGGTCTACTGAAATTCTAGGCTTCAATCTGTCCCCATCTACCAGGTCCACCTTGATCAAATCTGCATTGGCTGGGTCATCTGTGAGAGGTTTGGGGATGGCTTCTCTCCCGGCCAAGACCTTGTCACGGAAGGAGGTTGCTTGAGCGTCGACAAAATGGAAAGGCTGAGCAATTCCCAGCTGTGTCGGAGGAGAGAACTCGGAGGGAGTTCCATCCAGAGAGAGCTGTAAATGTCTGTATTTGGTTCTAGGGAAGTTTGAAGTGGAAATGTCAGATTTTATTAGAGTGAGAATTTTGGGGTTTGAAATAGAAATATAATTTGACTCAAAAGTCTGATAATATAAGGTCCCTACCATCAATTTTCTTTTGTATCTTACTAATTTGCAGTGGAAGTGTCTTTTTTCATACTTCTATTTTTATCTTTTTCAAATAATTGTGATCCTTGTTTTTGTATTCTAAAAAATTATACAAACATGGATATCTAATTTTAAGAAATTCAATTAAAGTTTAAAATTTTTAAACTTATGGTTTTCAATGTATATTTTTTATGTTTGAAAAAGTATTTGGATATATTGTATATGAGTCTTTTTGCTATTTAAGCTATTTAAATTATACAAAAAGTATTTAAATTATACTCAAATTGATAAAATTGCTAATGTAAGCTAGAAGTTTTTTTAATTTTAATTATAATTTTTTTTTAATATTTGATTCTATTTGGCCGGTGACCACTTATTTTAATTTTTGTGGTGGCACCACTATCATCAATTCCAACCCAACTTTTTTCAATATTTTTTTTTATGTTGTGACACCACTCACAATTTTTTTTTTTTTTTTTTTTTTTTTTTTTTTTGCATCCGCCACACATGCAACATGCTAACCGAACTGAATTTTTAAAAAATGAAATGAAACATATCATACCTTCCAAGGGGAGAAGGGGGAAGGAATTAATTAATTTCCTTTTTGATACAACCGTTACATACACTAATAACAGCTTACAGGTTATATTAGTACTAGTATTACCCCGCCCAATGGACGGAAATATGGACATGATAATAAAAATATCTAATTTAACAAATAAAATTGTTCAATTTATTATGTCGATTACATTTCTCAATCTTCTTAAACTATTTTATGCATTACATCAGTACATCTATATATCTGTATATTGCATAGAAATCAACCAATACACATATGCTATTTTCAATATTTATATATTAATTACAATTTAATATCTTGAAAAATATTATATTAAAAAAATAGTTGAAAGGACAAAAAAATGAAAAAACAAAGATAAAAAACTTTCTACTCACGACTCTAATGTCATACATTGACAAAAAAAGTACGTGAAATCATATTGCATTTGGTAATTGATTATTGATATTGATTCACCCTAAAGCGTTGACAAATTAGAAATTTCATAAAGATATAGATATTTTCAACTTAAATTTGAAAAATATAAGTGTAGGTGCAAAAATGCGTAGACAGAAACTGCAAAATACTTTTATTAATTTCACAATAAATGTCTACAATTAGAGAATTTAAATATCAAAGAACATGTAAGAAAATCAAACTATATGGGTTTGACTTCTGGTACTCCTTTGATTCCTCCAACCTTGAAGACGTCGAAGTGTATTTGATACTTCTTTGGCTTCTCGGGATTTCTACAGCGGTTTGTTGCTGTAGAATCTCAAGTGTATGAGTCTTGAGAGTGAGTAGATGTGTATGAGTCGTCTCTCTATGTGTCTGAGTATATGAGTCTCAGAGTATGACTGTCTAGAGGTTGTAGAAGTGTATTTGATTCTTCTTCGCCTCTTTAATATTTCTGCAGCGTTTTGTTGCTGTAGAATCTCAAGTATATGAGTCTTGAGTTAGCAGTGTATCGTATGGAGACCTCTGTCTGGCAGTGAAGAAGTAACCCCAATATGTGACAGGGTGCCTCTATTATAGAGGGAAAACCCTAGGGTTTATGAATGATGGGCCAATCGATGGGTTGGTCCAATCCACGTTTTTATCGGGTCATGTGGGCCTTTCATCTGGGCTTGTTTTCACATTGACTGATTTCCATGGACTGGTCTGCTTCAAGTGTCCATTGGATCTTGTGGGTCTTTCATTTGGACTTGTCCACACCGATTAATTTTCATGGGTCGGCCTACTTCGAGCGTCCATTGGGCCATGGGGCTTGTGAGTCTTGCATTTGAACTTGTCCACATTGGCCCAATATAGGTCTATTTGGTTTGATGGATCCAAATAGCCTCATAAATATACTAATTATTTTAAACATTTAATTTATTTAAAATGCCTAAAAATAATTAAATTAATATGTGAGATAACACGTGTCGCATTTTCATTGGCGAACAAAATTTACGTGTTTACAGATGCCCCCTTGAGACTTGTTGACGGAAGCAAAATATTTGAGACGTGAACGAGTCTCAAAATATTTTTTTTAAAAAAATTATATTCCATGAATTTCTGTCGCCTTTTTTTTAAAAAAAAAAACGACTTGTGCACTTCCAGGAGTAATTTTTATTTTTTGATCTTGAACAACATATCCTTGCAGATTGATCAAATCTTCACACAGTAATCTCACGTTTAATGTTAAATGGATAAGATCTTCACCATTTGTACTTGTATCAATCTTCGGGATTCACACGCCTCTCATTAGGGATTATTTATGTGTGACCTTCTATATCAAATACCAACAATGAAACGGCTAAATCTTCCGCTTTTCTATGAATCTCCACAATAAAGATTTTGGTCTTTTATGCTTTATAAATTCTTTTTTAAAAAAAAGGGCCAAATCTATTGCTGTCGAAGCCAATTGCAATGGACATCCGTGTGTCAAATGCCGATGGAGTGCCATTGACGCCCAGAGTTTCGCAGCCAATCCTTATTCTGCCCGGAGCACCGCTAGATGGAGAGAGAGGGCCGCTGCTTGCCGCTTCGCCTGCCGCCGTTGCCGGATCGAGGGGAGGGAGAGCCGCCGTTGTTCGAGGAGGCCGCTAGACGCTGCCATCGTCGCCGCCACCCCTGCTGCTGTCTTGCTGCTCTGGCATAGGGACGATGGGTTCCGCGCCGAGCCATCGCCGCTGCTCCAAGCACTGTCGTCGCTGGAGTCTGGTGACCGAAGTATGGGGAACGCCTTTGCTCGAGACTCGTCGCCGCCGCTTAGTCCGTCCACGCCCGCTGTTCGCTCTACGCCACATAGCTGCTGCCCACACGCCGGAGAGAGGGAGAATGAGAAAGCCATGGCCCGAGCTCGACTGTCTCGTTCCCGCGCCGGATGCCAGGATCAAGGGAGGCCACCGCACGCTGCTCTACAGCCGTCGCAGTTCGTCCGAAGGGAGGAGAGGGGAAGATGCCGGCGGAGCCCAAATAGACCGGAGTGCCTGCGCCGCCACGCCGTGAACGCCGCTGGAGCCGCGCCACTGCTGCCGTTGTCGCCGGGTTCGCGCGCCGCCATGCCCAGCTCGCGAGGGCGCCGCTGCCGTTGAAGTGGGAGGTCGCGTCGCTGCTGTTGTTCGAAGGGAGGGAGAGTCGCCGTCTTTGCTTGCCTGGACACCGCTGCCGGAGTCGCGTAGGAAGGGAGGAGGCCTGCCGCCGCCGCCCGCTGTTCACAAAGAGACGCCCGCGATGCCGCTGTTGCCGTTGCATGCCGCCGCCCTACTGCCGTTGTCGCCGTCCGCTGCGGCCGCCAATCGCACAAAGGAAGGGGAGAGGGAGCCTGCACCGCCGCACTTTCGAATTGGTGGCCGGTGGATTCGTCAATTGGAGAAGATATGGATTGCGTTTGTTTTCCTTTTTGATTGCCTTTGAAGAAGCCTGCAATTGATTTTTGCGAAGAAAATGGCATCTTCAATCTGTAGTGCAAAAATGCGTAGACAGAAACTGCAAAATACTTTTATTAATTTCACAATAAATGTCTACAATTACAGAGAATTTAAATATCAAAGAACATGTAGAAAATCAAACTATATGGGTTCCACTTCTGGTACTCCTTTGATTCCTCCAACCTTGAAGACGTCGAAGTATATTTGATACTTCTTTGGCTTCTCGGGATTTCTACAGCGTTTTGTTGCTGTAGAATCTCAAGTGTATGAGTCTTGAGAGTGAGTAGACGTGTATGAGTCGTCTCTCTATGTGTCTGAGTATATGAGTCTCAGAGTATGACTGTCTAGAGGTTGTAGAAGTGTATTTGATTCTTCTTCGCTTCTTTAATATTTCTGCAGCGTTTTGTTGCTGTAGAATCTCAAGTATATGAGTCTTGAGAGTGAGTAGTGTATGGAGACGTCCTTAACGTGCTTCAAAGCCATAGATGATCTTCAACTTTTGTTGGAGGAGATGAAAGGTAGAAGTGTCCCACTGGGCGTGCCAAAATCTATAGGTGCAAAAATGCGTAGACAGAAACTGCAAAATACTTTTATTAATTTCACAATAAATGTCTACAATTACAGAGAATTTAAATATCAAAGAACATGTAGAAAATCAAACTATATGGGTTCGACTTCTGGTACTCCTTTGATTCCTCCAACCTTGAAGACGTCGAAGTGTATTTGATACTTCTTTGGCTTCTCGGGATTTCTACAGCGTTTTGTTGCTGTAGAATCTCAAGTGTATGAGTCTTGAGAGTGAGTAGACGTGTATGAGTCGTCTCTCTATGTGTCTGAGTATATGAGTCTCAGAGTATGACTGTCTAGAGGTTGTAGAAGTGTATTCGATTCTTCTTCGCCTCTTTAATATTTCTGCAGCATTTTGTTGCTGTAGAATCTCAAGTATATGAGTCTTGAGTTAGCAGTGTATCGTATGGAGACCTCTGTCTGGCAGTGAAGAAGTAACCCTAATATGTGACAGGGTGCCTCTATTATAGAGGGAAAAACCCTAGGGTTTATGAATGATGGGCCAATCGATGGGTTGGTCCAATCCACGTTTTTATCGGGTCATGTGGGCCTTTCATCTGGGCTTGTTCACATTGACTGATTTCCATGGATTGGTCTGCTTCAAGTGTCCATTGGATCTTGTGGGTCTTTCATTTGGACTTGTCCACACCGATTAATTTTCATGGGTCGGCCTACTTCGAGCGTCCATTGGGCCATGGGGCTTGTGAGTCTTGCATTTGAACTTGTCCACATTTGCCCAATATAGGTCTATTTGGTTTGATGGATCCAAATAGCCTCATAAATATACTAATTATTTTAAACATTTAATTTATTTAAAATGCCTAAAAATAATTAAATTAATATTTGAGATAACACGTATCGCATTTTCATTGGCGAACAAAATTTACGTGTTTACAATAAGAAATACTCTTGTGAATGAATCTATTGACAAAATTAAGATGACTATAGTTTCATCAACTTATTTTCGTATTGTGCTTATCTAATTTAGTTAATTTATCTAATACAAATATTTGCTATTCATTAATGAATATAATATCAATCTATAAAGTATTTATAAATAATTTACAATATATTCTTTAACTTTATGGGTTGATATTACATTTATTCTTTAAATATAATTTCAATATTATTATTATTCTTCTATTAATTGAAATTAAAGTTAAAGAATTAAAATAATATCAACTCATAAAGTTTTAGTTACATACTTTATTTGATAGTATTTTTATTTATAATAATTAATTAAATTAAATTATCTAATTTGAATTTCGCTCAAATTTGGTTCTACTATATTTTGAAAGTGCATTATATTTTTATACAATTCCTTCACTTTTACTTCATAGTGAAAATGGATTGATTTTTGCTATTGTTTATTACACAACTTTGACCAATGCTTATACAACATCTATATAAGAAAAAACATAGTCAAGTGGGATCTCGTTAGATTGGTCTCATCATGTAGTTTTGAAATATCACATTTTTAGAATTTTTAATTGTACACATTTTGAGTTATTGATTAGTTATGATCATTAGAAATTTGTATTGGATTGCGTGCAGAAAGTGAATATTGAGGAAATAGGTAGGCAACTGTTCATAAGGGAATTTTTGTGAGATAGAATTGATAGGTTACTGTTCATAAGAGTAGGTTATTGTTCATAAGGGATATTGTTTTTATATAGTATATAGATTACTCAATCTCGGAAGCGGCTAGAGTGCTGCCATATATAGAAATGTTGTTCAAGGGTGAAAATATGATGGATATTCATAAAGTGATGTTTACGATCTTATAAGTGATTCAGACACAAGAATTGATGCCTCCCTATCCAGTAATATCTATGACCTTATAAGATAAGGGATGTATGTGACCTAGTAAGTTTTGTGCCATGTTATGTGTGTCGTGCCTCCCAATATGAGTGACATCTACGATCTTATAAGTGATGTTTACGACTTTATGAGTAATGTCTACAACTTTATAAGTGATGTTTCCCCACAGATTGATGCACGCATAATGAATGCCATAATTTTTTCCTACGCCGACATCATTTAGTACCTGCAGTTATATTACTTTTCTGCATAGTAACTTAATTGCTCATTCCCAAACGTGTGTTACGTATGACTTATAATATCGATAAATGCATGTTATTACTCACATATTAATTAGATCATGTAATGTAACTATATGCTGTATTAGATAAATAAATAAATACATAAAGTATGCAGATGATGCATGCCACTCCATTTGGCTTATAATGCTTATTTCACAGTTGTTACAAATGGATTCTACATTGAGACAAACGAACCCAGTCTGTCTGGCTGTGAATTGAATGATCTTTTCAATTTCATAACTTCGATCCCTCTGTCACTCACAGACATAAACGTGTATTTAATTTGTGTACATGTCTCACAGACCAAAGTTTGTCTAAATTCTAATATCAATTGATAGCCCCGATAGTTAATAACAGGGCCGTCTAATCATTTTGGGAGGCCCCGTTCTAATAAATTTTTTAGGCATTCTTCTATTTAATAAATAAATTAATTAAAACTATTTAAAATTATTTGTACAATTCATAAACTAAAAAATTCAACTCGAAAGATTGCCTATCAATGACTGTAGTTTTTCTTACAGATGAGTAAAACTAAAAGAAAGTACAAAAGCAAATAACATAAAAAAAATACGGAGAAAGTACAAACACAAACTGAAAATGCACGAATAGAATACAATTTCGGCCCCAAATTGTGTTTTGTTAGTTTATTAACTATGAAGTATTATAATTTGGACACCAAGAGAACATAATTCGGACCCTCAAATCCCAATTTAAATACGAAGAGAAACACAAACTATGAAGTAGTAATATATTATTAGTTTATTAATTAATATATATTAATATAATTAAATATTACATAGAAAAAAAGCCCTAGAAGTAATTAATAAGCAAGACCATAAAAAGTATACTACACTTCTTAGCCGGACCCTATGCTAATTGTTATCGCTAGAATGCGACGAACAATCAATAGTAAGCCTTTGCAGGCTAAGACGGATGAATTTGAATAAATTCTACCGTAAGATTGCGCCTTTCAATAACTAAAAACAATGAACAAGAATGGATTTTTTGCCCATTGCGAATTACAAGAACTAGCTATTACAACTACGAAAGAGACTACAAAAACTAAAGCTACGAACTACAGAAAAGATAAAAACTCCTCTGGAGTGTTGAGTTGTGTGTTGATGTCCTTTTCATTCTGCAGTGAGGTTGTATTTATAGATGTTTTGTGTAACTGCTTCACCTAGCACGACGTCTGTGGGAAATAACTGCTCCGTCCAATGACTTGCCTTCGCTTTCTCTTCCACATTTGTCTAACTTGCCTGGTGTCTCCTTTGTGGCTTGATTGGTCTTGTGTCATTCCAAGGCCCGAAGCTAAGTGTGACATGGCCTTTAGTTGGTTATGTCTCGTCTTGCATATTGGGCGGTTGCACATTCTTTGGGGCATATCTAGGGGATGATCAAGTCATTTTCCCTTGGTCGACCACTATAACCCTTGGTGGACCATGGACCCTTTCATGGGGTGTGGGCATGTTCCTTCCCCTGTCCAGGCTTCCGGTAGGTCGTATAACCCTTTCTGGCCATTCCAGGCCCATTCGGAGCATTTAAACACTGAAAAGGAGGACCTTTCCCCCTGGAACTCCCCTTGGTCGACCACCACAGCCCCTTGGTCGACCATGGACCCTTCCATGGGGTGTGGACATGTTCCTCCCCCTGTCCAGGCTTCTGAAAGGTCGTATAACCCCTTCCTGGTCATTCCGGATCCATTCGGAGAACTTAAACACTGAAAAGAAGGACCTTTCTCCCCTGGAACTCCTCTTGGTCGACCACTACAGCCCCTTGGTCGACCATGGACCCTTCCATGGGGTGTGGGCATGTTCCTCCCCCTGTCTAGGCTTCCAGTAGTTCGTATAACCCCTTTCTGGCCATTCTGGGCCAATTTGGAGCACTTAAACACTGAAAAGGAGGACCTTTCCCCTTGGGACTCCTTTTGGTCGACCACTACAGCCCCTTGGTCGACCATGGATCCTTCCATGGGGTGTGGCATGTTCCTCCCCCTGTCCAGGCTTCCGGTAGTTCGTATAACCCCTTTCTGGCCATTCCAGACCCATTTGGAGCAATTAAACACTGAAAAGAAGGACCTTTCCCCATGGGACTCCTCTTGGTCGACCACTACAGCTCCTTGGTTGACCATTAACCCTTCCATGGGGTGTGGGCATGTTCCTCCCCCTGTCTAGGCTTCCGGTAGTTCGTATAACCCCTTTCTGGCCATTCCGGACCCATTTGGAGCAATTAAACACTGAAAAGGAGGACCTTTCCCCATTGGATTCCTCTTGGTCGACCACTACAGCCTCTTGATTGACCATGAACCCTTCAATGGGGTGTGGGCATGTTCCTTCCCCTGTCCAGGCTTCCGGTAGGTCGTATAACCCCTTTCTGGCCATTCTAGGCCCATTCGGAGCACTTAAATACTGAAAAGGAGGACCTTGCCCCCTGGAACTCCCATTGGTCGACCACTACAGCCCCTTGGTCGACCATGGACCCTTCCATGGGTGTGGGCATGTTCCTCCCCCCGTCCAGGCTTCTAGTAGGTCGTATAACCCCTTTCTGGCCATTTCAGGCCCATTCGGAGCACTTAAATACTGAAAAGGAGGACCTTTCCCCCTGGAACTCCCCTTGGTCGACCACTACAGCCCCTTGGTCGACCATGGAACCTTCCATGGGTGTGGGCATGTTCCTCCCCCTGTCCAAGCTTCTAGTAGGTCGTATAACCCCTTTCTGGTCATTCCAGACCCATTGGAGCACTTAAACACTGAAAAGGAGGACCTTTCCCCCTGGAACTCCTCTTGGTCGACCACTACAGGCCCTTGGTCGACCATGGACCCTTCCATGGGGGTGTAGGCATGTTCCACCCCCTGTCCAGGCTTCTGATAGGTCGTATATTCCCTTTCTGACCATTCTGGACCCATTCGGAGCACTTAAACACTAAAAGGATGGCCTTTACCCATGTGACTCCTCTTGGTCGACCACTACATCCCCTTGGTCGACCATGGACCCTTCCATGGGGTGTGGGCATGTTCCACCCCCTGTCCAGGCTTTCAGTGGGTCGTATAATCCCTTTCTGGCCATCCCGGACCCATTTGGAGCACTTAAACACTAAACAGAAGGACCTTTCCCATGGGACTTCTCTTGGTCGACCACTACAGTCCCTTGGTCGACCATGGACCCCATGGCCATATATATTAACTAATATAATTATTAAGAAAATAAAAAAATTGGGCCATGGTTATTAAACAGATTTGAGGTGGAGAGGAAAAAGAGAAAACATCGTCGGACTAGTTTATTTCATTCAACTACTAGAGAATATAAATAATAATGAGAATGAAATCAGAACCAAATCAAAATTGAAAACCACACAAGATTCGGTAACGAAGAACGGTAATGAATATTGAAGAAATACCGTAATTAAATTTATCCAAAATGGATTGAGAGAGTGAGAGACACCACAACAAACATAATAAGATTGATGCTACCCTTAAACTAACCATGCATTCCATGATAGAAAAATTTTAAATTTTTATACGGTACATGTTGAATTGTTGAAACCAATAAGGCTGTAACACCCCGAATTTTTCAACACGTAGGTGTTACTGCCCCATATCCTAATTAAGATTAGATATGACATATCGGTTTATTGGGAAGATGCTCAGGGTAAAATGAGTATAGAGAACATACCAGTAAATTCGTTATTGTTAATCATTCTTTCTTTATTTTTCTTTTCTAGGTTAAGAATAAAGTTAAATAGGGGAAGGGAATACTACACCTATGTAATACCCCAGAGAATAGCTTAAATGGAGTGAAATAAGCTACTCATACCAACAAGATACATTTCTTTCTTGGTTGCCATTCTATAAGAACTCCTAAGTTAAGCGTGCTTGCCTAGGGGTAATTTTAGGATGGGTGACTTCCTGTGAAGTCTCTCAGGGTGTGCGTGAGTGAGGCTAAAGTGCACTGGAAAGAGCTCATGTTGATTTGTGGGGACAGCCTTCACTCCGGAGCCAACAACATCTAGAGTAGCACCCTGTCCCCGCTGTGTCGAAAATCGAGGTGTTACAGATGCTATCAGAGCCTGACCGCGGCCGCTTGCTGTGGTATTCAGACGCCTAGCGGGGTGAAAGATCCACGGGATGTGGATGGTTTAGACATTCACGAGATGTGGATGGCCGAGCGCAACAAGGACGTTGCGATCTTAAGGGGGTTGGAATGTAATACCCCGGAGAATAGCTTAAATGGAGTGAAATAAGCTATTTATACCAACAAGGTACCTTTCTTTCTTGATTGTCATTCCTGTGAAGTCTCTCAGGGTGTGCGTGAGTGAGGCCAAAAGCGCACTGGAAAGAGCTCATGTTGGTTTGTGGGGATAGCCTTCACTCCAGAGCGAGCAACATCTAGAGTAACACCCTGTCGGCTGTGCCGAAAATGAGGGGTGTTACAACCTACATGTTTTATGCACAAAGTTTTCAATAGTTTTTTGCGGACGCCGGACTTTTAACGTTGTTGAGTTGTGATTTTGCTATCTTATGTATAATCTCAAAACTAGTTATCATCCCTCCCCTTATACTGCTTTGAGAAATGGTCTTCTTCTTTACGAAATAGTATATCTAATACATCATGATTGTTTAAATGGATAACTCACAATATTCGTATTGATAATGAGACCGTTAATCATTTCTTGGCCTTTGCCATTGTTGAGTATTGCGGGTTGCTTCAGCAATTATTATTAAACTATGTTTATATCATTGAATTTCTTGATTATTGATTTAAGAGTATCCTTATTGTGTTTATATTGTTGGATTCCTGATTATTAATTTGAGACCTAATTGTATTTATATTGTTGAGTTCCTGATTATTGATTTGAGAGTACCTTTATTGTGCCTATAATTTGGTTTGTTGTTAGTTGATTCCGAATATAGGGAACTTACCACCGAATTCACCACTGATAATAATTCTTTCTTTCCCTTTTCCTTCCAGGGTAATATCAAAGCTTGATAGGGAAATGGAGCACTACACCTGCATGTTTTCTACGTAAGAGTTCTCAATTATTTTTGAAGATACTCACTTTTAATAACATTGTGTTTTGATTTTTGCTATCTTATGTGTAATCTCAAAAATAGTTATCGTCCCTCCCTATATGTTGTTTTGAGAAACGATTTTCGTTTTTACGAAATATTATACTGTATATTTTATCTTTAAGCATGTTTGTTTGAAATAATATAATAATTGTACCCTTAGTATCTCATGGATAAGGCGTTATGACAGATCGAATCTTATTTGGGAGATGTAATAGTAACGCCCACGAGTTGGGAAAACCGGGAGGATAGCCTATTTTCATGATAAAAATATAAAATTTACTCACCATGTTATGTGTAGTTGGTTTAAGGTGAAGCCACGCCTAAATAGCTACTCCATTTCAGCGACCAAAAAACGAACCGAAAACAGTCCAAGACGAGTTTAATTTTAAATAAGATCGAAATATATACAGTAATTGGAAGAGATGTCAACATATACAATTTTGGCACTTGGCAATTCCATGCACATGGAATTGGATAGGGCGCTAAATCATTATATAAAGTACAAAATAACAACAATGTGATTAAAATAAATAATTTTGTGATCAATGTATTCTACAAATGAAAATTGCTTATAACGCTATTTGTGAGAATAGAGCAGTAACCAAGAAACCAATTTAACGTATGTATGGAAGTATCTGACGTCACAAATTTTTTCAAAATCATCACATTCTATACACAATAAAATAGATTGTTCAGCATGTTAACTAGACCGAAGTTCAAATAGTAGCCTAACAAGATAAATTAACTGTTACACATTAACATTGTCGAACATCAAAGGGTCAGAAAATTTCACATACAATGCAACTTATTGGCAAGAGAAATAAGATTACCTTGATTGTCATGAAATGCAAATTGTAAGTTCCAAATAATGTGGAAAATAACCCCATTTCCCTAAAGATTAAAGGTATTCTATTGCATATACCAAACGGCTTTAGCCAAAATGGCATTGCTTGGGGCGTACTTGGCTGCATATACCAAACGGCTTTAGCCAAAACAACATGATTTATTGAATAAAAGTATGATATCCAAAAAGGCAAAAAACAACTCATGATCCAACAATATAATGCTTTAACTGAGTTTCGATCATGAATAGAAGGAAACATATATGGTTATTATTACACCATTATTATTAAAAATGCTAATTGCAATCATATTCCATCAATCTCATACTTGTAATTATAAAAAAACTAACATTCTGTACATTCATGAAAGGTTTATTTCCCTTAACTTCTGCTGCATTTCATCGACGATCAAGGCCAAGGCGAAGCTCCAAATCGATCTCAGCAGCGTCCTTTTCCTTGCCATCGAGTCCAATTCCGAGGCTCAGATTGGCATCCACGCCACCTTCAGCTCTCCATACCGGCATGCCAAAAAAATTCACAATTTGGGAATTAGGGTTTGGTAATGGCAAGAAGGCCTGAACACTAACCTGTTGGGGCTGATGAAGAAGATGCTCAGTCCTGGACAAGATTCCAGGGTAGCAGTACATCAAATTCCCGTTATTGGATGGGTTGGAGGGCTGTGCAGCTTCCTGATGATGATGATCACGGCAATTATTTCTGGGTTTAGCCTTGACGGCGGCGCCGCCCTTTTCTTTCCTGTGGATGTTCATGTGGCCACCGAGGGCTTGTGCGTTGGTGAAGCCACGCTTGCAGAAAGTGCAGTCGTAGGTTCTGCCGGCGCCGGAGCTGTCCGCCGTTGATTTGCAGTCGTGAATCGTGATCATCGTGATCTTGATCGGAGTTGGGAGATTTCAGGGGCTCCATGTGGATCGGAGTATTGAAAGGAAGTGATGAATTTGAGATTGGGGTGATAGTATGGTTATTACTTGTTAGGGTTTGGATTGAGAAAGGGGTTGAAGAAAACAGGTGTAGGAAAATCTTTTTCCTCTTGTCTCTTGTCGTTTTCCTACATATGAGACAGATTATTTATTTGTTCTGTATGTCTTTGTGTGGATTTTTCAACTTCGATATTAACACATCTTGGCCGGCGCGCTGTAGAGTCCATGGATCCTGATCAGCTGCCTGTGAATTTTCTCAACACTACAAATAACTGTGCCATGTATGTTAGTATTTGTTTTTTGAATTAAAAATATAAACTCCGCTCTCAAAATTGAAGTATAGAGGAGTAAAGCTTAGGTTATCAAGATCCAGATCTTATCCGGGATCGTTTTTGTCTTTGCAAGATCGGAATCATAAGATCCTACCAAATTGCAATAAAAGATAAAAACTAATTATACAAGCACAACATATAATATATTAGGTAAATGAAGCAATAAAGCACTATAAACAGTCAAAAATAAAATTCAATACCAGTGTTATGAAAGCATGGGATTATGAGAGCATATCTCAAATTTTTGTAGGATCGAATCATATAGGTCGTAAGATTCTACCATTAAGATTGAAACTTTACAATCAAGATTGAGCTAGATCCTATATAGATCTAGATCGTAAAATCGCAAAATTTTAAGATCAAGATCGAGATCTGAATAACTATGGAGTAAAGATTAGTTATAGGGTGTAAAGTACTTTTAAACTCTTGTATGGTCTGTACGGTTAATTATTATTTTAATTCATTGATTTTGCTAATTATTGAACTAATAGGGGATGAACAATTGGCCTAGTTGGTCATGTGTCTCATGACTTCCAATCTTATGTTTGGAGGTTTGATTCCCACCAGACCCTCTATTCCTAGCTCTCCTTGTGGATTTGATTCCCACACATCTTTGCCATATATGAATGTCAATATTTTAAAAAAATTAATCTTTCAAGTGTATTTGCACGACGCAGTTCATTATTATTCCTCTGGCCTAGCGGTAACTTTGACCCCACCAACTCTTTAAGCAAAAATACTAATGTAATGAAACCGAAAAAATTTAAATTTATTTTGAAAATTAAACCCTAGCTCATTTTAACCAAACACATACATGTCAACAAAGAAACCCAAGCTACACAAATAAAGGGAAGGGATGGGGGGTTGAGAATCAAATTCTCAATCTATAGTTGGAGATAGTGAACATGATCACTTGGGTTAAGTCTAATTTTCAATGTTAGTTCAATACATGTACCATATATTATCATTGTTTAAACCGATTTAATAATTAACATACAAGTAGGACTGCGGAATTTAAGCATCCGAATATTTTCGAGGAATGTGAACTGAAGGTGCCTTAGGACATGCGCCTAGAATTTCTAGAAACTCCCAAGACCATCTATCCGATCCCATGTACTACATGAATATGGATAACCTCGTACTTATAGTACGTGCATATCTATGCACTTGTTTATTGTACAACCTCTGTTCTTTTTTAAGTGCACCATTTGAATCTCTGTTTTCAACTAGCTGATTTTAGATGGTTTTATATGATTCTTTATAAGGCTAAATAAGAAATGGTAAAGTAATAGTAAAAGTAGATAGTACAAACTGCAACATTTATGTTAGGCTTACCTTCAAAATCATTTTCTAGCTAACCTAACCAAATAACGTTCCAAAGTCAGCTAGTTGAAAACAGTGAGCATTTAAAAAAGAACGGATGAAGTATGTCCTATGTAGTAAATGAGTTTTCAGAATCTACCATCTGGATAGATTTTTACCATCTACAGTAACATTTTATATTTAAACTCCCTATAGAAAAAAATAACCTAATAGTCCCGTATTTTTATTTGTTTTTCCAAACACCATAAAAAATGAAACCAAATCCATTCGGTAACTTATTAATTTTAGCCCAGTCCATCCCATTTAACTCTTAATGATAATTAAGGCTGACGTGTTAGTGGATTAGTGCGTATAATGAGAGTACGTTAATTATATTATCATTAGAGGCGAGTGGGATGGATTAGGCTAAAATTAGCATAGTTACGTACACATGCCCTGTATGCATTGTTTATTAATTTGGTCGAGCTGTTATTTGAGCGAAATCGACAGCTAGATTACGCGTTACTATGGGCACAAAGTGGTACGTTTTGAGACGATCGTTTTCTGATTTGGTAGTAACAAACTGTACTATGCTTTGAAGACGGCCAATTTTCCCACTCCTGCCATTTTACATCATTCTTGAGACAGCATTCACGACAAAAGCTGAAGTTGAAGAAGAATTTATTAATGAAAACAACACAAGTGGCTGCCTCCCAACGTAGGACAATATCGAATTATTCTATACATGTCCGTACAACTTTTATTGATGAAGTTGCATAGATTGGGCAGATAATAGGGGTAAAGAACCAGTGAAAACACACCACTGATAATTGGGCAGATAATAGGATATTTGAAGTATTGGTTTGGTCACCACGACAACATCAATGTATCTATATTTGGACGAGGAAAACATTTTATTTGTCTTTATATGTACTGTACAGTATGAAATTCAAGTGTTCCAATGTGCATGTTGACAACAATATAGGAGTGATCCTCATGATCTCGCGACTTATTTCTCACAAGGAATAACATATATATATGGGTCTGTATCCTATACCCCATAGCAAACCAATCGAATCTCTCCTAGAATCTCCGAGTCAATACAAGTAGAGGTATCGAAATGGGCTCGTGGGCGAAACGGGCTGGCCCGCGCGGCCCGTCTTTTTGCGGGTTTGAACAGGGCATGCCTAAAAATGGGGCGGGCCCAAATTACTTAGGCCCAACCCACCCCCCACACGCGGGCTTTTTATTTAATTAATATTATATTTTTTATTTGTAAAAAATAAAATTTGGATATATTTTTTAATGAATAAATTAGAAATGAAATAAAGAGATTTGTAATTGATATTTAAGAATATAAATAATTAAGTGTCTATTTTTTGGCACAGTTATATACTTTAATGTGGGTTTGTTGAATAATTTTGTCAAAGAATTTATGATTATTCAATTTTTAATACTAAATTAGTATATTTTTTTTTCTAAAAATATAGTATTGTGTATGACAAAATTTTATAATTAATGATTAGACTGATAAAATTTTAGGTCTCGCAAAAGATAGATGAAGTATTTGCAAGAGTTACAATAGGTAAGGTTGTCTGGCAAAATTCATTAATTTTATATTTTAAAGAATAAGACAATTGACGATAAAATATAAAATTTTATTTGCACAAATAATTTTTAATAAATAGAATAATAATGAGTTTTAAACTTAAAAACTTGATGCCCTTAAAATTAATGAACATGAAAATATTAGAAGAGACAAACAATTTGTATTAAGATTTATAATTCATTATGCAATCAATTTAATAATTTAAATATTTGATGACTTTATGCTAAACATTCCTACCAAAGAATATTAAATTCAATCTATGCAAGACGTAAAAAAAAAGTCAAAGCCCGCGGGCTAGCCCGTCCCGCAGCGGACCCAACCCGCAAAAGTCTGCCTCGCCGCAGGTTGGGCCCGTTTAGGCCCGCATCTAAACGGGCCTCTAAAAGTTGAGCCCGCCCTGCATTTTTTACCTTGCGGGGGCGGGCCGGCCCAATGGGTCTAAATACAAGCACGAGAGATGCAAAGTTCCCGGAGCTGCCAAACTCCGGGAATAAAAAAGAGGGATAGGGGGCCGGTGGGAATCGAACATCCAACCTTCCGTTGGAAGTAAGGGAGTTAACCACTTGGACTAAGTCTTCATCCCGGTAAGGTTGACCTACCTTTAGAAAAAAATAGTAATGGTTAATAAGTTAAATTTAGCCCAATCTATTTAAATGGAAAATAGATTTATTAGATTTTAATTACCCATTCATTTATTCAAATTTTCTCTTTTTTTACCGACCTAAATCTTGATTCAAATTAAAGAGTTAACATCGTTGGATTGTCCATTCCAAATTTGCAGTAAATAGCTATATTCTTCAATGTTCCAACATAAATTCACAATTTTGACACCGTGCTTCAAGATTTGCATTGAGAATTTTTCTCACATATAGGTTAAAATCTGTTCGTTTGATTGGAGAAGACAGATGAATTAAGTACATTTTGAACTTGGTTTGAGATGGTAGATTATGAAGATAATGAGTGCTTTCAAGAAGTATTTTAGTAGTAAAATTAAGTTGTTTTTTTTTTTTTTTTTTGTTTGTTTTTTTTTTTTTGTAGTTGTAAATTTGTAGAAATTGAGAAGACTAACCGTATTCTATCCTAAGGAATTTATCTAAATGCAATTGTTCATTTTTGAATGATTATTGAAATAATGAGAAATTTTGGAATGTGAAGCATTTAGATGAACTTTATTCGATATTTATTAGTATATCCAATAAAATTAATTATACTAATGAATTAATTTGACCAACTAAATGTAATTTTTTGAATCCGCCGCTGACGGCTACTTTGCGGACCTCTATTATCTACACCCATCCATTGTCTCATGTAATGAGCGCCTCGCGTACCCTATTATTATTATTCTTTTGTGGCCAAGCCGAAGCCATAAAATTACATAAGAAAAAGAAAAGCAACGATGAACAAAAACAAAGAAAACCTAGACGACACCTATTATTGATCACATGGGATTTTACTTTGATCTAGTCGACTAGCTTGTACATGGATTTATTATAACTATAAAAAAATTTGATTATATTTAAAAACTATAAGATAAGATCAGACGAATCCAATAAGATCCAACTTGACAATATTTTTTTCTACAATGAACAATAATAAAGGCTTTGGTTAGGGTACAGAGACCTATATCTCTTGATGTACTGTGGCACATCTAAGTCATTGATGAAATGTTGAAATCAATGGCTAAGATTAATACAAAGGGTACTATTGTAATTTCAAAAAGATCCAAATGATCTCTATTCACTTTTCTCAATTCTAATGCTCGTACATCTCTCTTCCTCATAATCTTAGTTTTTCTTTTCGGAATTTCTAAAATTTGATATGTTATTTAGATTGCTTGTATCGAGTACATAGATTTTCATATAAAGAATGTCAAAATCCGAGTTCGTTTGAGAAAGTTAGAGTTATTTGAAGTTCACTGCGATATTCAGAAACGTAGCCTTCACATTTCAGCGACAGTGGCTTTGCAATTCAGCGACGAGAGCTTTACAATTCAGCAACACAGAGTATGCATTTCAGCGACGTAGCCTATACAACATAGTTTTGTGACAAACTTCAAATGGCTCTAACTTTTTCAAATGGGCTCGGATTTGGACGTTCTTTATATGAAAATCTATCTACTCAACCCAAGGAATTTAAATATCCTATCAGATTTTATACAGCCTAAACAGATAAATATCATATTTTCAAAATAACCAGAATAAGATACCCTTTCATTTGAAAATCTGGTACTTATCTATTTATAATTTCAAAAATTTAATAGGAAATTTAGATTCTTTGCATCGAGTAGGTAGATTTTCATATAAAGAATGTCAAAATCCGAGTTCATTTGAGAAAGTTAGAGCCATTTGAAGTTTATTACGATTTTCAGAAACACGACCTTCACATTTCAGCGACGGTGGCTATGTAATTCAGCGACGGAGGCTTTATAATTCAGCGATGAAAGCTTTATAATTTAGCGACGTAGCTTATGCATTTCAGCGACGTAGCCTATATAACAAAGTTTATGCGACAAACTTCAAATGACACAGATTTGGACGCTCTTTATATGAAAATCTATCTACTCAATGCAAGTAATTTAAATATCATATCAGATTTTAGAAAGTCTAAATATGTAAATATCATATTTTCAAAATAATGAACATAAGATGTCTTTTCTTTTGAAAATCTGGTATTTATCTATTTGGAATTTCTAAAATTTGATGGGAAATTTAGATTCCTTGCATCGAGTAGGTAGATTTTCATATAAAGAACGTCAAAATCCGAGTTCGTTTGAGAAAGTTAGAGCCATTTGAAGTTCAATACAATTTTGAGAAACACAACCTTTACATTTCAGGACGGTGGCTGTGTAATTCAGCGACGGAGCCTTTACAATTCAGCGACGAAGATTTTACAATTCAGCGACATAACATATGCATTTCAGCGATGTAGTCTATACAATAAAATTTATATGATAAACTTCAAATGGCTGTAACTTTCTCAAATGAGCTCGGATTTGGACGTTCTTTATATGAAAATCTATCTACTCGATTCAAGGAATCTAAATATCCTATCATTTTAGAAATTCAAAATAACCAAATAGAAAATGTGAGGAATGAAAGACTGACGAGTGAAATAGATAAATAAAGATAATTTCTCGATTATTATGCCATGAATTGTGTTAAAAGAAAGCTAACTTATGTAAATTTTTTATATGATCTTTATTTAAGGATAGAAATCACTAAATTGATTTTGTGAATGATTTTATTACTAAGATAGTATTATTTTTGTTTGACAACCCTACCCTTTTTATTTTATAGCCATTGGATATTTTTGTATGGTTGAGATGATTTGTCTTGATGTACTACCATTCACATTGGTAATACCATAACCATTCCCAATAATAAAAGTCAAAATATTACACTTAAAAAAACGGAGGGAGTAAAATATTATTTTTTTTAATTTTATTTTTGAGGAGCCATTGAAGGCCTGAAAAGGTGCGGTGGTAGGGAGTAAAATATTGGACTATTCTTTTAATTTTTTTTTAAATTTTTAAGGAGCCATTGAAGGCCTGAAAATGTGTGGTGGGAGCCCATGCCATACACAGAGGGAACAAAGGGACAGGATAAAGGGTTGGGTGGGAACTCGAACCCCCAACCTAGGTTCGGAGTTGATGGAGTTACCACTTGGGTAAGTCCCCAACCCCAAATATTGGGCTATTTATTATCTACATTTCTTCAAGATTTATATTTTTATAGTAGTATTCAGAAAAAAAGAGAAAAGGTACTCCATAAACAACAGAACAAGAAAAATCAAGAGGCATTCTCCAATTTCCATAACCGATCTCCCCCAATGGAGGAAGAAAAGTCTTACCCTCTGACGTGGAAGTCAAAAGTCAACTATTAAATTATATGGATCAATTCCTCAATTAAATTGAGCTCATTAATTTAATAGTCAATTCAAAGACGTCCGTGGAATTGAACGAGGAAATGGAGCTGAATCAGATATCCCATTTTTGAAGCATTAAGCCATCACCGTCGCCGGAGAGTCACCGGAAGATGACCGGAGAAGCCGCCGGAGCATCGGAACATCACCGGAAGGTCAAACGGAGCTCGCCGGAAAATTGGCCGGAAGTTCGCCGGAGGTTGGCCGGAACCACCGCCAGACGCCAGACAAATTTTGGTCAAGTCGAAAGATGGCCGGATAATATTTTGTAATAGCCTAAACAATGTAGGATTAAAGGCCTCAAAATTTGGCTAAGGCATGAAAGTTGATGCGATGTACCAACTATGTAGGTGTGGTGTACCAACTTGTATGCGGCCATGTACCGACTTTCATACGGCCATGTACCGATTCGGTCTACCATAGTTCGGTTAAGACTGCAATTCGGTTTAAACCGAACTGCAATTCGGTCTAGACCGAATTGCTAAACCGAATTGCAAACCGCACCGTGTACCAACCTTTTGGCGTGCATGTACCAACTCTGCTGCTTACATGTACCGACTTTGTAACCACCATGTACCAACTTTTAAAATCCGCACCTAGACCAAATTTTGGTGTTTTCTTCATTTCTTTTGTTGTTTAATCCTTCCTTAGACTTGTTCATGGGCTTGGTCTATATATATGACCTCCCCCCATTTTGTAACATCATCTTTTGTTGAATAATAGACTTTGCCTTTTTGCAAGCACTCCAAAAGATCAACCCCCCCTAAATGAGTGATTCATTTTAGGGTTTTCAAACACTTAGAGCTTGAAGGACTCTATGTTGTTCATCAATCAACAATTGTGAAGCATGGAACATGGAGGGTATGACGTAGGAGCGTTCTTGCCATGAAAGTGTCAACTTGAGTTGATTCTTCATCATCTTGGACTTGAAGCTATCCAAGAGGATCATCACCAACAATTGAATCTAATGAAGTATTGAGGGCAAGACATAGGAGCTTGTTTGCTTACTCTTGTTAGGGTCTTGAGTTGGTTGCTTCCCTATCCCTTTTCTTTTATTTTCTTTTGGTATCAACATACCACCTACTAGCTTGTTCATCTTTTGTATTTCAAGAATGTATCCTATAGATCCATCGGTTCGTGCCATGAGCTGGACCCTGACAAGAGGCCAACTGCTAAGAATTACTGTATCACCCAATTTTCAAGAATTGTATGGGACCTGGTTACTTGTTCAAAAATGTGTTCTTGGAAGGAGGATTACCCAATGTTGAGGAAAGATTCATGGATCCAAAGATTCAGAAATCCCTCTTCTTGAGCAAGAATAACGAAAGTATAACAAACAGTTTTCCCTTGGACAAAACTGGAATGGGGAGAAAGCTACTCGGGTGGATATTGATCAAGAAAGCTTCTTATTACAGCCTGTTCATGGAGATATAGATGTGCCGAATGTCGAGAACTTAACAGAGAACACTGGAGAGGAAACTTCGCTGCAAGGTGATAATTATATCCATCCTTGTCTCCTCAAACAAATTTTTTTTCTTTTTCTCTTTTTTTTTTTAAAAAAAAAAAGAAAAAAAAAACTCACAGACAGATTCTTGCATCTGCAGCTATTTTAGGTTTGATGAGTATTGGGAACATTCGGTTCGGAGCTGAGTTAACGGAGTATGCCGCAATAGCGGCGTTCTTAATGGAGGAGGATATATGAACAGGCAGCGGCAGATGTGAGGAGAGTGGACAACATTGAAGAGGAGGCTTTGGTAAGGAGAAGCTGCACTGATGGCTATTTGCATTGAATGTGTTTTTACAAAAGGCTATAAACACAGTATGAATAATTAGCGAAAGTTGTGATGGCCTGTCTTAAATCATGAAGTACTTTGTGATAGGAAATAATAACAGTTTAGTCCTTTTTCCTTTCATTTGTTTTCCAGATTCGTCGTGAACTTTTACTTTTCCTTATTCAATCCTCTAACTTTATTATTTTTTGTCAAATTGATCATACTTCATTCTAATCCAATAAATTAGCACATAATTTCCATTTTAATTGAATAAATTAGTATAACTAGTAAGTAACCCGTCGAGACTCGACGGACATAATTATATATATTTTATATAATATATATACTTATATTGTATAAAATAATAAAAAATTATATTTTGAGTAATGAAAAATATGTAATAGTATAATTTAACTATTTTTAAAACTAACTAAGAGGGTATTTGGATATGCATTTTAAAAAGTGCTGTGGCGTTTAAAAAATGGATAATTGAATAATTAACAAAACGTGTTGTAGAAAATTAAGTGTTTGGATGAGATTATGTTGTTTCAAATCGCAATAATCAGATAATCATTAAAAAGTGTTTGGATGAGCTTATGTTGTAGAAAATTAAGTGTTTGGATGAGCTTATGTTGTGTTTTTGTGATATATAATTTTTATTGTAAACAACATTTCTTATAGTATCTTGGGTTAATTCATCTTAATTACATATTAATACTTGGAGTCCCCTCTTTTTAGTGACACGATATATTACAACGTATCACTAACATGGGTAAAACCGACTTTTTAAGATAGAGTCCACATTGTTTAAAGATTGATGACATTGACTTCTTTTTATAGTCATAATAAAACAAAATGCGAGTGTGACTTTTTTCCATTGAACTCGAATGAGGATTTTTCATTAATTCAGACGAGCTAATAATCATTCCACCAATCAAAATTTTTTATCCAAATAATGAGCTTTGTTTTAATGATAAGAGAGGTCAAATAATTTTCTGGGATAAGTTTTTTGCAGGTAGAATTCTCATCACACTCTTGTGGAATACAAAATCCAGAATATGCAGTCATACCTCTTGGAAGGAGTATGAATGCTATTCCACTGGATGCTCCATACAACACAATATCACTTCTTCCATGAAGGGTTAAACATAATATTTTCTAGATAAATGATCGATAAATATCTTATCAGTTCCACCACGTAAAGAAAAAGAATTCACCCTCATCACTATCGACTACATACATTATTTTATTATTATAAACATTCCACTATTCATTAATCAACAAAGGTAATAGCTTAGCATGATCCGCCTTCATTTATTCCTTATTATAATATGCCTCTTCTAGTATCAATATATTATTTATTTCAGACGTTAAAACTTCATTCAGTACCGGCATTTCAGAGAAACTTTTCAAATTTATAGAATTTGCAGAATTTAGACTTTCATTTTCTAACAAAGCTAGATTTATATTTGTTCTTCCGTTAACAGCAAATCTATTGAAATATAGATTAATGCAGTATTTCTTAAAAAATAGATTAAAAAATTAACTTTTTCTTCTTTATTTATTGATGGATCTATTCGTATCCCAATACCTCTTTATACACCTCATTCTTTTATTTATAATATGCTTTACGAAATAATTAATTTACTCTAAACCAATTATATATAGAATATGAATTTTCAAACTTCTCTTAAAAATTACTCCATTTGTCCCATTAATTCTGTCTCACTTTCGTCTTTGGTCTGTCCCATTCCAATTGTCTCATTCCCTTCTTGGAAATAATTAACTCTAAACCTACTCCCATCACATCACAGTAATAAATATATATATTACAATTTCAAACACACAACTATCATATTACACATAAATAAATCAATTAACATTTCAAAACTCATTACAATCACATCACATAAATTAATAATTTACCACCACTTTAATACTAATCTACCCTTACATTAAATACTAACTATCCCACATAAAATACCGTGCCCAAAAGTTTTGAGACGCTTTTAACGGGACGGAGGGAGTATAATTTTTTGTATTATTTTTAATATAATAAAATATAAATAAGATTTATACTATTTAATATATTTTTATACAATATTATAATGATATAATTATAAAATATATTTTTTTAACGATTAGCAACTATATAATTGTATATTAATTGTAACGCCCCGAAAATTCAAAACTGATTTTCAGAAGCATTACACCGTACTAACTACCCTAAACTGGTGGCCAGCTAATTTAGGCTAGCTAGTACAAGGCTGAGTGCAAAACCTAAGGTGATTATCTGAGTTAACCAATTATGAGCGGAAGCTAGAAGTATAAACAACACATAGACAAGTAGTGAGCATCAACTAGTCCTCCAACGAGATAAAGCGTTTAATAGCAAACAGGCTACAAGGCTCCACATTATTCAACACCTGGCAGCATGCCCAAATACTCCAAATACAGACTGCTAGCCCCAAAGCAGTACAAATATGGTCACAGGCCGACATAATATAAATCAGATGCTCATCGACCTCATCTAACAAGTAGTTCAATATCAGACAAGTAATACCACATAAAATCATAAAAGCATAAGTGAATGCAATATATATATATATAATACTATCTAGGTGATCTCTCAAAATCCCCAAATCCCATGTCATGCTCCAGCTTCTCCAAGGGAATCTATAAAACAGACAAAGCAAAGGGAGTCAGTACAACGTACTGAGCAAGGGAAATATGTGCAGGGGAAAAATAAGGGGAGACAAATAAATAATAAACCAAGCAAGGAAAGCATATAATAAATCATCACACTACTCCATAACAGTACTTTAACCACAACATACAAGAAATAGATAAATACAACATATAAATAAATCATCACACCGTCCCATACCGGTGCTTCAACCACAAACATACAAATGACATAAATAAAACATCACACCGTCCCATACCGATGCTTCAACCACAAACATACAATTTATGCACGTGATGCATGGCCTAACATACACATATCTACCCTATATGCAAATGCAATGAATATGCCTAGTCGGCAACCTAAGAACCCGGGCGGTATGAACCCACGGGTGAGGATATCATCAACTCCAACCCGTTACAGGGAAACATACACCATCCCCGTAGGGATCCGCAATCGCGCCAGCCGTAGCTGAATATCATATCACAGGCATCACAGCCCAAATCATCCACCCCGAAGGGCCAACAGGCATAGCAGCCAATAATCCACCCCGCAGGGCCATCGGGACCCAACAACACCTATGAAGGCTGCCCGATCAATCGTAACATCATGACAACCCTTCGGGTTAATAATGTCAATTCCAATTTAATAACACGCATATGACAATATCAAAATATCCAAGCACATAATCACTAGGTTCACTTGCTTATCAATATTACTATTATAATTTGTAGCCCTCTAGGCTAAGGCGTTAATCAAATACATGTGTAATTCAGTAATCAACGTAAGCATGTTTCCCAAGTATCAATATATATATTCCCAATAAAATAGAACATGGCTCATGTATTAATCATAACCCCAAAGTTGGGAATTACATTCCGGGGAGAGCATATAAAATATTAAATTCAACAAGAGACGAATGTAATTCCACATCTTCACCACAGATTCCAAAAGCTCTGATATATATATATATATATACAATAACAATCCCATTGTTAATTAATAATCCTCAATGGATTAAACCAATATTAACTCAATATATAATTTATTCCATAAAAGCTAAATTAATAGCACCATACGCGTCCAACTTACACAAGATCCATGACTACTTCTTGCTTAAAGGATACAATTTAGTAGCAAATATTAAACCCATGACTTACATCGTTAGCCACTCTTTTTATTTTGCAAAAATAGGAACAAAGTAAAACACTGCACAAACTGAAGACACCAAAATTTGCATGCATTAATGAGACTCGTATGAGGACATGTCATGGAGAGAAGAAGCTTAACTATAATAGTAATTTGGAAATAGCAAATGATGATCATATTCAGTTCATGACTACTAATAGGCTTCAAACAGGTCATACCAAAAGGCCTACTATATACACTAAATATATAATTCAACAAAAAAAAAAAGAAAAAGGATTGTCCCATGCCCAATATTTTTACCACATATCCAGATAGTCAAATCTAATCTCCTCAAGTGTCCCACGCAAGTCATACGCCTCAGATTGCCATTAACATTATTTGTTTTATAACACCTAATTAGCACTTAATTAACAATTGAAATGTCAAGCTAACAACACATCTCATTCCCATCGAATATATATACCTATATAAATTCACATTTACTAATAAATTATGGGTGTATTAAAAATAAAAAAAATAAAAACGCATGGGTATACATATATAAGTCACTCCAATAAATTCCTTCCATCCCACAAATCCCAGTTGCTCCAATATCAAAATAAACCCAACAATATTTCAACTAAAACATCCTAACTCACATATTACTAAATCACCAATGTCCAATTTACCGACAATCACCTATTTAATCCACCATTACTCAATCTTCTAAAAACTGAATACTTTGCAACTCCAAATTATTCAACATCAAACTTCAAGACTCAAGGATAACCAAGTACTCAAGAATTGCTCAACAGTCAACAATTATCAAAATATACCCAATGAAACAATTACTCCAGCTTCCTACAACAACTTCTCAACTTGTAATCAAGTTTTGCACGAATTCTCATATTCAAAACTCAATTCTTCAATGAGCCGTCAATCAAGAACTCAAGTATACAATACCAAGATATCAATATCCAAAAATCCAACATCTTCTACAAAACACTCCACCATACTACTAATCTCAATATGTATGTAGCAACCTCCATTTTCGACAAACTAGTAATTTAAGATCCTTTAAATTCACCAATAGTATTCCAACCTGAAAATCACCAATTTCTCAATTCAATCTACAATCCAAACACTTTCAAGTTAAAACCAATATCCACATTCCTCATCATCCAACCATAATTTAATTTCCAATTAATGCACAATATGCTAACATTCAAACACCAAGGGAAAAGGGAAAGGCAAAGATAAAGCAGAACAAGAACAAGAACAAGAATAATCGCCACCGGAAACCACCACCATCTGGCCGCCCTCGACGGAGGGCAGCACCGCCGCCGTCGGCGGCGAGCATCCGTGCGCCGCTGGAGAAGAGGGTAGCGCACCGTGCTGCCTGGCATCACGCTTCTACGCGACGCCGCCGCCACAGCGTCCATGGCCCGGGCAATCTGCCCGGCCTCTGCTCCGTCCCCATCTAAAATCCACCGGCGTGGCAATAGCCACTCTCGCCGTTGCTCTATAATTCCATGGTGAAGAAGATGAAAGAAAGAAAAGGGAAAGAAGAATGGGAAAAATTCCCCCACACAATCAAATACACATAAATCCCTTGCCTGAAAATTGACGAGAATCCAAGCTTCCAAACTCCATATGCCTGCCTTCTTCATCTTCTCCAAGCCGCCTTCACCATCTCACCCTAATCTGCTTTTTTCTGTTTTGCTCTCCAACTCAAAATCACGATAAGAAGAAAGAAGAGGAAACTAGGTTTGGGTTGGGCTTGGGTTAATGAATCTTGGGCCTGGGTTAAAAGGTAATTGGATTATTGATATTTGGACTATAAATATTTGGGTCATTACATCCTCTCCTCCTTAGGATTATTTCGTCCTCGAAATACCATAGCTGAGGAATGACGAAAGACACATATAAGATAGTTCATCACCTCACTGTGATGGATTTATAACCAGTTGAGTGTAACACACATCCTTTAACACAAACGCAACCGAGATAGTCGAGACAACCAATACAACTGCTCATAGATCCCGTACTTAACATAAATGCATAAGTTATCACCTATGTAACAACACCGTGCAATAACAGGAGCAATCTGCACAAAAAGGCCAAGAGAAGCAAGAACGATAAAACCAAATTACCCCAACGGCCCTAATGAAACTTGTGGGATACAACAACCAATCATAGCACATTGACAAGTCAATCAACCTGTGCCCCATATCACTATAAAATCTATCAGGCCAAAACCATGAGATTTATCCTAAACTCATAGCCCTTAATGCTTATTATCGTATCATGCCATGTATAATTACTAGGAAAAATTATCGCCTGAAAGTAGAGACATCGGCATCTGTTAGGGCACTAATGGTCCCGCTCCATGCTCGTGTATAAATTTCAGAGCCACAATTCAACATGAGGCTTCAGAATCAAACAAACAATTAGACATGACTTACAAAAGAAGGGTTCCCTAAAACAAGGGTATGATTTCACCACTCAACAAAAGAATAAGAAACAAACACACATCGGTTACATATATACAATATTAGCAGAAATTCCTAATATACAGGGGCACAATCACAAAATAGTAATAATAATATCAAAACAGTCACAACCCTCAATAATTGTGATAAACAAGGATTTCAACTGGAGTACAATGGTTTCTCACAGTTTCCCCAAACTGTAACATAATTCGGTAAGTCAAATAACTAAAGCATAAGTACAATGCAGTTGTATACTATATGCACTCCCCACACAGCTCACCACTTATGTCTACACAAGTTTTAACAGAATAGGAGAGCACACAGGCTCTGATACCACTCTGTAACGCCCCGAAAATTCAAACCTGATTTTCAGAAGCATTACACCGTACTAACTACCCTAAACTGGTGGCCAGCTAATTTAGGCTAGCTAGTACAAGGCTGAGTGCAAAACCTAAGGTGATTATCTGAGTTAACCAATTATGAGCGGAAGCTAGAAGTATAAACAACACATAGACAAGTAGTGAGCATCAGAAAAACATGGCCTATATATACATTAATTAATATGTACAAATCTTTTCTATATATTCATTAATGTATCTTTTAATAATATAAATTTCATATATACACTGCGAATTACATATAAATTACAAATTAAATATCTTTTAAAAACTAAAAATTGGGATTTCATATACACATTAATATATCTTTAATATGAATAAATAAATATTATGTGCAATGTACATTTTGATTATATCATTTACTACACCAAAAACAAAATAACCAAAATTGTGACTAAACCTACACAAAATTATCGGCATTACAATATGATCATCATATTGAAATATAAACGAAATATAATTCTTTTAGTTGCCAGTGCAGAACCTCGTCCTAATAATCCTATGGTGCAAAAACTAAAAATGCATATTCATATCATAATAATCCTATGGTGTAAAAAACTCAAAATCTATAAATAAATAATAAGTGCAGCAATAAAATATAAAATAAATAAAATGTTGAATAATATAAAATAGATAAAAAAAATAAAAAATTTTAAATTTTATCTTTCAATTTTTTTACAAGTGAATAAATCTCTAATGAATAAATACATAAATAAACGCAAAAATCTAACATTAGTAAATTTAAAAATACAAAATAAATAGATAAAATAAAAGTTTCAAATTTTAAATTTCAAATCTTTCAAATATATTCAAAAGTGATGATTGTGAGAATTCCATATAAATTAGAAATTTCATATATTTCAAAAACTGAAAATCTTTAATGAATAAATAAATAAATGCGAAAATCAAAATTAATAAATTAAAAATGCAAAAATCTATAAAAATTAGAAATTGAAAATGGAGACACCACATTAAATTTAGGATAGGTTGTTCACTAATGCTTTAGTATATATATAGATTAACAAAGTTATGAGACAATTCGACCCATATCCTGTTTATACACGGCTCTTTCTTATCCGTCTTAGCTTTAATATAAAACGGTCTGATTTAATCATTAAGTAAAAGATATATGACTAAAAAGACCAAAACAGCTTAAGAAAGATGAAACAGTCAAAACTTCGAAGTTTGCTTTCTCATTTGCCGACGTTTGCACGTCACCATCACCAAATAATAAAAACTTTAAAGTTTGGGGAATTCCCAAAATGAGAGAATGAATGGCTCATTCCCGATTAAAAGAGAAATCACAAAGATTGGGGAATATTCTTTTTTGATATCATAATATATTCTCTTTCCATAATTTGACACTACATGTTTATAAATTTTACTTCTGGTACCAGGTTTGGATGGGAAATAAATTTTTTTGGATACTTTTGTCATACTCTAATAATTGATATGTATATGTGGGTCTGTTGTGATAAAATATAACAAGCCTATTAGTATATTATGTATGTGTATAGAGAGTATGTGTGATATCTAATATATAGATATATAGTTGTGTAAGAACAATTACAAGAAAGTAATTGTCGGTAGTGGAAATGGTAATGAAGAGAGAGAGGAATAGTGTGTAATGAATGTAGGACTTGTTTTGCTGAATGTGTATTTTGTTCATTTCATTGCCTGAATTTATAGAGTGGAATGCCTCACTCTTTGTCCAATCAAGCCCACAAAACGTGCTTGATAATTTTGACAATGCATACATTAAATACATTCACATGCATGTGTTGTGTAACAATGTCACATGCATGTGTTGTGTCACAATGCATACATTAAATACATTCACATGCATTGTTGTGTAACAGTGCATCTCAACACTCCCCCTGAATGTATTTAATACAAAGAATATGCCTCGTTAAAACCTTACTAGGAAAAAACCCAATGGGAAAAAAAATCCTAGTGAAGGAAAAAGAGTACAGTATTCTTGTATCCAATGCTCCCCCGATTTGGATATCATTTTAAATCTCGAAGTCGCCACATTCCAATTTTCTTCACGAGCTTCTCGAATGTTGCAGTCGGCAATGCCTTGGTAAATAGATTCGCTAAATTATTTTCTGATCGAATTTGTTGCACATCGATTTCACCATTCTTTTGAAGATCATGAGTGTAGAAGAATTTTGGTGAAATATGCTTCGTTCTATCTCCTTTGATATATCCTCCTTTCAATTGGGCTATGCAAGCCGAATTATCTTCAAATAAAATTGTCGGGGGCATTTGTGGTTCATTGATTAAACCAGAACTCTTCAATATATGTTGAGTCATTGACCTCAACCAAACGCATTCTCGACTTGCCTCATGGATTGCTAATATTTCGGCATGATTAGAAGAAGTAGCAGTTAGAGTCTGCTTCATTGACCTCCAAGAGATAGCAGTTTCGCCGCAAGTAAATACATAGCCTGTCTGAGATTTGGCTTTGTGTGGATCTGATAGATAACCTGCATCGGCATAGCCGATTAACTCATGTCGAGAGTCCTTTGGGTAAAATAACCCAAGATCAATGGTTCCCTGGAGATAGCGAAAGATGTGCTTTATGCCTTTCCAATGTCGTTGAGTAGGGCAAGAACTAAATCTTGCAAGTAAATTGACTGCAAACGCGATATCAGGTCGCGTGCTATTTGCAAGATACATTAAAGCGCCAATTGCGCTTTGTGATACCCCGCAAAGAGAGTCGTCGCACGCCGAGGTAAGAATTTAATTTTCAAACCTCAAATATTTTATGTGTGCGAATCATTACATGCATTACTATCAATCCGAGTGCGACCCAACTTCGAGGACGAAGTTGATTTCTAAGGAGGGTAGACTGTAATACCCGAGAAATCGACATTAAGTTTTAAAATCCGAAGATTAAGAATTTGGATTTATTTATCGAAATCGAATTAATTCCGAGAGAACGGAATTAAATATTTCGGATAATCGCAACTCGGGATAGATGTATCGAGTTATCCCAAAAAAATCTCGGATAATTCATATTATGATTTTTAAGAGATTAAAAAATCATAATATTTAATTTAAAAAAAAAAAAAAAAAAAAAAAAAAAGTCGCGCGGTGGCCGCGCGCAGCGCGCCACCAGCGCGCCACCAGCAGCAGCTGCGACAGACGAGCGTTACACTCGTTTTTGGCATTGAATTCGACGTGGGATGATTCCAAACGATTGGTATTCAGTTCCCAGACGTGTTGGGACGTTTTGTGGAGGTTGGTAATGAAGTCTAGGTGCTCAAAGCCTCACACTTGGGATCAAGAATGGATAATGTTTATCCATTGAGCTTATTCTTTTGAATCAAGGGTGAAGGTGACTGTTGGGGGGTTTAGTGACGGTTTCAACTGACCATTACAGCTCCAATCACTCATGCAATTACCCATGGCCATCATGGGGAGCCTAATCAATCCTCTATTTAACCCCACACAGCCCCAAACTCTCTCCCATTTGCACCATTCCAATTTCTGCAGCAGTTTGAGTGTGGTGAGTTGTGTGCGTTTTCTCTCCATAATCCAGGAAGGGTGAGGGCGAGTTGAGGCTTCTAAATCCTTCATCTAGTGGTTGGTAAGGTTCTCTACCTTTTTCTTTGGCCTGGAGTCGGAATTCTAGCCTTCTAACGTAGGATTTTGGACATTCGATGCAAAATAGGTTCAATCGGAGGAAAGTTGGTTTTGAGGGCTGTGTTGGACGATTCCAGGGAAAGCAAAGTAGAGATTTTCGATCCTAAACTCATCTCAAGTAAGTTAGTATTGTGCACGTCGATTTTTAGGAGTTTTGGTTGAGTATAACTCGAGATATTGGATCATCTCTATTTCTTATAAAATCTGTCAAATAGGGCTTTCTTGTGACCAATCTTATTGTTCTATGAATTCGACCATGATCCGTACAATTTTAGGAGAAACTTCCAAAATGAAACTTGTTCCTAACGTCCTAAAGATGCTCTCTGTAAATTTTTGTAATTTTTGGACACGTTTTGGTCACCCAAATTCGATCTGGTATTTTCTGCATTCAAGTTGACAGATTTAATGTATGTTTGTAGTCAGTTTTGTTGTTCGATTCACTCTTGCCTATGATCGTTTTTAGTGCTTGATGTCTTCATGAAATTTGTTCCATTATGTGTCTAGAACATCCCTGTAAAATTTCATGATTTTTGGAGCACATATGAAATTGTTATGAATTTTTGAACTCACTGTGGTCGTATTTACTGAAGCAAGAGAAATTGAATTTCAATAGCTTTCTGAAATCGATTAAAATGACCTACTTAGAGTCCGAATTTTGAGATGGCTGTTTCTATGAAAAATGCTTATTTTGATGTTTTCTAGCTACTGTGATTTTTCCAGAATTTTTAAAAATTGTTTACTGCATTTTTAAAGACGATTCCAGAAACTGCTACCATGCCATTTTTGATCGGTAAATGCTATTTTGATTATTCGATGAACTATGAGTCGATTGTTACTCATTTTTGAAGAATATGGATTCTGGAAATGTGGAAATATTATGAAGTGATAAAATGTGTTTTTTTAAACTTTGTAAGTTTTGATCGAGTGGGATGCCAATGTGGTGAATTATGTCGCCCCTCTTTTATAGCCAAAACGGCATTGTTTATTGTGATGTATGAGTCTATACTCCTAGATGTATCCGTATGGGTTATCTAGGGCTCCGGAGTGTGTCTGTATAGGGTCCGCTGCATGCACTTACCTCGTGGGTACGAGTCCCAGAGGTTGATCCCAAGGGTTCGTCCCTAGGATATATTTGAGTCCTTGTGGGTATAAAGTCCCAAAGGTTGGTCCTGTGGGTTCGTCCCTAGGATATGTTAATGGGGTGTCCTCGATCATAACTAACATTGGTAAAATATTCGCGGAATATGTGTAAGAGATTTTAAATTAATTTATTTATTCGTCTTTTTAAATAAGTATATTATTTTTACTCGTCCTCCTTTTAAATTAAAAATCCCACTTTAATATACTCTTCTGGAATTTTTAAACTTCGTTGTGCTATATATTAACTTACTCAGTACCGTTGTACTGATAGATACGTTGTCTCTATTTTTTTTTCAGATGTTGAAGATTAGCGCATGGCATTTATCATTTGGGATGGGAATTTCCGAAGACTTGTCGCACTTATTTTTTTTAAAATTCTTTTACGAATTCTGAACTCATGTTTGGCCGTGCTTGGCCCTTACTGAGCTTCCGCACTGTTTTTAAATTATGCATGTTAGACTTAACTCTGATTTAAACCTTCGGGCACTGTTTGAATGATTTTAATTTATTTTTCTAAAGTATTGATACAACTTAGCCTTAGCATCTTCTCAAGTGAGTTCGAAATGGTTCGTGTCTTGCTTGGGGAGGTGTGGCGGTGGCATCCCGGCCTGGGTTATCAAATCCGGGGTGTTACAAAGTGGTATCAGAGCCCGGAAATTTTTAAAAATATAGATATATTCTTATTTTTCGGCCCAATATAGAGGCCCAAAATATTAAATATTATTTTTAAATATTTTAAATATTATTTCCATGGGAATGAAATTTTATTTTAAAACTCATGGAAAAATATATCTCAAAAAAATTCGACAAGTCTCAAATTGTTACTATTATTTTCGGGGGGATGCATTTGCATACATGCATTATTTAAAATGTTCGCTGACTGTGTTAGATAACATTCTTATTCGGCTTGACCTTGACTTAGGAGCGATAGCTTGAGGCTAATTTATCCTTGGTCTTAGATCTTGATCGCATGTGCTTAGCGTACCTGTTAGGTTTTGTTTGATTCGGGCGCAAGTTGCTCTTTAATTTTCACGAGGATTATATCTGCCTTAGATCTACCAGCGCCTACGAACATTAACTTAGGAATTCAATTACCATCGGGCAAGGTGATATCGTGTTTGAAACGATACGATGGAACCCCGATAGTAATCAAGAACCTAGAATTCTTCGCGAATCTAGTCGAGTTTGATCTTGGGGACTTCGACGTCATCTTAGGCATGGATTTTCTGACTCAATACAAAGCCGTTATTGAGTGCCAGAAGCAGAAGATTTTCTTAGCCAAGAGTCGAGGGAAGAAGGTGGTGTATTACATGCAGCCTCCAAAGTAAAGCACTAAGGTGGTGAATGCCTTGAGGTTCTGCAATCTCATACAAAAACGCTATCACTTATATGCATGCTATGTGCATAACCTGAAAGACGAGAAAAAAAAAAAGAGAGAAAGAACGACATAATTCCATTCGTAAATGGATGTTCCGACGTAACGCCGCCAAAGCGAGAAGTCGAATTTAAGATTGATCGGGTACCTAGAATAGAGCCGGTATCCAAGGTGCCGTTCGAAGCTCTCTACGGACGCAAGTGTCTCCGTTATGTTGGGTTAAGGATGATAGTTCTGTGGTTGTAGGACTTCAGCTCATTGAGGACATGAGCCGACTAATTAAGGTAGTGCAACAAAAGATGGAAGCTGCACAAGATAGGCAAAAGGGTTATTCTGATTCAAGATGACAAGAATTGGAATTCCAAGTGGGAGGCAAGGTCTTGCTAAAGGTGTCACCGATGAAGGGGGTGATGCGATTTGGCAAACGAGGAAAGCTGAGTCCTCACTACATCGGTCCATACGAGATTTTAGACCGTGTAGGTACCTTGGCCTACCGATTGGCTCTTCCACCGGAATTATCACGGGTGCACAACGTGTTTCATGTTTCTCAGCTGAAGAAATATGTGCACGATCCAACTCACGTCTTGCAAACTGATGTGATTGAGCTGGACGATGATCTGACGTATGAGGAGTATCCGATCGAGATACTGGACGTCAAAGAAAGAGTCACAAGAAACAAGACCGTGAAATTGGTGAAGGTGTTGTGGTCCAATCATGGCACGGAAGAAGCGACGTGGGAGTTGGGATCGGATATGAAGCAGAAGTATCACAACCTTTTCTAACACGACTCGTGAGCAGTTATGGGGACATAACTGTAGTCCTAAGGGGGGGAGGATGTGATACCCCGCAAAGAGAGTCGTCGCACGCCGAGGTAAGAATTTAATTTTCAAACCTCAAATATTTTATGTGTGCGAATCATTACATGCATTACTATCAATCCGAGTGCGACCCAACTTCGAGGACGAAGTTGATTTCTAAGGAGGGTAGACTGTAATACCCGAGAAATCGACATTAAGTTTTAAAATCCGAAGATTAAGAATTTGGATTTATTTATCGAAATCGAATTAATTCCGAGAGAACGGAATTAAATATTTCGGATAATCGCAACTCGGGATAGATGTATCGAGTTATCCCAAAAAAATCTCGGATAATTCATATTATGATTTTTAAGAGATTAAAAAATCATAATATTTAATTTAAAAAAAAAAAAAAAAAAAAAAAGTCGCGCGGTGGCCGCGCGCAGCGCGCCACCAGCAGCAGCTGCGGCAGACGAGCGTTACACTCGTTTTTGGCATTGAATTCGACGTGGGATGATTCCAAACGATTGGTATTCAGTTCCCAGACGTGTTGGGACGTTTTGTGGAGGTTGGTAATGAAGTCTAGGTGCTCAAAGCCTCACACTTGGGATCAAGAATGGATAATGTTTATCCATTGAGCTTATTCTTTTGAATCAAGGGTGAAGGTGACTGTTGGGGGGTTTAGTGACGGTTTCAACTGACCATTACAGCTCCAATCACTCATGCAATTACCCATGGCCATCATGGGGAGCCTAATCAATCCTCTATTTAACCCCACACAGCCCCAAACTCTCTCCCATTTGCACCATTCCAATTTCTGCAGCAGTTTGAGTGTGGTGAGTTGTGTGCGTTTTCTCTCCATAATCCAGGAAGGGTGAGGGCGAGTTGAGGCTTCTAAATCCTTCATCTAGTGGTTGGTAAGGTTCTCTACCTTTTTCTTTGGCCTGGAGTCGGAATTCTAGCCTTCTAACGTAGGATTTTGGACATTCGATGCAAAATAGGTTCAATCGGAGGAAAGTTGGTTTTGAGGGCTGTGTTGGACGATTCCAGGGAAAGCAAAGTAGAGATTTTCGATCCTAAACTCATCTCAAGTAAGTTAGTATTGTGCACGTCGATTTTTAGGAGTTTTGGTTGAGTATAACTCGAGATATTGGATCATCTCTATTTCTTATAAAATCTGTCAAATAGGGCTTTCTTGTGACCAATCTTATTGTTCTATGAATTCGACCATGATCCGTACAATTTTAGGAGAAACTTCCAAAATGAAACTTGTTCCTAACGTCCTAAAGATGCTCTCTGTAAATTTTTGTAATTTTTGGACACGTTTTGGTCACCCAAATTCGATCTGGTATTTTCTGCATTCAAGTTGACAGATTTAATGTATGTTTGTAGTCAGTTTTGTTGTTCGATTCACTCTTGCCTATGATCGTTTTTAGTGCTTGATGTCTTCATGAAATTTGTTCCATTATGTGTCTAGAACATCCCTGTAAAATTTCATGATTTTTGGAGCACATATGAAATTGTTATGAATTTTTGAACTCACTGTGGTCGTATTTACTGAAGCAAGAGAAATTGAATTTCAATAGCTTTCTGAAATCGATTAAAATGACCTACTTAGAGTCCGAATTTTGAGATGGCTATTTCTATGAAAAATGCTTATTTTGATGTTTTCTAGCTACTGTGATTTTTCCAGAATTTTTAAAAATTGTTTACTGCATTTTTAAAGACGATTCCAGAAACTGCTACCATGCCATTTTTGATCGGTAAATGCTATTTTGATTATTCGATGAACTATGAGTCGATTGTTACTCATTTTTGAAGAATATGGATTCTGGAAATGTGGAAATATTATGAAGTGATAAAATGTGTTTTTTTAAACTTTGTAAGTTTTGATCGAGTGGGATGCCAATGTGGTGAATTATGTCGCCCCTCTTTTATAGCCAAAACGGCATTGTTTATTGTGATGTATGAGTCTATACTCCTAGATGTATCCGTATGGGTTATCTAGGGCTCCGGAGTGTGTCTGTATAGGGTCCGCTGCATGCACTTACCTCGTGGGTACGAGTCCCAGAGGTTGATCCCAAGGGTTCGTCCCTAGGATATATTTGAGTCCTTGTGGGTATAAAGTCCCAAAGGTTGGTCCTGTGGGTTCGTCCCTAGGATATGTTAATGGGGTGTCCTCGATCATAACTAACATTGGTAAAATATTCGCGGAATATGTGTAAGAGATTTTAAATTAATTTATTTATTCGTCTTTTTAAATAAGTATATTATTTTTACTCGTCCTCCTTTTAAATTAAAAATCCCACTTTAATATACTCTTCTGGAATTTTTAAACTTCGTTGTGCTATATATTAACTTACTCAGTACCGTTGTACTGATAGATACGTTGTCTCTATTTTTTTTTTCAGATGTTGAAGATTAGCGCATGGCATTTATCATTTGGGATGGGAATTTCCGAAGACTTGTCGCACTTATTTTTTTTAAAATTCTTTTACGAATTCTGAACTCATGTTTGGCCGTGCTTGGCCCTTACTGAGCTTCCGCACTGTTTTTAAATTATGCATGTTAGACTTAACTCTAATTTAAACCTTCGGGCACTGTTTGAATGATTTTAATTTATTTTTCTAAAGTATTGATACAACTTAGCCTTAGCATCTTCTCAAGTGAGTTCGAAATGGTTCGTGTCTTGCTTGGGGAGGTGTGGCGGTGGCATCCCGGCCTGGGTTATCAAATCCGGGGTGTTACACGCTTAAATATGGCATTTCTGGGCCAAGTTGCTCTTCATTATCTTCTTTTGGCCTAAATGGATCCTTTGCAGGATCAAGTGCCCGAACGACCATTGGATTATTTAGCGGATGAGCATAATCCATTCGAAATTGCTTTAATACCTTTTGGGTATAAGCTGATTGATGAACAAATATGCCTTTTTCCAAATGCTCAATTTGTAGGCCAAGACAAAATTTTGTTTTCCCGAAATCTTTGATTTCGAACTCCTTTTTCAAATATTCGACCGCCTTTTTCAACTCTTCAGGAGTTCCAATTAGATTTAAATCGTCAACATAGACTGCGACGATCACAAATTCTGACCCATTTTTCTTTATAAATACACAAGGAATGATAGGGTCATTTGTATAACCTTTATTTATCAAACTTTCACTGAGACGGTTATACCACATTCGGCCAGATTGCTTGAGCCCATACAACGATTTTTGTAATTTGATGGAATAAGTTTCTCTGGGTTTTGAGTTGCAAGACTCAGGTAATTTAAACCCTTCAGGTATTTTCATATAAATATCATTTTCCAATGAGCCATATAAATATGCAGTAACAACATCCATCAGCCTCATTTCGAGATTTTCTCGTACTGCTAGGCTCATTAGATACCTGAATGTTATTCCATCCATAACCGGTGAATATGTTTCCTCAAAATCAATTCCCGGTCTTTGGGAAAAACCTTGGGCTACAAGCCTTGCCTTATATTTGGCAATTTCATTATTTTCGTTTCTTTTTCTCACAAACACCCATCTGTAGCCAACAGGCTTCACATTTTTCGGTGTTTGGACAACAGGGCCGAATACTTTTCGTTTATTCAGTGAATCTAGTTCAGACTGAATCGCATCTTTCCATTTTGGCCAATCATTTCTTTTCCGACATTCTTCAACTGATCTTGGTTCAGGATCCTCGTTATTTTCCATTACATCGAGTGCAACGTTGTATGCAAAAGCATTATCAATGTTTGTTTCTTTTCGGTTCCAACATTTTCCAGTATTGATATAATTGAAAGAAGTTTCAATAACTTCATTTTCTTCGGGGTGAATATTTTCAGGTTCAACCTTTTCGGGGGTTGAATCAATTACTCCTTCAAGAGTATCACCGGCGATTGATTTATCACCCATATGGATAATTTTCCTCTTTCTTGGATTTTTATCCTTGGAACCCAAAGGCCTGCCACGTTTTAGGCGTGTAGTAGGTTCATTTGCACTCGGAATATGCCCTTCTGGGACATTTATATTAGCTGGTGCATTTGCTGCATCATTTATATATGATTTTGTGACTTTAGCAGCATCATTAAAAGCATCGGGTAATTGATTTGCAATTCCCTGTAAATGCACAATTCTTTGAACTTCAAGTTCGCATTGCCTAGTACGAGGATCAAGGAAATCAAATGGACTTTGCCAAGATATTTCCTTTTTCAGTTGACCATTTCCTCCCCCTAATGTCGGGAATTGAGTTTCATCAAAATGACAGTCTGCAAATCTTGCAGTAAATAAATCACCCGTTTTTGGCTCAAGATATTTAATAATCGAGGGTGATTCATACCCGACATATATGCCCAACCTTCTTTGAGGTCCCATTTTTGTGCGTTGTGGTGGCGCAATCGGTACATAAACCGCACACCCAAAAATTCGTAAGTGGGATATATTGGGCTCCTTTCCAAACACAATTTGTGTAGGGGAGTAGCTATGATAGCTTGTCGGCCTTATTTTCACAAGTGCTGCTGCATGCAATATAGCATGTCCCCAAGCAGAAACGGGGAGTTTTGATTTCATTAACAAGGGTCTTGCAATTAATTGCAATCGCTTAATAAATGATTCTGCCAGACCATTTTGCGTGTGCACATAAGGCACAGGATGTTCAACAGTAATTCCAATCGACATGCAGAAATCATCAAATGCATGTGATGTATATTCTCCAGCATTATCAAGGCGTATTTTCTTTATCGGATGATCTGGAAATTGTGCTCGCAATTTTATAATTTGTGCAAGTAATCTTGCAAATGCCAAATTGCGAGTTGATAATAAACAAACGTGTGACCAGCGTGATGACGCATCAATTAGTACCATAAAGTACTTGAAAGGTCCACACGGTGGATCAATAGGTCCACATATATCGCCCTGAATTCTTTCTAGGAATGTAGGGGATTCAATTCCCACTTTTACTGGAGATGGTCTGGTTATCAATTTTCCTTGTGAACAGGCTGCACAATTGAACTCATTTGGGTTCAATATCATTTGCCTTTTCAATGTGTGGCCATTTGAATTTTCAATAATTCGCCTCAGCATTACACTGCCAGGATGCCCAAGTCTATCGTGCCAGGTAATAAATTCACTAGTAGCTTTCAAGCCTACTAGGTTATGTATTTCTGCGGCACATATTTTTGTATAGTATAAGCCAGAGGAGTAACATGGCAATTTTTCATTCACAAATTTTTTGCCATTTTCAATTCGAGTTATCAAAAGATACTCGTGATCTGCCTCTTTCGAAGTTTCAATGTGATATCCATTTTTTCGAATATCATTGAAGCTCAGTAAATTTCTTCGAGCTTTGCGTGAGAACAAGGCATTTTCAATCGCCATTTTTGTCCCTTCAGGGAGAAATATAACAGCTCTACCGGAGCCATCAATGCATTTTGCATTACCGCTTATAGTTTTCACTGCGGTCTTTTCCAATTTTAAATTGGAGAAATAGCTTTTGCTTTTCAAAATGCTATGCGTTGTTGCACTGTCAATGAGGCAGATATCATCTCCGACTTTTGAATTTCCAGCATCCATTTCTTTACAAGAATATAAGAATGTTATTAAACATCAGCAATATAAATATTATTAATGCAAAAGCATATTTATATTATACATGGATAATAAAAGGGAAGTACAAGATATCATTATTTATATTAAACATGAATTATAAAAGACAAGTACAAAATATATATAGCTATATAATATATTATTTAGTAACAGTATCTGGCTCAACAAAATCATCAGCTTCCAGGTGCGTGATATTATCATTTAATATATCATCATAAGTATCATCGTGGGCATTATGGTGTGCTTCAACACCTGGTCTTTCTTTTCGTTTCGAGGCCTGATACAGTTCAGCTAAGTGTTTAGCTGTGTGGCATGTTTGAGCCATATGGCCTTTAATTCCACAACGATCACAAATTTCATCATTTTGTTTATGCTTTCTTGCATAATTTCTTTGTTGTGGTTTGTAAGGCCTTCTGGATCATATCTGCGATTTTGCTCCAATCGAGGCTTATTTCGATAATTATTTTGACGATATGATTCACCTCTGCCTCGATTGTGATACCGATTTTGGCCACGATCATCATTTTGATTTTTAAAGTGCCCACGATCACGCACATATTTCGATGATTGAGCCGCGTTCACCTCAGGGAACGGTTTTGCACCTGCGGGCCTAGATTCATGATTTCTCAATAGCAATAGACTGTTTTGTTCATCCAATAATAAGCAGGTGATAAGATCGGAATATCTCTGAAAACCTTTTTGACGGTATGTCTCACTCAATACTGAGTTTTTAGCATGAAACGTAGAATACGTTTTTTCAAGCATTTCTGCTTCAGATATCTTTTGCCCACATAATTGCAATTGGGCCGTAATTTTGAACACAGCGGAATTATATTCCCGGATTGTTTTGAAGTCCTGAAGTCTCAGGTTTGTCCAGTCATCAAGGGCTTTTGGAAGCACCGTCTTTTTAAGATTATCATATCTTTCTTTCAGCTTTTCCCACAATGCCAGTGGGGATTCCACAGTCACGTACTCCATTTTAAGTGCCTCTTCGATATGATGGCACAAGAAAATCATGGCTTTTGCCTGATTTTGATGGCTGGGATTTTTGCCTTCAGCAATAGTATCTTCCAGGCCCATTGAAGTAAGATGCATTTTCACATCTCGGGCCCAGGACATATAATTGCTTCCTTCAACGGTTAAGGGAGCAAATTCCTGCTTTGCAAGGTTAGCCATAATCTTATTGAAAGTTTAGAAATAAGAGATTATACCTCAAATGATAATCTGGACAGAGTCTCCTCGTGCTGATAACGTGTTGTGATAAAATATAACAAGCCTATTAGTATATTATGTATGTGTATAGAGAGTATGTGTGATATCTAATATATAGATATATAGTTGTGTAAGAACAATTACAAGAAAGTAATTGTCGGTAGTGGAAATGGTAATGAAGAGAGAGAGGAATAGTGTGTAATGAATGTAGGACTTGTTTTGCTGAATGTGTATTTTGTTCATTTCATTGCCTGAATTTATAGAGTGGAATGCCTCACTCTTTGTCCAATCAAGCCCACAAAACGTGCTTGATAATTTTGACAATGCATACATTAAATACATTCACATGCATGTGTTGTGTAACAATGTCACATGCATGTGTTGTGTCACAATGCATACATTAAATACATTCACATGCATTGTTGTGTAACAGTGCATCTCAACAGGTCTATATATTTTAAAAAATCATAATTTCTACCACACTTAACACTTAAAAGACTTGTTATTGTTCCCGAGGAAACCCAGGATTTGGAGGCATTATTCGACATGCGGATGGTAGATGGATTGAAGGTTTCTCTAGTTCAGTAGTTGTGGCTACAAATCTGGTTATGGAATTATATGGCTTTTGCATGGAATGAAACGTCTTCTTGCTTTAAATATGATGGAAGCCGCGTGTTTTCAGATTGTTTAGAGACTTTAAAACTAGTGAGTAGTGAATTATGGAGTAGAGGATGGTCATTGGTTACGATCTTTGATTTTGAAAATCCAGGAGTTGCTAATCTTATTCTCGGGGCTCGTTGGCGTCATATTTCCCGAGAAGGAAACGCGGTAGCAGACTCATTAGCCAAGCGTGGCGCAAGTGAGGAAAACTTCTTTACGAAATGGGCGTTCCCGCCAGATAACTCTTGACAGGCATTGGTTGCAGATTCGGTTGGCAATTGGTTCCCGTGATTCTAAGCCTTTTGATCTTTGGTTTTTTGTTTTAGCTTCTTTCTTTCCCCCGTTCTGTATTTTTTTCGTAGTTTTTCTTTCTTTACCAAAATATCCATTCTACATCTAATCCCGATACCCCAAAGTGAAATTCTGTAAAACAATTGTGAAAAAAAAATAAATGTTATGGTTAAAAAAGAAGTAAGAATTTTCCCTAAATATGAGTGTTAATCTTTTTTATGTGGGACTTTGATCATCTTGCTTTTCTTTTTTTTTTTAGGAGCCTTTAAAGGCCTTATCATCTTACTTGCTATTTGAAGTACCATATTTTGATTTAAAAATAACAATGCTAAATATCAATCCCTCAAAAAAAAAAAAAAGTAAGGCATTTAGAACCAGTATGAATAACAATAATAAGTCAGTTCAAGGTTATTATACAAATTCAAGACCTAAATTGAAGCTCAGTCAGGTCAAAAACAAAGATCCATTGTCTTTCTCAGACATGATAATATATAGATCGGGTCTAGTTTCGTTTCACAGGACCAAAGGCCAGTTTTAGGCCGGTTCTCAGTACCTATATACATCTCAACGAGGAAAACAGACGATTGAAGTATATACATTTTAGCAATAGCGCCTATATATGTCACCGATGGAAGCATATATTAACAAATGCATATGTATTTCAACAATAGAGCCTATAGTACATTTCAGCGATGATAACATATACTCCCTCAAAATATAGTAAGACATTTAGAGACGAGTATGAATAACAACATATAATTTCAAGGTTATTGATAGAAAATCAAAGATCCAACTTGAAGAAGTCCCAAGTCAGGTCATACCAAGATCCATTGTTTTTCTCTGGCATGATTATATATAGATCGGGTCTAGTTTGGTTTCACAGGACCAAAGGCCAGTTCTACCTCCGTTTCTTTTTAAGTGTTACGTTTCTCTTCTGCGCGTTTGCCAATGCACATTTTAAACTATTAATAACTCAAATTCGGTACAAGTACAAATTCTAAAAATTTGATATTTAAAAACTACAAGATGAGACGAATCCAACAAGATCTCACTTAACTATATTTTATCTAGTATAACTATAAGAAAAATAGAAGTCAAAGTGCTTCAATGAACAGTAAAAAAAGTCAAAATGTAACATTTATTTAGAAACGGAGGGAGTATGAATTTAAACGACTCTCTCGCTTTGTACTCTATCACTTTTCACCTGTGCCAAAGGAGGACATATGTTGATACACTAGGTTGGAGCTGCTACACTAGGCTTACAAGAAGCGATATTAGAAACATAACATAGCATTCTTTTGAATAAAGGATATGAATTTAAACGACTCTCTCGCTTTGTACTCTATCACTTTTCATTTCCTCTTTTTGCATAGAATCTTGTAACCAGATAGAAGATCAAAATTTAAAGCATCATCATCATTTCAAAAAACCCAATCAAAGACTTGTTAGCTAGATTGTATCAGTATCTCTGTTCATTCAAGGAAGAATCGAAGTTATCTTTGGCATGTATCATCCTACAAACTGAGACACAAAAGGACCTGCAGGCTGCAGCTAGATATGCCTTTCATGTCCTCCCATTTGAGCTTTTCCATCCTCTGATCTTCCTCGTTCAAGAGTCATAATCACCCCCCTGCATGAAACTGAGGTTTATAATTCTCATAAAAGAGTAAAACAGGCATTAATTTCATAATTTCTGGGACATATTTCCATCCTGAAAATTTAATCCAGGGCAAATCATCTCCCTTTGTGAGAGGACTTAAACTGAAAACTCGTTCGTCGCCCTGCAAATGACCCGCGGCCCTTTCTTCGATATTTTTCAAGTCGGGCAGCGTGATTGAGCACCAATATTCCTTGCCCCAGCATTTTTGTATCGCGAAAAATGGATCATTCAACAAATCAAGGGAAGATGGTCTTTCCACGGGATCAAGAACAAGACATTGACTAATAAAGTTCTGCAACGGAAATGGAGGCCTCTTGCTGTGATTTATTATCGGTCTCTTCCTGTGGACCGCGCCAAGCTTGATTCCTTCACGCTCATAGACCCCATCTATGTATGTTTGACCTACCGGAGGCACTCCCAGAAGTAATTCCAAGGCAATTACCCCTACAGACCACACATCAGCTTTTTGAAATAACCCTAATCCCAAATTCAGTGCCTCGGGCGGCAACCAATACGGTGTAGCTTTCTTGGGATACGGCATTCCATAATCTTCACCCGTTCTGACGAACACTTCATCCCCGCAGTTCCACGAGGATACTCCAAAATCGGACAACCTCACAACGCCTTCAGAGTCCAGCAGAATGTTTCCGGTTTTGATTCCCAGATGCGTGCAGCCTTGGCGATGTACATCTACGAGAGCAGTCAGAAGTCCTTTGAGAACCGAGGCAATGAATCCTTCCGGCAGGCCAACCGGGTACAGGGATGAAACTATGGACTGTAGGGAGCCAGCAGCCAAATACGGCATAACCACCCAAAGTTTTTGTTCCACGACGAAGTAGCAGTGGGGTTTCAAAATATTTTCATTTTCTGGAAACTTCTTGGTCTCATCTAGGAGGAGTTTGTACTCAAGATGATTTCTTATGATTGTGAGATCGATGATCTTGATCGCCACCAGCTGTTTCAGTGGAATGCATTGTGCTTTCTGGACAGATACGCCGGTTGATTTTGTGCTGATCTGTTCAAGAATCCGGTAATCATTCTTGTTCTTGGGATACGGTGGGGGATCGCACGGTGGTTCTCTCATTGGGAAGTCCATTAGATTCTTGGTAGGTTGTGCTTGGAATTTGGTGATTAGGGATTTTTTTATGAGACGAAAACCGAAGCCAGTGAAGATTTCCGAGTATGCAGGTATGATGGAGTGGGATTGGATTTCACTTAATCTGTCTTGTAAATCTTTGATTTTGACTCACTAGATCCATATGTACTACCTGTTGCTTAATACTTCCTTCGTTCCTAAATAAGTGCTACGATTAGACGAATCCAACAAGATTCTACGTGACTATATTTTATCTTATATAATTGTATTAAAAAGTCGAGTCAAAGTTACTCAATAAATAATGACAAAAGTCAAAACATACATTTAAAAAGGAACAAATGTAGTATTTGACATGAACCCACATAATTTTTTGTTCTATATACATATTAACAGTTGAAAAAGTGCATTACATTGTTTGCAGAAATTACATTACACAATTTTAATCCTTAATAATTCAAATTGTGATTCTCTCAAATTGAGCAGAAATTGCATTGGATTGTGATTCATATTGTGCAGAAATTGTGATTCTCAAATTGTATGCAGAAGTTGCATTGGATTGTGTGCAGAATATATTTATACATACACATTTTTAATCCTTAATAATTCAAATTGCATACAAATAAAAATTACTCCCTTCGTCCCAACTAAATTGTCTTGTTTCACTTTTTTGTACTGTTAATTATTTATCTTTGACTTATTGTTGTTACAAGTCTATATTGACGAAAAATAGTCGAGTTGGGTTTTGTTAGAACCGTATAATCTTTCAGTTTTAGAATACATATTTTATATAACTTTTTGTTCTACATAGACATTAACAGTTGAAAAAGTGCATTGGATTGTGTGCATGGAGTCAGTACAATGAGCAAGAGTAGGAACAGCTGGGCAAACGGGGAACAAGATTATAACAGGTTAATTAACTATTATATAATTGCATAATTTAAATAATAGAAATATCACACCGTCCCATACCGATGATTCAACCACGTCATACACTGCAAAACAGATGATGAGATGAATAAGAATGAAATGCAATGACCTAAGTGCCTATCTATCCTAAATGCAGCACATAAGATGTCTAGCGCGCATCCTAATACCATGGCTGATATTCTTCCCCATTAAGGCTCCACCTCACCTTAAGAGTCGGAAGAGATACCTACAGTGCCCCCGCCGTGAGCACTACATGCATAAAGGGTCAAGTGGACTTACGGAATGGCATCCCCAAGGATCGAACCATATCTAACGGGTATTGGCCCAGAGCATCTCGTTCTCGAAAGCCTACATGCCCAGAACATAGTTCTCGAAAGTATAAACACATAAACATCACAATAACATGCCCAAGATAATCAACTATTCAAGTATGCCCAGTTAATAACTCGAAAGCATAAACATGAGAATTGTATCTTCGAAAGCATAAGGTCACATATATCATATAATATAATTCACATGCCCAATCCCAAGATTCGAAAGCATATATTCATATATCACAAGTCCAACGACTAAAGTTCATTTCCTCGGGTTAGCTAAACCCCCACATATCGGCTCGCAACATTGACACCATCATTAGATACCAACGTATAGTGTTCTTCCAACGTCTAAGACATGGTAGATTATTCAAATCCGATATTAGTGTTCTTCCAACGTCTAAGACATGGTAGATTATTCAAATCCAATATTAACAACCATGAAATATGTTCCAACATTACTTAGACAAGTGATAAACATTTCTCGATGCATAGGAACGAGTAAGAAGCGATAAAATACGAAAGGGATCAAAAAATGGAAGAAAACAGCAAATCGGACTCGTAGGTGACACCCAGAGGCGCCACACTGGTGCCTGAGCTACCCTGGAGGCGCCACCCAGTCAATGTGGCGCCTGGGCTGAAGGAAGCCAGAGCCAGGGCGCCGCAATGGCGCTCCGAGCCTCTTTTCGGCGCCGCAAAGGCAATGCGGAGCCTGACCTGAACAGAATCATAATAGCAACGCTGTTCTTCGAGCTTCCTCCGTTCCTTCCTCATTTTTTTCCTCACTTTGAACTAAATCCTACTCTTGCCTTGGATTTTGGTGTCTCAAAGTCTTCAACAACAACTCCCCCAAGCTCTTCAACACCAAAGCAAGCTGCAATACTAAAAATCACAACCCAATTCATCAATAACTCATCCAAAGCACTGAACACCAACATGCAAAGCTAAAGGGCTGTAATTCTCCAAAATAAGCTACCAAATAGGTCTCAAAAATTGACCTCAAGCTCCTTCATTACTAATTTGAGCTCCAATCAAAGATTCAACACCAACTCCAAGCAATTCTACAAGAGTTCCAACCTAAACCCTTCAATCCCGTCACCAACATTGCACCTTCCACAATCATGAAATAGATAGTGGAAATTACTTACCTCATGTTATACTATGAATCCCCCACTTGATTTGGCACTAAAATCTTCAATTTGGCTCTTGCACAGTGACAGGAATGAGGTGATTTTTGGGAATGAAATGAGTTTCCTAACCCAAAGCTGATTTTAACAAGTCAAAATGGGTCTGGGTCAGTCCATGGAGCGTGGGTCGTGTCCGAAAATGGGTTGGTTCACTTGTCTTGAACCATATCTACCACAATGCACTCACTTGAGCACTTGAGCTCTTATTAATTTGTGGGTTTGAACCCACTCATTCTTCCTCTTAAATCCAATTCAAACCTATAAAATAATCCATATCATTTACCTTACTCAATTAACCACAATCAATTAAATTAATTATGCATTAATTAAATCAGGGTGTTACATAATATATTCTAAAACTATACGATTAGACTAATCTAACAAGACCAAACTCGACTATTTTTTTCAAATATATAATTAAAATAATGTTGAGTTAAAGTTGAACAATTAACAATGTCAAAAAGACAAACTGGACAATTCAACTGGGATGGAGGAAGTAATTTTATTTGTACATATTTTATTATATTATATTATTAATTAGATAAGTGTATTCAACTGCGTCTGCAAATAAAGCATAGCAAGATAATGAGATGGGGAGAGTAATAACAACAATAGAGAACTCTTAGCTAAGGAGGGCCTAACTATAACCTTATCTATTTTCATTTACCTAACATTACACATGACTAATTAATTTAATTACTCCAATAGGGAAAACGATAGTTCCCGAATTCATTGAATTGGAAACGAAGCACTAGGTGTAAGTCCACAGTCCACAGTCCACAATAAATGAATCATGGTTGCATTTGGAGAAGACGTAAGCATTTAGTATTTAGTTTAGCAATTAATTTCAATTACGGCTAAATATTAACTTGTTCTAATTTAACATCTAAACTCTATACTTTTCCAGTTTTTAGTTGCATTTCACATTTCCCCCGCTATTATTATCCCACTTAAAAAAAACCCAAATAGTCCCCTAATTTTAAAAAATTTCTAAAAAAATCCCATAATTATTGAATTAGTCCAATTCATCCTCTAACTAGCTTAATTGTGGCCCAAACCATCCCAATCAGCTTTAATCACTCTTTAATCACTATCCACGCTGATGTGGCAAATGGATTAATATGGTCAATGCCTGTTGACTGACTTGGTGGCTTACCTTGTCCGGTCGGATGCATTTTTGGAGGGCCAACTTGGCATTTGGGGCAAATCCCCACATTTAACTCCCAAATCCCTAATTTTACCCTACCCCCATCTCCCACCATTTTTTACTCCCAAATTGATTTCAATTTATTCCTTTCGATCATGACTTTCGTTAATTTATCTCATCGTCGTCTTCTTCCCCGCTGGAAGTTATTGCTGCAACCGGAAAGGCACCGAAGCATCGAGTCTTTTTTAAACCCTAGATATTCAATCGAAGTGGATTTTTTCTTCGTCTTCTTGTTGGTATTTTCTAAATCTCCCTCCACGACCGATTGCCAATTTTTGCTGGTGGCGTTCGGCTTCGGGCTGACCTTGATTTTACCTACATAGGTCACTTTCGGCGATGTCGGCTCTAATGATTTATCCCAATTCGACGCTGCGTTGGTTTTCGCCCACAGTAGGGGACTCGCGTAGCTCAATTTCCTGCGTTAATGGCTGCGCTGGTGGTGGCACTAATGCCATGTGGACGGCTAACCCACCTGCCTCGCCGGACTGCAAATCGACTTCGACAACGGGTGTAACACCCCGGTTTTTGGTCACCCAGGTCGGGATGTCACCGCCACACCTCCCTAGTAAGACACGGTTTCTCCGGCTTACTAAAGAGATGCAAGGCTAGGTATTTCAGTATTTAAAATATTTAAAACATTTGCAAACAGCCCATACAATATAAATTCGAAAATAATAATATCATAATGCAGCAGAAATAATATTTAAGTATAATATTGCAGCAGAAATGTAAATAGGACCGACATGGTCAAAACACGGGTTAAACAGGACCGTTTATTCTATAGTCTAATGCAAGAATTTGAAAATAAAGTTTCCCAAAAATATAATCCCCCCATGCATGAACGTGCTCATATTCATTCCACATACTCTGTAAGGAAAAGGAAAAATAAATGGTTTGGTCAGCACAACTTGCTGAGTAAGTTAACACATGCATGATCGTAGGGTTTAAAAGCCATTAATTTAATATTTACATAAAAACATGATAATAATATATCATAAGCAACTCAATTTAATTTAACTAACCATCCAATTTGCATAATTTAATTCATGGCCCTATTTAACAACACATTTCACATCATTTAAAATAAAGACCATAACTAATTTAAATAAAGTATTTAAATAACTAAATTGGACAACGATAAATAATTTAATTTAATTTAATTTAATTTCCCCATTACATCTCAGATTTAGTAGTTTCAAGTATTTCACGATTGCATCGCAATCTCGACAAGTTTAGCCGGTAGCCCGGCGGCCGCAACCGTATCCGCCATACTCAGTACCACTCCGGAGTCTCGGCAAATCCATGTGGATATTCTCGAGAGTGTAGGCCCTATATCTCATGCCGTTTTGGCAATATCATATCTCAATTTTCGCGCGGGGTCACCATCGTCCATAAAGGCACGAAGTGAAGCAGTTAGGGGGCACCCTGCAGAGCACTCACCCCTAATTTTCATTTATCAAGTTTATAAGGGGATTTATTTCAAAATTCTGATTTCACTTAACTTATTTAAAAAGAGATTTCGACTCGTTTCAACCTTAAAGGCTAATTCCATCGTTTCAACAAGATTTCAAGATTTGACTCCGGTAAACCGCTGTTTACTCTAAAAATAATTTAAAATCAAATTTAAGTCCAAAAATTCCGAAAATTCACCACAAACTCTGAAACTCAGAGATAAACAACTTTTGTGTTTTAACTTTTTCGATCTGAGTTACAGAAACAGGTCAAAAATATCAATTTTCGTCATATCATTAATCTGTCCGAATTTCATGTACAGCAGTTTCAAAATTTCGAGATCTACCATAGCAAACTAACTCCAAATTTAATGAAATTTCACAGAGATCTTCTTAAGACAATTATCTACAACTTTTATGTTCGGCTAAAGATCTAAATCGACCTAGAACCCTAGTCAAAAACGCCTACAAGTTCAGACCTACGTTCTGCCAAGATTTCAAGATTCGATTTCAAAACAGTTCGGTTTGGGGTCGATTTCAGATAGCAAAACATCATTAAAAATTCCGAAAATTTTACAGGAGATATATCTAAGTCTTAAAAACGTTTTTCGTGTTTTACATTTTCTCGTTCGAAGACTTTTAGGGTTCGGAAAAATCGTGCAAAGTCGTTGCGTCGATAAAAATCTCACGTTGACAGATTTTCGAAATTCTTGATTAAACTTTTGATTTAAGTGTTTTAATTACTCCCAAAACCATGTAAGTGTCAACTTACAGATTCCAGTCGTCCGGGAACGTCGGTTTTGGCACCGTTTATCTCCTCGGTTCGTCGGGTTCTTCGTTCTAGATCCGATTCGGGGTGTAGGAAAGAAAAAGACTAAGGGTTTCGTTTTTGAATCAAAAACGGGATGGATGAATGGATCAGACTTACCACGACGTTGGAAGACTTCCGGCTTCGTCCAAACAGTCTCTGGCTCGGTTTTGGTGCCTCCGATGACTCCGGGATTACGATTTTGTGTATAGAGAGTATCGTAGGGTTTTGAAAAGTCTTCGGGGCTGCCAAGAGGTGTTATTTATAGTTAGGCACGACCTAGGGACGTCCAAGGTCGGCCTTGGTGAGTCTTGAGCTGAAAGGAGTTCAACCGAAGTCGGAAAATTCGGATTCGGGCGAGTGAAACTCGCAACCGGTGAATCTGTCCGTTGGCGCGGTCGCGGCGCGCCGTTTGGCCCTTCACCGCGCGGCCCACGCCTGGACTTCGGTCCGGGCGGGTCGTGCGATCCGTCGTGCTTTTCCTCCTCTCTTTCGGACCTCTATCCCTCTATGCTCCCGGATTCCGATTTCCGGGCCATCTTCGGGTTCTTATTTCATATCGTCATTTCCCTCGGATCTAAATTTATGTTTGGACTCGAGTTTTCGAGTCCATTGGTGTCGGGTACACGGGAACCCGATATTTGATTAAATCATCTTTTAGTTTTACGGGTATTGGAAATTAAATTCCATTTCCCATTTCCTTATCTATGTATTATGTTTATTTATTTATTGTATTCTATTTATTATTTATTTCTTTATTATGTTTTCTTTATTATTTATTTATTTATTTATTTATTTTATGTTGGAAAATTCTCGGGTATTACAACGAGCTCAAATGTGTCCTCGGAGGAAATCACACTATCAAATAGCAAGAGGTACTTTGCTAATTTTATGTTCCTCTCATGTGATTTGGGTTTTGATTTGGAATGGGAGGGACCGAGGCTACCTTTTTTCTTTTGAATTGGTGAACTCTAGCATTTGTGATTTTTATGGCAGAAACTTTTTGATTTTGAAGATTGGATGATGAAGATAAAATGGGTATCGCATCTGCTGAATTTTTTGTTTTTTCTAGTAATGGTTTTTGTAGCTGGAATCAAATTTGGGAGTCAAATGGACGGAGCTTGGGTAAGGTAAACATGGGGATTTGGGTGTCAAATTTTGGATTTCTAGAAAACACCAAGCTGGAGCTCTAAAGTTGCCAGGTAAACCAACAAGTCGGGTCAACGGTCCATTGACCGCACTAATCCACTTGCCATGTCAGCATGGATGGTGATTAAGGGTGGTTGGGATGGTTTGTGCCACAATTAAGCTATTTAGAGGATGAATTTGACTAATTCAATAATTATGGATTGTTTGGGAAATTTTTGAAAATTAGGGGACTATTTGGATTTTTTTTTTCCATTATCCTACTTAAAAAAGAATGTTGTATATAGGGCCGGTTGTGAAATCGAACCCTAACCTGAAGATTGGAAGTCAGAGAATTTGACTAATCGACCAAGCTCTAACCCCAAGTTGCATATGCATTTGATCTCAACAAATATTTTGAGTCATTAAGTTTATAATATAGTAATAATATTACATATCTTATAATTTGTCAAATAAAATATGAAGTATATGATATGGGTACATAGAGCTAGAAAAAAAAAGGGCCATAATTTCATTCCCAAAATAGAAGCACAATTATCTTATGAAATTGAGCAAACACAAATTTCCATCCTGACATGGACTAGTTAATCGAACCAAGTCGACAATCAATAAAGTACTTTTTCTTATTTTGCCAATTGATTGTTTACAAGACACATGAATAAAACGTGCACATTAATTGCCTGACGTCGGCGTTTGCCAAACCCTAACATTTTGTTGCACAATTTTATGTTTCTAATTAGAAAACTGTTGCAAATGATCATCGAGGTTTTTGGGTCTTTTTTGCAAGACTCAAATTCTATGATTTTAGACCACGGTTGTAAAATTGTGGCCCAAAAAACTTATACCATGCCTTGTTTTTATAAATTTTTCATGAATTTGATGTTTCTATTCTCATATGGAAAATTATCGATTAATCTAGTGAGCTACAATCCCATTATATTTTGTACTCCATCCGTCCCATTTAAAAGTGTCCAAAAACTTTTGGTGATGGTATTTTATGTGGAAATAATAAGGATAAATTTATATTAAAGTGGGGTAAATTAAGAATTTATGTGATGTGATTGTAATGAGTTTGAATTTTTAATTGATTTATTTATGTATTATGTGATAGTTGTGTGTTTGAAATTTTAATAAATTTCTTTATTGATGTGGTACGATGGGAGTGAGTTTGCATTTAATTATTTCCTAAAAAGGAAATTAGACAATTGGAGTACGACGGACAAAAAAGGAAGTGAGACGAAATTAGTGGGACGGAGAAGAATCTTTTAATTGGGTTGAATTATTCAGGGGTAGAGTTCTAGTATAACTAATTCTTTTTGTTATAGATATATTGTTTGTTTGATTACATTTGGGGAAAAAACCACCACTCATTTTCTAATATGTATAGGCTGTCAAAAAAAAATATTTAATTTGGGCAGGTTTTGGAGGGAGTGACATCTCCGATTCTACTTGGTAGAATCTAATTATAATCAGTTTGTGGCGGTCATTTGGAATAATTAAATGGAGAGAAGGAAATGGTAGAGTCTTCCGGGGGGTGGCGATGTCGTTACGCCAACTGCTTGCAACAAAGATCAGACATCATGGCGATTCCAACAGTGTCTGTGGCGGTTATCCACTCTGATATGGTTTTGCGTAGTGTGATCAAGAAATCGAGGACGGCGGGTTTATTAGCGGCGGTGTGTACAAATGCTAGCTAATGGTTCTCGGAAGGGTGATGTGGGAGGTTTCATGGGGAAAATTGATCAATATTAGAAATGGAACTTTACGGGATTAGGAGAGGATTGATGATGGCGGTATCCTTGGGCGAATAGGTTATTACGTGTTATGCGGATTCTTTAGAAGCGGTGCGCCTCCTAGCTTTCTGAGAATGGGAATATAGCTTTCATCGACTTTGGCCTTTGATTTTGGCTAGTCGCGGTTCAAGGGCGCAATTTGTGGTATGTATGTAACTTCTAGCATATGTTCAGAGAAAGCAATAGGGTGGCAGATGTGTTGGCAAAAAATACTATCAATGATGAGGAGTTTTTCACGACGTGAGTATTCCCTCATTGTTTTTCTTTTTTCTTTTTATTATTTTTATTTTTGGTATCCTATTTTTATGGCAATGTTCACCAAAAAGAAATAAAAGAATAGGTGGCTTGCCAATTTATTACATTGCTCATCTTTCTCATATATAACTGGTTGGAGTGGGGTGCGGCCTTTATTTTTGTTTTTGTTTATTTCTCCCTTAAAACTGGTAATAATAGGTCCGTTATTTTACCATTTCTTTTCTAAACTTTAAAAAAAATTCTCAAATAAACGGTTTTTAAATTAATAGAGTAAGAATCAAGGGGCATTGGTTAGAAGTGGCTCTGTTCCTGTACAGACGGAGCTCTCAGTTGCACATGCAGTCAATGTGGGATATTTTAATTTTGTGATGAAAGATCTAAACTTTGTAATGCTTGTATTATTGGTATCACAAAATCAGTAGCACTCATCATAAAATTTTTAAACATTACAAAATAATTTTCATCACAAAAATAATATCACACATCACAAAATTATTGAAACATCACAAAATAACAATGTCTTATGCTGCCTGCATACGCAGGCAGCTGCACTGTATCTATTTCTAGTTAGAGGGATTCAAATTTTCTACTAAAGTTTTGGATATAAAATGAAGAATGTCCGTATTTTTTTTTGGATAAGCCATAAGGCTAGCAAAGTACATACAAACAAACTAAATGGGAAAAAAAGAATCAAAAAGAAGGAAAACAGGGGGAGGCGATAGAAACACAAGAAATGAAACAACACACCAAAACAGAAACTAGGATCTAGGGAAGCAAATGTCTAAGTCTTCCGCTTCCCATGCCCACGAATGGAATCCGGTGGAAACGCCCATGTGGTGAAAAAATCCTCCATCACCGCGCCACGCTTTTCCAACCCATCAGTCACCTTTTCTAACGTAATCACCCAGTATTTAACATTGAACACCTGGGTCTGGAAATTAATCTCATGCCTAGCAAGTGTCCACACGCCCTCTGCCTTCCACCCTGGCAATTTCGGAAGGCCGTAAAATCCACATTCCAAGAAACTACCTTACAATTTCGGAAGGCCGTAAAATCCATATAACAATAATGAATGCTTCGTAACCAGCTTGCCTGAAGAAAATTTTGGAGTTTTCATAGGCTGATTGCAGTTAAAAAAGGAACAGAAGATCCGGCCTATGCAATTGCAGAAGATCTTTAAGCATTCTCCTCGATGGTATCCCCGAAATACCACCCACATTCCACGCTATCAATTTAAAATTTCTAAAATTCGTACAATCCATAAACAAATTGGGATAGAAGCAGAGACAACACCAATTCAAATTAAACAAATTGACTTGCCTCAGAGCCCGCAACGTCAGCCCTTCCCGTTCCATCCAACATTTCTTGGTCATCTCCCATGAAATTTTTGGTACTGGGCGGACTAGATGTTTCAGGTAGCCGATCATCAGATTCCCTTTCTAACGGAGATGAGACACGTGCTCACTTAAGCACAAGATTATTAGTATCTGGGGCCTCCTTCGCCGTATTTACCTTAGACCAACTTTATCCATGACCTTCTACACCCTAACCCAACCGCCACGCCATTACTTAAAAAAAAAAGGTAAAATGGAAGATGGTCTCATGCAAGGGGTCGACCAAAAGAAAAAATAAACCACTTGGTCTTATGTCCTTTGGCCAATGGGATGGGGACATTTTCTCCTTCCCATTGGTCAACTAAAAATTTAATCAAATCTCATTAAAATCATTATATTTTTTATATATTAAAATAAAAATAAATAAAAAATATATCAAATTTTATAATTTTTCATTATCTACAAATAGAGACCACTCTTGCTATATTTTTTTTAAATACATAATATATCAATTTTGATATATTTAACCCATTTAAAAATTTACAAAAAATAAAAATAAATAAAAAATATATTAAAATTTTAGATTTTTTATTCTTTACAAGTAAGATTAAAATATTTATATTTTTTATACATTAATTTCATTTATATTTCAACATAATTTATAATTGATAAATTAAAATAATTATATACTTCAATAAAATTTCATCGCCAAATTCGTCGCTTTGCTGCGAATTTCTTGTAGTGATCCGTCTCATTTACATTGTTACGTTTGACTTTTTGGCACTATTCACTGTTTAAGTTTGATTCGTATTTTTATCATATTTATGTAAGAAGAAATATAGTCAAGTGAGATCTTGTTAAATTCGTCTAATCTTGTCGTTTTAGAATATTAAATTTTTATAATTTTTTATTATATACAATTTAAGTTATTACCCGTTAAAAATGTGTATCGGCATACGTGTCAGGTGAGTCTGTAGCGATTATAATGAGACAGAGGTAGTATAATATAATAGTTGGTTGGTTGGGTGGTTATTGATAAAGTATGTAAAATTTGGATGGTTGGGTTGGGATTAATATTGATGAGTTGGAGGAGAGAGAAATTAATTAAATAATGAAATGGTTGGATGATTCGGGTGGTTATGGATATAGATAGTCTTAGAGTAGACCTTTAATTTGTTGGGCTTGATCCCCAAGGATCCCTTACCCATCCCATTAACTTCTCTAGCTTAGCCCAGTTTTATTGCTTGTCGGCCCAACAACCTTTTTCTTGCCGTTAGGTTTTTTTTAACAACCTTAATCCAATCGCCTCCATTAGGTTGGGGCGGGGCACAACCTTCATCCTTAAACTGAACGTGAGATTCGCCTGTCCCATTGAATCCCTTCTCGTGACTTTCCTTTCCTGAGTTAAATTTTTGGATCCCAGTCTGCTCTACACCCTCTGTTCACTTTCCATGTTAGTGACTCCTTCCTGTGCTTCTTCATATGCAGACTCCTCAGATTTGTTTTCATTCCCCAAAGAAGTAAATTCAATCTTTTCCCTAACAGGCCTGTGGCAGCCCTTTGAACTATCAACCGCCATCTTGTCCTTTCTAGGTAAAGGAATTGCCGGAGAAGGAGGCTCTGTGTTCACCGGCGGGTTGGAACAACTACTGCTTGAATGCCCATATCTATTGCATTTGTTGCATAGTAAGTGAAGCCCCTCATAAGCTATTTTCTGCCATCTCTCTCCCATCAAAATACTTGATACCAAAGGAAGGTTTAGATCGATCTCTACATAGACCCTTGCGTACTTCCCGCGGTTAACACCTTTGGATATTGCATCGACCCGAACAGGGGTACCCAAGGCAGATGCCATTTTGATGAGGAAAAGTTCATCAAAAAATTTAGAACAGAGGCCAGGAAAACGAGCCCACACGACTGTTTTCTTGGGTGTTTCGGCATCGGCAATGAAGTTAGGATGCCAAGGGCACACGGTTAAATAGCTATCGAATACCACCCACGACCCTTCCTTGAGAACCTTTGTGCGGTCTTCATCTCTTTCAAACTTCACCATGAAGTATCCTGCATCCATGTCAACCATATGTAATTTATTCTCAAGTTTCCACATTTTTGACAACCTGTCAACCAGGGCCATACCCTACTCTTTTGCCCAAGACGGAGATGATTAGTGCGTCCTCGAACGGTTTACACATGCGTTGGTGCAGCTTGAGGTCTACTGAAATTCTAGGCTTCAGTCTGTCCCCATCTACCAGGTCCACCTTGATCAAATCTGCATTGGCTGGGTCATTTGTGAGAGGTTTGGGGATGGCTTCTCTCCCGGCCAAGACCTTGTCACGGAAGGAGGTTGCTTGAGGGCCGACAAAATGGAAAGGCTGAGCAATTCCCAGCTATGTCGGAGAAGAGGGAGGTTGAGGGAGAGAACTCGGAGGGAGTTCCATCCAGAGAGCGCTGTAAATGTCCGTATTTGGTTCTAGGGAAGTTTGAAGTGGAAATGTCAGATTTTATTAGAGTGAGAATTTTGGGGTTTGAAATAGAAATATATTGACTCAAAAGTCTGATAATATAAGGTCCCTACCATCAATTTTCTTTTGTATCTTACTAATTTGCAGTGGAAGTGTCTTTTTTCATACTTCTATTTTTATCTTTTTATAATAATTGTGATCCTTGTTTTTGTATTCTAAAAAATTATACAAACATGGATATTTAATTTTAAGAAATTCAATTAAAGTTTAAAATTTTTAAACTTATGGTTTTCAATGTATATTTTTTATGTTTAAAAAAGTATTTGGATATATTGTATATGAGTCTTTTTGCTATTTTAAGCTATTTAAATTATACAAAAAGTATTTAAATTATACTCAAATTGATAAAATTGCTAATGTAAGCTACAAGTTTTTTTTAAATTTTAATTTTAATTTTTTTTTTAATATTTGATTCTATTTGGCCGGTGACCACTTATTTTAATTTTTGTGGTGGCACCACTATCATCAATTCCAACCCAACTTTTTTCAATATTTTTTTTTTATGTTGTGACACCACTCGCAATTTTTTTTTTTTTTTTTTTTTTTTTTTTTTGCATCCGCCACACATGCAACATGCTAACCGAACTGAATTTTTAAAAAATGAAATGAAACATATCATACCTTCCAAGGGGAGAAGGGGGAAGGAATTAATTAATTTCCTTTTTGATACAACCGTTACATACACTAATGACACCTTACAGGTTATATTAGTACTAGTATTACCCCGCCCAATGGACGGAAATATGGACATGATAATAAAAATATCTAATTTAACAAATAAAATTGTTCAATTTATTATGTCGATTACATTCCTCAAACTTCTTAAACTATTTTATGCATTACATCAATACATCTATATATCTGTATATTGCATAGAAATCAACCAATAGACATATGCTATTTTCAATATTTATATATTAATTACAATTTAATATCTTGAAAAATATTATATTAAAAAAATAGTTGAAAGGACAAAAAAAATGAAAAAACAAAGATAAAAAACTTTCTACTCACGACTCTAATGTCATACATTGACAAAAAAAGTACGTGAAATCATATTGCATTTGGTAATTGATTATTGATATTGATTCACCCTAAAGCGTTGACAAATTAGAAACTTCATAAAGATATAGATATTTTCAACTTAAATTTGAAAAATATAAGAAATACTCTTGTGAATGAATCTATTGACAAAATTAAGATGGCTATAGTTTCATCAACTTATTTTCGTATTGTGTTTATCTAATTTAGTTAATTTATCTAATACAAATATTTGCTATTCATGAATGAATATAATATCAATCTATAAAGTATTTATAAATAATTTACAATATATTCTTTAACTTTATGGGTTGATATTACATTTATTCTTTAAATATAATTTCAATATTATTATTATTCTTCTATTAATTGAAATTAAAGTTAAAGAATAAAAATAATATCAACTCATAAAGTTTTTGTTACATACTTTATTTGATAGTATTTTTATTTATAATAATTAATTAAATTAAATTATCTAATTTGAATTTCGCTCAAATTTGGTTCTACTATATTTTGAAAGTGCATTATATTTTTATATAATTCCTTCACTTTTACTTCATAGTGAAAATGGATTGATTTTTGCTATTGTTTATTACACAACTTTGACCAATGCTTATACAACATCTATATAAGAAAAAACATAGTCAAGTGGAATCTCGTTAGATTGGTCTCATCATGTAGTTTTGAAATATCACATTTTTAGAATTTTTAATTGTACATATTTTGAGTTATTGATTAGTTATGATCATTAGAAATTTGTATTGGATTGCGTGCATAAGAGTAGGTTACTGTTCATAAGGATATTGTTTTTATATAGTATATAGATTACTCAATCTCGGAAGCGGCTAGAGTGCTGCCATATATAGAAATGCTGTTCAAGGGTGAAAATATGATGGATATTCATAAAGTGATATTTACGATCTTATAAGTGATTCAGACACAAGAAGTGATGCCTCCCTATCCAGTAATGTTTATGACCTTATAAGATAAGGGATGTATGTGACCTAGTAAGTTTTGTGCCATGTTATGTGTGTCGTGCCTCGCAATATGAGTGACATCTACGATCTTATAAGTGATGTTTACGACTTTATGAGTAATGTCTACAACTTTATAAATGATGTTTCCCTACAGATTGATGCAAGCATAATGAATGCCATAATTTTTTCCTACGCCGACATCATTTAGTACCTGCAGTTATATTACTTTTCTGCATAGTAACTTAATTGCTCATTCCCAAACGTGTGTTACGTATGACTTATAATATCGATAAATGCATGTTATTACTCACATATTAATTAGATCATGTAATGTAACTATATGCTGTATTAGATAAATAAATAAATACATAAAGTATGCAGATGATGCATGCCACTCCATTTGGCTTATAATGCTTATTTCACAGTTGTTACAAATGGATTCTACATTGAGACAAACGAACCCAGTCTGTCTGGCTGTGAATTGAATGATCTTTTCAATTTCATAACTTCGATCCCTCTGTCACTCACAGACATAAACGTGTATTTAATTTGTGTACATGTCTCACAGACCAAAGTTTGTCTAAATTCTAATATCAATTGATAGCCCCGATAGTTATTAACAGGGCCGTCCAATCATTTTGGAGGCCCCGTTCTAATAAATTTTTTAGGCACTCTTCTATTTAATAAATTAATTAATTAAAACTATTTAAAATTATTTGTAAAATTGATAACATAAAAAATTCAACTCGAAAGATTGCCTATCAATAACCGTAGTTTTTCTTACAGATGAGTAAAACTAAAAGAAAGTACAAAAGCAAATAACATAAAAAAATACGGAGAAAGTACAAACACAAACTGAAAATGCACGAATAGAATACAATTTCGGCCCCAAATTGTGTTTTGTTAGTTTATTAATTATGAAGTATTATAATTTAAACACCAAGAGAACATAATTCGTACCCTCAAATCCCAATTTAAATACGAAGAGAAACACAAACTATGAAGTAGTAATATATTATTAGTTTATTAATTAATATATATTAATATAATTAAATATTACATAGAAAAAAAAGCCCTAGAAGTAATTAATAAGCAAGACCATAAAAAGTATACTACACTTCTTAGTCGGGCCCTATGCTAATTGTTATCGCTGGAATGCGACGAACAATCAATAGTAAGCCTTTGCAGGCTAAGACGGCTGAATTTGAATAAATTCTACCGTAAGATTGCGCCTTTCAATAACTAAAAACAATGAACAAGAATGGATTTTTTGCCCACTGCGAATTACAAGAACTAGCTATTACAACTACGAAAGAGACTACAGAAACTAAAGCTACGAACTAATTCTATAAACTACAGAAAAGATAAAAACTCCTCTGGAGTGTTGAGTTGTGTGTTGATGTCCTTTTCATTCTGCAGTGAGGTTGTATTTATAGATGTTTTGTGTAACTGCTTCACCTAGCACGACGTCTGTGGGAAATAACTGCTCCGTCCAATGACTTGCCTTCGCTTTCTCTTCCACATTTGTCTAACTTGCCTGGTGTCTCCTTTGTGGCTTGATTGGTCTTGTGTCATTCCAAGGCCCGAAGCTAAGTGTGACATGGCCTTTAGTTGGTTATGTCTCATCTTGCATATTGGGCGGTTGCACATTCTTTGGGGCATATCTAGGGGATGATCAAGTCATTTTCCCTTGGTCGACCACTATACCCCTTGGTCGACCATGGACCCTTTCATGGGGTGTGGGCATGTTCCTTCTCCTGTCCAGGCTTCCGGTAGGTCGTATAACCCCTTTCTGGCCATTCCAGACCCATTCGGAGCATTTAAACACTGAAAAGGAGGACTTTTCCCCCTGGAACTCCCCTTGGTCGACCACCACAGCCCCTTGGTCGACCATGGACCCTTCCATGGGGTGTGGGCATGTTCCTCCCCCTGTCCAGGCTTCTGATAGGTCGTATAACCCCCTCCTGGTCATTCCGGACCCATTCGGAGAACTTAAACACTGAAAAGAATGACCTTCCCCCCTGGAACTCCTCTTGGTCGACCACTACAGCCCCTTGATCGACCATGGACCCTTCCATGGGGTGTGGGCATGTTCCTCCCCCTGTCTAGGCTTCCGGTAGTTCGTATAACCCCTTTCTGGTCATTCCGGACCCATTTGGAGCAATTAAACACTGAAAAGGAGGACCTTTCCCCATGGGATTCCTCTTGGTCGACCACTACAGCCTCTTGATTGACCATGAACCCTTCCATGGGGTGTGGGCATGTTCCTTCCCCTGTCCAGGCTTCCGGTAGGTCGTATAACCCCTTTCTGGCCATTCTAGGCCCATTCGGAGCACTTAAATACTGAAAAGGAGGACCTTGCCCCCTGGAACTCCCCTTGGTTGACCACTACAGTCCCTTGGTCGACATGGACCCTTCCATGGGTGTGGGCATGTTCCTCCCCCCCGTCCAGGCTTCTAGTAGGTCGTATAACCCCTTTCTGGCCATTTCAGGCCCATTCGGAGCACTTAAATACTGAAAAGGATGACCTTTCCCCCTGGAACTCCCCTTGGTCAACCAGTACAGCCCCTTGGTCGACCATGGAACCTTCCATGGGTGTGGGCATGTTCCTCCCCCTGTCCAGGCTTCTAGTAGGTCGTATAACCCCTTTCTAGTCATTCCAGACCCATTAGAGCACTTAAACACTGAAAAGGAGGACCTTTCCCCCTGGAACTCCTCTTGGTCGACCACTACAGCCCCTTGGTCGACCATGGACCCTTCCATGGGGGTGTAGGCATGTTCATCCCCCTGTCCAGGCTTCTGGTAGGTCGTATATTCCCTTTCTGACCATTCTGGACCCATTCGGAGTACTTAAACACTAAAAGGATGGCCTTACCCATGTGACTCCTCTTGGTCGACCACCACATCCCCTTTGTCGACCATGGATCTTTCCATGGGGTGTGGGCATGTTCCACCCCCTGTCCAGGCTTTCAGTAGGTCATATAATCCCTTTCTGGCCATTCCGGGCCCATTCGAAGCACTTAAACACTAAACAGAAGGACCTTTCCCCATGGGACTCCTCTTGGTCGACCACTACATTCCCTTGGTCGACCATGGACCCCATGGCCATATATATTAACTAATATAATTATAAAGAAAATAAAAAAATTGGGCCATGGTTATTAAACAGATTTGAGGTGGAGAGGAAAAAGAGAAAACATCGTCGGACTAGTTTATTTCATTCAACTACTAGAGAATATAAATAATAATGAGAATGAAATCAGAACCAAATCAAAATTGAAAACCACACAAGATTCGGTAACGAAGAACGGTAATGAATATTGAAGAAATACCGTAATTAAATTTATCCAAAATGGATTGATAGAGTGAGAGGCACCACAACAAACATAATAAGATTGATGCTACCCTTAAATTAACCATGCATTCCATGATAGAAAAATTTTAAATTTTTATACGGTACATGTTGAATTGTTGAAACCAATAAGGCTGTAACACCCCGAATTTTTCAACACGTAGGTGTTACTGCCCCATATCCTAATTAAGATTAGATATGACATATCGGTTTATTGGGAAGATGCTCAGGGTAAAATGAGTATAGAGAACATACCAGCAAATTCGTTATTGTTAATCATTCTTTTTTTATTTTTCTTTTCTAGGTTAAGAATAAAGTTAAATAGGGGAAGGGAATACTACACCTATGTAATACCCCAGAGAATAGCTTAAATGGAGTGAAATAAGCTACTCATACCAACAAGGTACATTTCTTTCTTGGTTGCCATTCTATAAGAACTCCAAAGTTAAGTGTGCTTGCCTAGGGGTAATTTTAGGATGGGTGACTTCCTATGAAGTCTCTCAGGGTGTGCGTGAGTGAGGCTAAAGCGCACTGGAAAGAGCTCATGTTGATTTGTGGGGACAACCTTCATTCTGGAGCCAGCAACATCTAGAGTAGCACCCTGTCCCCACTGTGTCGAAAATCGGGGTGTTACAGATGCTATCAGAGCCTGACCGCGACCGCTTGCTGTGGTATTCAGGCGCCTAGCGGGGTGAAAGATCCACGGGATGTGGATGGTTTAGACATTCACGAGATGTGGATGGTCGAGCGCAACAAGGACGTTGCGATCTTAAGGGGGTTGGAATGTAATATCTGGAGAATAGCTTAAATGGAGTGAAATAAGCTATTTATACCAACAATGTACCTTTCTTTCTTGATTGTCATTCCTGTGAAGTCTCTCAGGGTGTGCGTGAGTGAGGTCAAAAGCGCACTTGAAAGAGCTCATGTTGGTTTGTGGGGATAGCCTTCACTCCAGAGCGAGCAATATCTAGAGTAACACCCTGTCCGCTGTGCCGAAAATGAGGGGTGTTACAACCTACATGTTTTATGCACAAAGTTTTCAATAGTTTTTTGCGGACGCCGGACTTTTAACAATGTTGAGTTGTCATTTTGCTATCTTATGTATAATCTCAAAACTAGTTATCATCCCTCCCCTTATACTGCTTTGAGAAACGGTCTTCTTCTTTACGAAATAGTATATCTAATACATCATGATTGTTTAAATGGATAACTCACAATATTCGTATTGATAATGAGACCGTTAATCATTTCTTGGCCTTTGCCATTGATGAGTATTGCGGGTTGCTTCAGAAATTATTATTAAACTATGTTTATATCATTGAATTTATTGATTATTGATTTAAGAGTATCCTTATTGTGTTTATATTGTTGAATTCCTGATTATTAATTTGAGACCTAATTGTATTTATATTGTTGAGTTCCTGAATATTGATTTGAGTGTACCTTTATTGTGCCTATAATTTGGTTTGTTGTTAGTTGATTCTGAGTATAGGGAACTTACCACCGAATTCACCACTGATATTAATTCTTTCTTCCTCTTTTCCTTCTAGGGTAATATCAAAACTTGATAGGGAAAGGGAGCACTACACCTGCATGTTTTCTACGTAAAAGTTCTCAATTATTTTTGAAGATACTGACTTTAATAACATTGTGTTTTGATTTTTGCTATCTTATGTGTAACCTCAAACATAGTTATCGTCCCTCCCTATATGTTGTTTTGAGAAACGATTTTCGTTTTTACGAAATATTGTATATTTTATCTTTAAGCATGTTTGTTTGAAATAATATAATAATGTACCCTTAGTATCTCATCGATAAGGCGTTATGACAGATCGAATCTTATTTGGGAGATGTAATAGTAACACCCACGAGTTGGGAAAACCGGGAGGATAGCCTATTTTCATGATAAAAATCTAAAATTTACTCACCATGTTTTGTGTAGTTGGTTTAAGGTGCAGCCACGCCGTAATAGCTACTCCATTTCAGCGACCAAAAAACGAACAGAAAACAGTCCAAGACGTGTTTAAATTTTAAATAAGATCGAAATATATACAGTATTTTGGAAGAGATGTCAACATATACTCCATGCACATGGAATTGGATAGGGCGCTAAATCATTATATAAAGTACAAAATAACAACAATGTGATTAAAATAAATAATTTTTTGATCAATGTATTCTACAGATGAAAATTGCTTATAACGCTATTTGTGAGAATAGAGCAGTAACCAAGAAACCAATTTAACGTATGTATGGAAGTATCTGACGTCACAAATTTTTTCAAAATCATCACATTCTATACACAATAAAATAGATTGTTCAGCATGTTAACTAGACCGAAGTTCAAATAGTAGCCTAACAAGATAAATTAACTGTTACATATTAACATTGTCGAACATCAAAGGGTCAGAAAATTTCACATACAATGCAACTTATTGGCAAGAGAAATAAGATTACCTTGATTGTCATGAAATGCAAATTGTAAGTTCCAAATAATGTGGAAAATAACCCCATTTCCCTAAAGATTAAAGGTATTCTATTCACATCGAAAGAGAATAAATCAATAAGCAATACAGAACATAAACAGAAGTCACTGCCGATCTTAATTCTCAACTGCATAGCTAATTTTGGGAATATGTTTCGGAATGATCCCATTCTCAGCTTATCACATAGAAAAAACAAGTAAAAATGGGCCGACCTTTTTTTAGCTAAAAAGGGCGATTGTAATGGAACAGATTTTACAGCATGGTTGTAATATAAACTAATTAGACCGTCATCCCAGGGCTTTAATTTAGCCAAATGGCATTGCTTGGGGCGTACTTGGCTGCATATACCAAACGGCTTTAGCCAAAACAACATGATTTATTGAATCAAAATTATGATATCCAAAAAGGCAAAAAACAACTCATGATCCAACAATATAATGATTTAACTGAGTTTCAATCATGAATAGAAGGAAACATATATGGTTATTATTACACCAATTATTATTAAAAATGTTAATTGCAATCATATTCCATCAATCTCATACTTGTAATTATATAAACTCACATTCTGTACATTCATGAAAGGTTTATTTCCCATAACTTCTGCTGCATTTCATCGACGATCAAGGCCAAGGCGAAGCTCCAAATCGATCTCAGCAGTGTCCTTTTCCTTCCCATCGAGTCCAATTCCGAGGCTCAGATTGGCATCCACACCACCTTCAGCTCTCCATACCGGCATGCCAAAAAAATTCCCAATTTGGGAATTAGGGTTTGGTAATGGCAAGAAGGCCTGAACACTAACCTGTTGGGGCTGATGAAGAAGATGCTCAGTCCTGGACAAGATTCCAGGGTAGCAGTACATCAAATTCCCGTTACTCGATTGGTTGGAGGGCTGTGCAGCTTCCTGATGATGACGATGACGGCGGTTATTTCTAGGTTTAGCCTTGACAGCGCCGCGGCCCTTTTCTTTCCTGTGGATGTTCATGTGGCCACCGAGGGCTTGTGCGTTGGTGAAGCCACGTTTGCAGAAAGTGCAGTCGTAGGTTCTGCCGGCGCCGGCGCTGTCGGCCGTTGATCTGTAGTCGTGATCATCGTGATCTTGATCAGAGTTCGGAGATTTCAGGGGCTCCATGAAGGAAGTGATGAATTTGTGATTGGGGTGATGTATGGTTATCACTTGTTAGGGTTTGGATTGTGAAAGTGGTTGAAGAAAACAGTTGTAGGGGGCCTTTGTCCTGTTGTTTCTTGTCGTTTTCCTATATGGAAGACAAGTTATTTATTTGTTCTGTATGTCTTTGTGTGGATTTTTCAACTTCGATATTCACACATCTTGGCCGGCTGTAGACTCCATGGATCCTGATCTGTGAATTCTCAACATTACAAATAACTGTGCCATGGTTGCTAGGAGAAAATCCAAAATCATACCACAACTTTCGTATGTTTCTCAAATGTTCCCATAATTATGCACTTTACTTAATATATCCAATATGTTTACTAATCCTCGCCCAAATGATACCATCCGAGATTAATGATCTCCCAGTCTGACGTGTCTCAAGGATTAACGGGTTAATTATGAGACTATTTGAGAAACGGACGAAAGTTGTGGGATGATTAACCCGTTAATCCTCGCAATTAACCTCCGATGGGATCATTTGGGCACGGATTAGCAAACATATTGTATGGATTAAGTGAAGTGTACAATTATGAGACCATTTGAGAAACACACGAAAGTTGTGGGATGATTTTGGCATTTTTTCCCATGTTTGTTATTTAACTTTTGAATTAAAAATATAAACTCCGCTCTCAAAATTGTGTAGAGGAGTAAACAGTTATAGGGTGTAAAGTATTTTTAAACTATTGTATCGTTTGGACCGTTAGTTGTTAATTTGTTCGTTAATTTTGCTAATTATTAAAATAATTGGGGAGGGGCACTTGGCCTAATTGGTCATGGGTCTCCCGACTTCCAATCTTATACCCTCTTTGTAATTTGTGTGAATTCGTGTCCATACATGAATGTCAATGTTTACCAAAAAAATAAATCTTCCAAGTGTATTTACAGGACGAAATTAGTTATTAAAGCAAAAATATTACTCTAATGAAACCCAAAAAATTTAAATTTATTTTGAAAATTAAACCCTAATTTTATCCGAACACCCTCGAAATTCAAATACTTCCTCTGTCTCACTATTTTTGTTACGGGCCCACCAAGCACGTATGCCGATACATATTTTTAACAGTTAATAACTTAAATTGTGTATAACGAAAAGTTATAAAAAGTTAATTGTCTAAAACTATATTAGACGAATCTAACAAGATCTCACTTGACTATATTTTTTCTTACATAGCTATGATAAAAATTCGAATCAAAGTTAAACAGTGAATAGTGCCAAAAAACCATCCGTAACAAATATCTCGAGACGGAGGTAGTATTTTTTTAAGTGAATACCAGGGTACCCCAATGCCTCATTGGACTCAAGACTAATCTCTCGAGGATCGGGTGGACATCGAAGGGTTGCCTCTCCCAAGACAGAATTCTGCATACACAAAGGCTGGAACCCGAAATATTTTCTTAAGCTGCTAGAACCCCTACAACCCAGGCCAACCGTGTTTCGAATTTGAATGTTAGTTGAAAACATGTACATATATTATCATTGTTCAAACCGATTTAATAACTAAATACTCCCTCCGTCCCATTTAACTTGTCTTGTTTCACTTTTGCACACAATCCAATGCACTTTTTCAACTGCTAATATCTCAAAATGTGTACAACAAAAAATTATGTAAAATTTATATTATAAAACTACATGATTATACGATTCTAACAAGACCCAACTCGACTATTTTTTCCAAATATATACATAAAATAAAATCGAGTCAAAATAGAACAATGAACAGTGTCAAAAAGTCAAACATGACACGTTAGCTGGGACGGAGGGAGTACTTAAGATACAAGTAGGAGTGCGGAATTTGAAGGGCCCAAGCAGCCAAATATTTTCGAGGAATGTGAAATGAAGGTGCCTTAGGACATGCGCCTTTAATTTGTCGCTGATGGTGGTATGTATAGAACTTCTGGAAACTCCCAAGACCCTCTATCCGATCCCATGCATGTACTACATGAATATGGATAACCTCGTACGTATAGTACGTACATACATATCTATGCACTTGTTTATTGCATGTACTATGTGGTCAAAGGATTTTCAAAATCTAGCATCTGGATATACTTTTTTTTTTTTTTTTTACCATCTACAGTAACATTTTATATTTACACCCCCTACGGCCTCTACCCCTTTTTTGTGAAGGGTTGAATGGAGGATTATTCACCTAGTTACTAGTAACTAATCCCTTGTTTGTAGGTACCTTGCAGGGTGGGATAACTATTTTTGAATATTGAGGCTATTCCATACCTAAAGGCAGGAATGGATTCCGTGACATTTAGGGTGCGTATTCAATTAAAAGTTTCATAGATTTTTATGAATTTAAAAAAGTCAGTGCATTTAGAAAGTCCATAATCTCCACGTAGAGTTGATTGATTTTGTACAGATCATGTAGAGTTTGGCTGACTTTAAAAATTTTGGATTGTTGAGAAAGATTTTGTTTAGTTATAGTATTTTTTTTAAAATAAAGATTTAAAAATCAATGGACAGTTGAATACCTAAAAAATTTTAGTAACTTTTTAAAATCTGTATTGAATACATTTAGATTTTTAAGAGACTTTTTAAAATATGTATTGAATACCTCAAAATTTTTAAAGACTTTTTAAAATTAAACTGAATATACCCAAACTTTATAAATGCAAAAGAATCTTATAGAGTCTTGATTGAATGCATCAAAAGCTCCAACCGCTCTACCACACCACTATGGTCACTGGGTTATTTTTTTTTATTAATATTTTTTAAACATTGACAGTCATTTGTCGGCAAAAGTGTGGGAGACAAGCCACACAATCTGGGTTAAAAAGTTGAGAAGTTAAATGTAAAATGTTTATATCACATTTTATATTATTCTTATTTTTAGTAATTAATGCATTCATAACTAAGTAATATTTCATGTATAATTTGTGATGTTGTAATAATATAATATATACTCCTTCCATTCCCATTTGAAATGTCCCAAAACTTTTTTTTTTAAACAGTGACACTCATGTGTCGGCAAAGGTGTATGAGAGCCCAAACCACACAAATTACAAAGGGGGTAAAGGGGAGGGATAGGGGGCCGGGTGGGAATCGAACCCCCCAATCTATAGTTGAGAGACAGGGGACTTGACCACTAGGTTAAGTCCCCAACCCCGTCCCAAAATTTTTGAGACGTAGTTCAATGTATTTATTTAATAGTTCATATCTTAAAATGTAGAGAAGTAAAAAAATTTTGAAAAATATATATTTAAAAACTATGCGAAAAGACGAATCCAAAATATCCCACTTAGGCTGACTATATTTTTTCTATATATCTGGGAAAACAATTTAGGTCAAACATATATAATGAACATTGTAAAAAGTTCAAATGAGACATCTAAATGGGTTGGAGGAAATAATACCTCATTTGTCTCATTATTTTTGTTACGGACCCACACAACACGTATGCCGATACACATTTTTAACGGTTAATAACTTAAATTGTGTACAATGAAAAATTATAAAAACTTGATATTATAAAACTACATGATTAGACGAATCTATAAAGATCTTACTTGACTATGTTTTTTTGTACATAACTATGATAAAAATTTGAATCAAAGTTAAACAGTGAATAGTGCCAAAAACCATCCGTAACAAAAACACCGAGACGGATATAGTATATATTACTATTCATACTTTATAATTCAGTTTACTATAATAATAAAAAAGAAATTATATTAATTTTGTGACACCAACAACATGTAGTTTTCACCAAGCATAACTAAAATAAAAGCTCTCCCACTAAACATTTTACTTTTGCATGCGCAGATGCATTCTAGCTCGCACTTCAATTATAAACATTTTGATTGCTATGACTGGTTGGTCATCAACTCTGATATAATATTATCACAGTTAATTATATAATCATAGAAAAATGTTCAAGTTATATAAAATTTTAAAAGAAAAAGTTCAAGTGATGCATTGTTAGATTCTTTTAATCGTATAGTTTTAAAGGATATGTTTTATATAATATATGAAATATTAACCGTTGAAATATGTATTGAATAGAATCTACTGTACAAGAGATACAAGCCAAGATTCACCGTACAGAGGAAGTATTATCTATTACTCCCTCCGTCCCAGTTGAATTGTCCCGTTTGACTTTTTGACACTGTTTATTGTTCAACCTTGACTCAATATTATTGTAACTATATATTTGAAAAAATTAGTCGAGTTTGGTATTGTTAGATTCGTCTAATCGTATAGTTTTAGAATATATATTTTATATAATTTTTAGTTGTATATATTTTGAGATATTAACGATCATAAAACTGCATTGGATTGTGTGCAGAAATAAAATTAGACATTTCAAGTGGGACAGAGGGAGTAATAACTTTTATTTATTCATATTTATTTTGTATGGATGGACATTTTTCCATTTTGTATGGATTTTTTGGATTCCATTCAAATTCCAAAATTCTATTGATTTTCAAATCCATATTATATTAGATCAAGATCGATATTAGATATAAGATCGGATTAGCCAGAAAATGCCCATGATTAGGCTAATTTATCGTTCAAGAAAATTGTCTTCATAAGATTGATAATCAAAATTTTATTT